>OX411547.1:15008259-15387745 GCA_948146395.1 Fragum whitleyi
ATGCAAAAATGAAAATTACGTTTTTGAAAGGCAACCGATTTTCTAGCAACTTTTGTAGTGTATTCCTTTTGGATTATTCAAACTGAAAGGCTCTTTACTATAGGGATGAGAGTCTTTTCACTGCGTTTATTGGGGTATAAAGTGCATTTGCCTTAGCACATGGCAATTAACGCCCGTAGGGCGTTATGATTAAGCCATGTTCTAAGGCAATTGCACTTTATACCCCAATAAACGCAGTGAAAAAGACACTCGTCCCTTATAATTGCAATCATCAAGATCGAAGAAACTATTGAAATACTGTCAAACATTTTTAAAGCTTCAAGTCTACTTTCTGCGCGTATAAATTACACGATCTATTTTCAGAACGTGTATTGTTTATCTCGCTATCGAAGTGAAATGTCATATAGTAAACCAAATGATACACAAATAAAAGACAACATTGAAATTCGTAGAGGTCCTTATGACAAAAAAGCTTGTTTCTGCCAAGTAAGTCTGTATTTTTAAACGAAAACGGTGTGGTCGGTCTTAGTTGAGAGGGTTGCTTGAAGGTCTTCGTCGACTCGCTGTTTTCTAAGTTTAGGTCGGCTCAGAATCAGAATTGCATGTTTGTAATCGGAAATCCTTTCGAAAATATATTGATTTATAACAGTTCGAATAGCAATGTTGCGTTGATGATCGGGCTCTTGGTTAATTCGAGTTCCTACAACACAGGACTTGCAGATCGAATTTCGGGGGTTTCCCGAAAGACCTATTGCATTTTATACAGAAATAAAGTGCAATGGATTTCCCCACGTGATGCGATTTAAACCAATCAAATTTCTTTATTTTATTGGATTGCAATTATTGTCTTATGCAGCGTGAAAAAGATTAAAACGTCAAAATCGTGATTGGGACTAAAACAACTTTATTTGTGATCCAATGCCAGTAAAAAAAACGTATGATTTTAAGAAAGGGTCGATATTGCGAAGCAATATTTTCAAAACATTTTAAGTTTTATTGAACAAAACAAAACCGGGCAGAACTTTTGCCCTTAAGTATATAAAAGCATATAGGGTACTGATTGGCTGAAGAAAAAAATATTGTATTGTTCCGCAAGAAAGAGTGAGGTCCGAGAAACAGTTATCTCCTGTCATTTTCAATGTAAAATTGATCTTTGATCACTCACTTGAAATTGCAGGTCTATACCTCCATGACCGAACCTTTTAACCCTGACCTTTGCTTTTCAAATATATACAATGTGTCAATCGTGATAACAATCATCTATGGGTCCGTTTTGCGTCTTGATACACCGCGACAAAAACGCAAACAGTCACCTATGAAATCGTCTCGCGTATTCCTGCTCGTGTGATAAGGTGTTTTCACTCGTTTATTCATTTATTCATTCATCTTATTAAAATTGCCTTAATATAAGTTTTGCACATTCATACAAGAGTGATGAGGTTTTTAAATCTATTTATCCATTCATTTTGTCATTTATCTATTCATTCATTCTGTAATTTATTAATTTATGCACCCATTCTTTCATTCGTTCATTCATGAATTCGTCTTCTAATATCTTTTAACACATAACCATCTCAACTAAACTCAATTACCGGTTGCTTTCTTTTTGGCATTGGTGGTCAATTTCTACAGACTATCCAAGCACTTGTTATTTACAGAAATAACGTATCTAATTCTCATTTTAATCATCCTTGTGGCACACCGTCTCTTCTTAGATTTACTGCGATGAAGGTTCGTTATTGACATATAGAATGTAACAAAGTCAATCCTATAATTCGATAACTGAATTAATATTAATAGTGCACGGCTTCTTTCCTTCGACATCCAAAATTACCTAACCTATTTTAAGGACAATAAATATTCGAAGCAAGAAATGAAACAATGAGACTTCATGATAGCAAAGTTTCATTTTTATGGTATTTCTGTTCCTAACTTGTCCTGCAATTTATGTTAAGAATATACACGTACATTGTAACTCTGAATATGTATATATATCAAATGAATATGCGTATTTAGGTTGCAAAAAGGGAAATAGTGTAATATGAGAAGAACTTCATTTGCTAATAATCTAATGGGTTGGTTATTCAAAGACGACTTTTGGAGGGATATGTTATCGATATATATGTAACTTATATAACAAGCCAAGTATAACACGTTCCTGCACAGCACTATCATAACTCATACTTTAAAGAAGTCATTTATGACAAAAATGAAAAGGTAAGTAAATTCATCCTAGATTCCACCTAACGTTTTCAATTTATACTATCACTCCAAAATCTACGTCCGCAAATACATGTTCTCTTAATACCTTGACCGTTTATAATTCATTTGCTTTTTAGCTCACCTGAGCACAGCGTGCTCAAGCGAGCTATTGTGAACACCTTTTGTCCGGCGTCCGTCCGGCGTCAGTCGTCCGTCGGCCGTCGTCCGACAACAATTTCTTTAAATGACATCTCCTCCTAAACTACTAGGCCAATTTTAAATAAACTTGGCAGAAATCTTCCTAAGGTGACCCCCTTTAAGAATTGCTAAAAGAATTGAAATCGGTGAAAAACTCTGGTTGCTATGGCAACCAAAGTTAAAAATTTAAGAAAATCTTTAAAATTCTTCTTCTTCTGAACATGCAGCCCTACAGCCTTGAAATTTGGCATGGATGATCAGCTCATAGACCTCAATGAAAATAGCTAAAATCATATCTGTTGGGCCACCAGGTGCGGAGCACCAGGGGGGGAGGGGGTAGTACCTTGGGTAAATTTTGTAATCTTTAACCTTCTTCTTCTTCTGAATAAGAAGCCCTACAGCCTTCAAATTTGGCATGGAGGATCAGCTCATAGACCTTAATGATAACAGCTAAAATCATATCTGTTGGGCCGCCAGGTGCGGAGCACCAGGGGGGAGGGGGCAGTACTCTTCTGAATATTTTGTAATCTTTAACCTTCTTCTTCTTCTGAACCAGGAGCCCGACAGATTTGAATATTGGCATGGATGATAAGCATATGGACCTTTATATAAATAGCTAAAATCATGGCTGTAGATTCACCAGGTGTGGAGCACCAGGGGGGAGAGGGTAGTACTTTTGTGAAAATTTTGTAATCTTTAACCTTCATCTTCTAATGAACCAGGAGCCCTGCAGACTTCAATATTGGCATGGATGATAAGCATATGGATCTAAAATAAAATAGCTAAAATCATGAATGTAGGGCCACCAGATGCGGAACATAAGGGGGGAGGAGGTAGTACTTTGGATCAATTTTGAAATCTTTAACCTTATTCTTCTCCTGGATTAAGAACCCTACAGCCTTGAAAATTGTCATGGGTGATCAATGTATTGCCATTAATAAAAGTAGCTTAAATCATGACTGTAGGGTCACCAGGTGCTTAGTGTCTTGTGGAGGGGGTAGTACTTTGGATCATTTTTGAAATCTTTAACCTTATTCTTCTCCTGGATTAGGAACCCTACAGCCTTGAAAATTGTCATGGGTAATCAATATATTGACATTAATTTAATAAAAATAGCTAAAATCATGACTGTAGGGTCACCAGGTGCTGAGTGTCTTGGGGAGGGGGTAGTACTTTGGATCATTTTTGAAATCTTTAAACTTCTTCTAAGACTCAGCCTGTATATCTGGCATAGATTAGCTGATCACAGACCTTTTATGAAAAAAGCTTAAATAAATAATGACCAGGGGAGGAGCAGAGGGGGGAGGGGAAGGATTATTTCAAATGTTATCTGATTGAATAAGTGAAAATCTCTTTTTCTGTGGTTGCATGGACATACCTAGGTAATGAAGCTTTTTTCTCAGGTGAGCGACCCAGGGCCAACGGCCCTCTTGTTTTTTCAATTTTTGTCAAAACTGACAACCTTTTTGTAGACCTAGTTTTTGGCTATTGGGTCCCATATTCCTTTCCGTAGAAACGCCAAATGTCTACGAAGGCAAGCCAATAAACTATCAATACAAACCTCAAGCTGTTCCTAAAACATAAAAGGGTGGGGGGTTAAAAACGTTTGAAATTCTTATAACCAAGTGAATTTCAAAGACTAGTGTGTTTGAGTCTTTGCTCGTAACTGCACAGATAAGATAGCGACATCAAGTCGTATTGTTGTTTGACTAAAGCGGACGATGTGTTAATCATGAGCACACTAATAATTCACAAACCTGGTTGACATGATCGCTTCTGTAAAACGTTCAGTATAGCCATTTTAAGCCAATTTTCTCAAGGAAATCGGCGATTTGAAAAGCCGCTTAAGCCTCGTTTACATTTGGCCTACGGAGCCCGTACGGCGCCCGTATCTCGCCGTAAGCATAAAATCGTGCGGTGCCCGTGCGGTGACATACGGTACCCGTGCGATCATCGCACGGTCTTACGGGCACCGCAGACACCTGCGATCTCGTTTAAAAAAATGTTATACACATCTTTAAAAATCGCAAGCCCGTAGCCTTGTGCAGACACCGTACGGTCGCCGCACGGACATCGTACGGAAGTCTTGCGATAGACGCGCGGAAATCGTACGATATCTTAACTAACAAACATCCAAAATAAAACCCGTAGAATCGTGCGATGTCCGCACGGCATCCTCTCGATATCCGTGCGGAACCCGTGCGATCTCCGCACGGGAATCTCACAATTACCTTGCGATATCGCACGGGACCCGTACGGTCTCATTAAGGTATGTTTCCCCTCAAATATTTTCAAAATCGCACGGTCACCGTGCGGCATTGTGAACACATACGCCGCAAACCGTAGCTGTCTGCGATGTCCAAAAAGTCGTAAGAAAAATCGCAGGCTGCGATATCGTACGGCGATCGTGGCAAATGTAAACTAGGCTTTAATGATTGTCAGCTACGAAAGAGCTATCAGGCAAAATGCAAAGTTTTTTGACACCGATTTATTGTGTGGGCATCACAGCAGAGTTCACTTGCAATATGGATACTCTAATTCATCATGGAAATTCCATTTGTATCCTTGTGAACTGTTTTATTACTATTTAAAAATTTCCGCGTTATATATATCGCCGTTTGATAATGACGCCATCACAATCACTTTACTAAATAATTGCTATCCAATACAGCCGAGAATTTTGATTGTTTAAGGGTTCATGTAAAGTTTTTGTGACCCAATTGGAAGGGTACATCATTTGCCAAGAAAAGAAATATGTCCAGGTATATTATATATCAGAATGAAGCTATTTATGAGCAAAAGCAGTTAGGCAACATAAGACTGTCATAGCTATAGCAAATTGCGGAAAAGGGCCATTTAGTACAGAACAACCAACTGCATGACTGATGGAGAAAATTGGCTCATAATTTTACAAAGAACAGTCTGAAGTACGCCGATAACAAAATAAAACACAAAAAATAAGAAAAATGTAAATTATATTAAAGAGAGGTGAAAATTATCGCCTATTTCGGACGAAATTATAGCTTAGGGTTTACCTCCCTTGAAAATCACCCAAGCGCGCTGAACACACTCTGTCAACTCATTGAAAATCATTCCAATATCGTCAGTTTCATGATGTTCCTTACTATAGCATGCTTAGTAATTGTAAACCGAGACCCCTGAATCTCTTTAATTGTCTAAGAGAGTGACTGTATTTTTTGGGGGAAAGTTATCTAGAGCATCGATAAATGAGTCTCACATTAGCTTAACATTTCCAAAGATATTACATGTGTCCTAATTTAAGACTTTGATTAGCCTGCGCAGTTGCACAGTCTGAGGAGAGCCTTCACTAAGCGCTCCGTAGATAGATATTGACTCAAAAGTGCATTTGAAAATACACGATTTTTTTCTATGTGACTGTCGACGATGCTCGATGTCGATCTATCAGGCACAACTGTAATTGTTGGAAATCTTACGAACAGGTTAAAATCAGAATTGTTTCATTATTGTCTCTACGGGGAAACCAACCATAGACACAGATCAGCAGATCAAATGGGGCATTTTATCAGCGCCATAAGTTTTCGAAGATAGGATTGTTGTAGATCGAGAAAAGTCAACGAGTATTCATTAAATACCGACTCTATTAACTGAGTCACCTATAAATAGGTTCACATTAAGATTTGCCATTTTTTGAATCGTTTAATAAATTCGGTAATTTATGAGCATAAATGTGAAATTCTATTTAAATATGACCCGAACTTCTGTGTTAAATCAACAAAAAGCTTTAAATTCATCCGATGAAAATATTTCCGCGTAGCATATATATATCGCCGTTTGATAATGACGTCATCACAATCATTATTACTTATTAATTGCAATCCATTACAACCAAGAATTTTGATTGGTTTAAATCGCATCATAATTTCTGTATAAAGTGCAATAGGTATTTTGGGAAAAAACCCGACCATCGGTCTTCAAGTCCGGAGTTTTAAGAGCTTGAAAATCACTCGTTCCCTTTTCATAACCCTTCATCGCTATTTGAAAAGTTAACAGCTGGAATAATTGCAAAAGAATTTACACGTTTTATTATGCAATCTACAGATATATCTTATATGTATTGATCTATATTCGCACAAAAAGTAGACTTGAACCTTTAATTATTTGGCCGAGTATTTTTATTGTTTCTTACAGGTAGATCTAAAGGATTGCAATTATTAGGGCCAAGTGTATTTTCACTACGTTTATTTGAGTATAAAGAGAAATTGCCTTAGTACATGGTTTCAACATAACGCCCTAATTTGCTATAAAAAGCAGTTGCACTTTATACTCCCATAAACGCAGTGAAAAATACACTCATTCTATAATTACGTCACATACGATCTGAGCTCATTGCATAGTTTTGTTTTTTTTAATAGTGAAACAACACCCGCGTATCGTCCAAAATATTCAACGGGAATATTTCATTCTCGTGACGTTGGTCATATCATAAAATAAGTTATTTTAAGAGACTTTTATTCCATTTTAGGCCTTTCATTAACTACGAGACAGAAAAGCATCTAATTTCATCTTCAAGAGACTGTACAACGTTGAAATGATTTTAAATATCAATTTATAGAAACCGCACATAAATTCCAACAGACTGCTTTAATTTTATTTAGAAGCCATAAATGGTGTCTGACAAAAAGTGTTATCAGATTTCTCGATACTGTTTTCACTAAAATCACTTCTTCTAATGGAGGTGTGTGTGTTTATTAATTCAGTAAAACGTCATCATGCAGATTAAGTTGCCCTTTTCAGTTTATATCTTTTAATCAAATTGTAATATCTCAGGGTTTACAGGCCCAAACTTCGTTGTTTTATTTGGTTATTCCGGGCCAGACGAATTCCTCCAATCAAATTAACAGAAAAAATCTTCCAAGAAAAGGACTGTTTTTATGTATGCTGTTGCTTCTAAAGCAGAATTTTGATTTCACAAAGGCGATACATTTGTATTGCTTTAAAGTTCATATAGAGAGCTAGTGAAACAAGTAAATCAATTAAAATTTGGTCGATTGTGCGCTCTCGGTGGCTAAAAACTACTTCCATAAATCCATGAAATAATATGGCGCTTCTTTGTTAGCTTAACACAAATAAATCCCAAAAGATATTGTTCTCATAATGTTTAATCATAAGCATAAGATACGGAGAATATTTATTTGAATATATCGAGCAATTAAACTTAAAACATAATTGCATTAATACACGAATACGCTTCTAGAATTTTAAATATTTAAGCCTTTGGCACACTCGGAAAAATAAATATCTTTTTAGGAATGTTCACATAACAATAGAAATAATCTTTAAGTTTATGCGCTTTCTTACATTATTATAATAATAATAAGATTACTCATGTTTTATGTAAATATATGATATATACTTAGTGTTTTGTATAAAATAAAATATCTAACGAAGTTGGGAGAATTGATAATTATCGAGGCTCTGTCGAGACAAGTATCAATTCTCACAGCCGTGTTAGATATTTTTTTTCAAACAATACACTAAGTGTGTATCATATTTATCTTATAACCTCTATGTGTCTCGTTTTCGTCGATATTTCTAACGGAAATACAAGTTTCTAAAAATAACTGCATTATATCATTGTTCTAAAAATAACTATGTGATATCATAAGAAAAATATCATATGGGGTGTTATCACATGGATCTTTGTATAGTTATAAGATAAAGTGCATTCTAATTCGTTTTTAACAAGATTTACTTTTATTTCAATAATAACTCGATATCAAACTCCTTTATCTATATAAGCAAATGCTCCGAGTAGTCTCTTTATGTAATAGAAACATCGGTACATGAACAAAATGATTTATAGTTAAAAACATCGTGAAATTGACACTCATTCCGATCAAAATCATTATTAATTATTCACTCAGCGCTCCATATATTCATTCCAAACACTCTCTCAAATCGATCAAAACGATCTAGAATCATTTGAAAACAATTTGAAATCGCTCAACACTTTCAACGAAAAATAAAATCGATCTATCCATTCTACGATTTTATTAGCTGGTGTTGTGTCTGATTTGTCCACGAAAACATATAATCAAAAATGAAAGAATATTTATTGAAGGGAGGTAATTAATATCGCTAATTTTATTCATCATGAACAAAATTAGCAATATTTGATTACCTCCCTTTAATTTCACACAAAACTCGCTCCACACACTCATTCAATTTCATTCCGAAATCATATACCATGTCAATTGCAGAATGTTCTTAACTGTACGTTATATAAATGAATAGAAAAAAAAGAAAAAAAGGATGATCTGTAGTTGGAGTTTAATAGTTTTGTTTGTATGTGCCTGACATCTTGTCGTACCATGGGTTGCAAACATTATACTTATCTTACAGTTAACAACATCGTGAAATTGACAAGGTGAATGATTTTGGAATGATATAGGAATGAAATTGAATGAGTGCGTCGAGCAAATTTTCAGTGAATTTAATAGGAGGTAATCCAATTTCGTAAATTTTGTTCAGGGTGAACAAAATTAGCGATATTGATTACCTCCCTTTAATTAAATATGCATACAAATTCTACAGATAACTCCATATTTCTTCAAGAACATATTAGACGCTTACAATTTGAATTATGTCAATGAAATCGCAATTTTTGTCTATCCAAATTTATTTTTAATGACGTTGTTGATTCTATATTTTTCAATCGGTTTGAAAGTTTTTGCATGGTTTGAGTGAGTGTTTGGAATAAATGAATGAATCGCTGAGTGAGCGATTTGGAATGGTTGTATTTAGGTGAATGTCAATTTCACGATGTAATTAACTGTAAGTTAAGATGGGGAAAAGGCCCGAAACCCTTGGTATCGAGAAGAAGCTTTTGATTCGATACCCCTTAACTCGTGAAGATGGCTCCTGGCGATTTTCATTTATTTGAACTCTGCTACAGAACTTCCGATTGGTATAAAAATAAAGAAGAAAAAATTGAAAAAAAATATTTCCCCTTTCAAACCATATTACTTATTGCCATTATGCAAAGACGTAATTTACGATGAGCTTTCTCTGAATTGCTTTCACTTGAATCGGAAGGTCTCCAGCATCTTTTATTAAAACATCTTTCCTTCGACCTCTGTCAAATGAGTCTGTGTGTGATATTCCTATATTTATCATTTGCGCTAAGCAAAGTCTCTGGCCAGTCTGTGTAATTACATAGACTGAAGAGAGTCTTCAAAATGCGATCTGGAGATTAATGAGGTATCACCTAGGTTTTCTTTAGACGGCCAGCAAATATTCTTATTACATTATGTTGACGTATAGGCCACTCAATATTTGTGCCTATCCTTTAAGTGCAAAATGTTGAAAATGTCGGCATATGTTGTATTTTATTTATGTGGTGAAGATAAAATGCGATGAAGGAAAACCATTCCTGTATTTAGAATGGCATATCGGTACAAATTGTTGGCAAATAATCCTCCGATTTGCATTCGTTTGCTTGCAAGCTGGGCATAATTTGAAAATAGTTTGCACCGTTTTGTCATCCTGAATGTAGGGCTAGTGTTAAATATTTACGTAGGTTCAACTGATCATAATCAGGGTCATCTTATTTTCACTTTTGATAACAGTTAATAAAATCGTGAAAATCACAAGGTGAATGATTTTTGAACGATTTAGAAATGATACTGAATGCGTTTGTGGAGCGAATTTTGAATGCAATTTAAGGGAGGAAATACTTATCACCAATTTCGTCCAAACTGGACGAAATTAGCGATAATTTATTACCTCCCTTTAATGAAAAAAATCAACATATTCTCCTGTTTGCGTATCTTTTCGGTTTAATCAGACACTTTAAAGTCCTCATTTGATTATAATAATGTGCAATGATTTAGTCGATTTGAATGATATGTTGATCGTTATGAACTGTTTTGAAGCGTTTTCGGAAGATTTTGGAGCGTTTTTGAATTTGTGAGTGTGTGTTTTGACTGAATGAATGGTGCACTAAGTGAGCGATTTAGAATGTTTTGATCGGGGTTAATGTCAATTTCACAATGTTGATTAATGTATGCGACTAGAAGCTGTATAAGCTTATGTCAATAAAGAATGTCTATGTCTATGCGATCAATTTGGTAAAAATTTGGTTCGAACTTGGATTAATGTGCAGTTAGTATAGTGACATATGAAATAAAAAAAATATCATTTAGTTTGTGCATATGAAATTATCACGGTAAAAGTAAAGTATTAGATAATCAAAGTTGAGGAGATTTGAAATTCAGCGAATTTATCTCTCAAATTATTTGTTCGGTATTCAAAGAGTCAATTGAATTGTCAACTGTATATAAAATGTCAAAGCCTGTTATGTGTTCACGGAATTCAGGTTATTTTAGGAGAAAATCAGAAATAAATCTAAATTTCAGGGCAAATCTGTCAATATTCCTCTTTCTTGCGATTCACTTGTATATGAAGACATTTATTCCATAAGTTAGAAAAACCGAAGCAAATAAGTTACTAGTTGTTGACTTTTTAAATTGGAAAAACATATGATTCCCAGTATATGTTAGTAAAATAATGTCGTTCACTCAAATCTTTTGTTCAACTTTTCAATGGAAAAACCGAAGACCACTCCTTAAGACATCTTCGACAACAATCGGGAACCCTCGGCGATTTTCGGAATATACCTCGGGAACAATACGGGCGCTGCCATGAAAGCGCGTCATTTTGCACGTGGGTTTATATTACGTCACAAATATAATTGAAAATGACGCTGCGAAAAGCAAAATCAACGTAAAGTAAAAAATTTGCATATTATGATTTGAAAACAAAACGCAGTCTTTTACTGCGTTTTGTTTTCAAATCATTACATGCCAAAATGATCCATATAGACGATCTGAAAGCATTAAAGGAATTTGCTTTCTTCAAGCGTATTAACCAAAGTACTACCAGGATCCGAATTACCTAAAATTGACCAAAAATTACTACACTTACGTCCGAGGTACTTTCCAGTTTACGGAAATGTCCGAGCGATGTTTCGAATGCTGCGACAAGGTCGGTTCTAGTAGAAGTCAGGCGGAGGTCTAAATAATTATCATTCTAGTTTCAGAAAATCAACCTAGTGCAAAAACTGGTACCCTTTTCAGTCTCCATATGTGGCGCAGTTTGACTAGGCACGACACATTTTGCACTATCCAAATGGTACTTTTCGCCTCGTTGCTAACAAACATATTAGTCGTCTCGTAAGATGGGTAGTTTAGGAAAGAGCACATATAAGTTACCTCATAATTTTTCTGTCTGAGAAAAATTAAATCTGATGCCGTATTTTTTTCAATAATCAAGAATTATCCACAACGTCATGCGAAATATGAGTTGAAACGGAAAATTGCTCGGGCTAAACGTGGTTATACCAATTAGTTGTGTCTGTCTTTTAAGGCATCCAACAATGCGTGTTATTGCAAACAATATCTTAGGTGTGCTATGTACAGATATTGAGCGGTTCGAATAACCACACAGTGCATTAAGAATAATTTGATGGGTCAGCGCAACACTATTGTAAGTGCCTATAAATATATTTAACCCATAGGCATAGCTTTTGTTTAAAGCAACATTGATAAAAACTTTCAGAATTGGATAATACAAGTCAATTCACCAAGAAAAGGTACATATATAAACTTTGTAAAAATCACTAGAATTGAACAATATAACAAAATTCTTCCATTATCAGATGCTTGTGTCTAATACATTGTACAACATCGTGAAATCGACATTCATTTCGATCAATCCCACTCTAAATCACTCGCTCAGTGATCCATTCATTCATTCCTTGCACTCACTCAAACCATTCAAAAACACCCCAGAATCACAAAAACATAAGATCAATTACTACGTTTAAACTAAATATAACTAGAAAAAAACCGCAATTTCACTTAATTAATTGATATTATTTGCGGCTTATAGGTTCTTGAAGAAATAGAGGGCTATTTAGATATTTGAATCCATATTTTATCTAAGGGATGTAATAAATATCGCTAATTTGTTCATTCTAAACAAAATAAGCGACATTGGATTACCTCCCTTTAATTTCACTCAAAATTCACTCTACACATTTATTCAAATTTACTCAAGAAAAATTCTAAAATCATTCACCCTATAAATTTCATGATGTTGTTAACTGTATAAATTTTGCACATCAAAACATATGCTTACAATTACACAGTATGATGGGACGAAACCACACTAGAGCAACATGAATGAATTTTGTGTCTACGCAATGAAGTAGGACCTTAACGTCTTATCTTCGGCCTTGTGATCACTTCAATGGTCGTAGGAATGAATAGATGAATGAATAATAATATTATTGAGAGTACCGCAAATGACTTTAGGACGCTGATGCAGTCCTCGAGTCGTATAACTTTATCAAAGCTTTTCCATGAAAGATTGATAAAGAATGACCTGATTGAGTACAGTTCGTTTTGATAATATTTTCAGCACATATAATGGAGAGAAAAGGTCGAAATTTTTCTCGAGAAATCCACCAAATTATTCCAAGTCTAGCAAAAATTATCTTCATAGAATATCAAAACATTTAGACAACTATTCAACCCTGGACACTTTATAATATTTAAATCATATTTGATTAATTTTACTCTACTTTACGAGAGAGGTTAAGTGACCCGATGTTACCAATTGAATTTAGAAGTATTTGCAGTCAACTACGTGTATATATTTTCAATAATTTAACAAACGTCATAACTTACACCTTACGTAATTTTCAAATGAAAAAAATGGATAAAATGGTGCTTTAGATGGATATGAACCTTTTTTGGCCATGGAAATAAATCGCGTTATACCAGTCTCTGCCCATGAAAACAGCTTAATCGGGTTTATAAATATATATCTGTGGGATTGTCATTTTACTTAATTGCACACGTCTTTATCACCTCTGAAGTGATCTTTCAGTGCTTCATTCTTAGAAATGCTGTCATTAAACGCACGAACTTTCAAGTAATATGAAACAAAAGATTATTCTCTGATACATTGGAAAACCAGTTTACGCGTCTTCATACACTTATTGATAATGAAACAAAAAACAAAGTGTCCATAATGATCGCAGTCTGATCCATAAAAGTGATTTGCATAATTATTTTGTCCGTGATCTACATATGTTACATATGCACTGTCAATAAGGAAATAATCATATCGTTTAAGACCGTGTGTGGCATTTCAAAACATCTTTAAGACTGCGTTACATGAATACTCTTATCTGTCTATGCACAATTAAATTCTGTTTCGTAGTATATGTTTACAAGCTAAGAATATTTGTATGTCCATGGTCCTCAATGTACAATGACCCGATATGAAAGTGATTATTATAGATGATTATTTTTGGAAACGATGCTTATAATTTGAGAGAGATAAAAAATACTAGAATTTGACGTGGATCGCTGGAGAGAATTAATCCCGTTGATACATGTGATATGATACATATAATAAATGTTTGAATTTCTTTTCAGTAGTAATGAGCCCAGTACGTTTATCAACTCTATTTTTGAACCGAGTAAATAGAGAATAGATGGTTGGTGACTTGAGATGGAAAAGTCTATCGGGCAAGGCGTAGGAATTTATCTGGTGAGCCGCAGCCGAGACCGAAAATCTTTTCCATCTCAATTCACCTATCATCTATTCTTTATATCCTCTTACAATTTTTTTCTAAAGTCTAATCGTTATTTGTTTACGAAAATTTAATCCGATCTCGATTTACAACTTCGATATCGGCGAGTCCTCGTAATAAGGGTGAATGGGTGGAGGAGTTGGGGTGATCGCTAATGGCTTAAGAACTCGATAATTGAAAGGATTTCTAATGCTGTAGCAAAAAAACATTTAACAAAAGGAAACTATAATTCTTTCATACCTTAATGATTAAGAAGATATTAATCGGGTGATTTTCGTAATCTCAAACGTCCTTTTTTCCCGAAGTTTTGTTGTCATGCAGCTAAAAGCAAATCTCAAAGCAATGCCTTCCTTGCTCTAAATCAGAGGATGGACATAGATTGAGATCAGATGCAAAGCTACTATCTCCGAAATCCTCCTCGTTGAATATCTGCGTTGAATCCATTCAGGTAAATGTTTTGAAATCCTGACAGTTTTCGAGGTCGAATGTAAACACAGAGATAAGCTTCATCATAATTTTATAGATTACGTCATCAGTCATGTCCTACTTCATCGATATGGTCGCGACTTGAATTTTAAAGTATATGAGAATGGAGTGAAATAATTTTTTTTTTATCAGAATTCAAAAGAAAAAAAATGTTAGAGAGGACTGTTTTCAGACGTAAAAGCCGCAAAAAGAAGATCCGACAGGTCACGTCACCAAGTGACATGATAAAGCTGTCACGTGATCAAGTGACCTGATATCAACAAGTTTATCACACCCCCTTTTATCAGGCAAAATTTATAGCTAGTGATAAATGACGTCGAAATGACTATGACGATGTCACTTTACAAAATACATAAAACGCCGAGCTTAGATCATGTCATACATAGAATTATAAATTTGTATTCCGAAACTAGCGATTCCATTAAATTTGTCATCTCAAACAGACAACAACTCTGCTTATAGATTATAAAATGGGTTTTTCGTATGAAACTAGTTCGACTTCCTCAGTAATGCGAGTGTTTTCAACTAGTTTGAAATGAGATTGCTATTGTCACCATTCAGTGAAACGGATTCTCCTAACAAAACAATAAATGACCGAACCGACTTATATTGAATCCAAAATAAAAACAAGTTACATCAGGGATAGTTATGGATTTGTCACCATCATATTTTCCTGAAGTGTTTTTGAATACCGCGTCATTAGGTTTTAAAAATCTGTCCCTCCTCCATCCTTTCGTGTATACCCGCGTGTACACACAGTTCTTTCTTTGATCAGTAATTGTTGAAAATTGAAGACACTGTATAAAACTTAAAGCTTTGGAAAAATCGTGTAAGCGAAATGAAAAGGACATCTCTGAACTACCTTTGCTTTGGAAGACAATTGTACTTTAACGAGAAAAAGTAATACAAGATGGCTACAAGAAATTATTGAAAAAAATAATTTACTAGGTATCTGTGTCCTAGAAAAAAACAAAAGTACCTATTTGAATAACAAACAACATAGACGTCACGAATATAATAAACAAAACTATTCAATTAAAAATAAACCAAGCTGTTGGACAACATGTGAACCATTATAGAATTTGACCCAGCAAACATTCCCCAATCACAAGCCCGTGTTTGATTTTAGGATAAGCGTCCCTTTTTCTGCTGAATCAAATTCCTTCAAAACATAATTTGCCCAAAACGTTTTGTTCTCTAACCAGAGAACCTTATTATGTGATTCTTCCCGAAATATGTGGTTAGATATGCAATCAATAACAAAAACGATAACATAAAGCGATGGTAGAAAGAAACTGTTGATAACATGAAGCGATTGAAGAAAGAAAATGTTTTCAATTAGAAATATCATATTTTGACTAAATTGACCTGAGTATATTTACACCACGCTGAATTTAATAAACAAAATAATTTAAAATGAATAGTGTAGAAAAGTATATGTATCGATCAGCTGATTATTCACTGTTTATCTCACGGCTCCGTCCAAAAAAAAAAGTTTCCATAGTGCTGCGATTTAGAGTGAGTGATCAAAGGTCAATTTTGTCTATACAGGTATAGACAAAATTGACATTAATTTTTTGATCTCTCACTTAAACTTTTGGATCTATAACTAATATTCAATCGTCGTAATCTAGATAACTTTTTTCTCGTAAAGAGAAACAAAAACGTTTTCCCATCCTTTGGAAAATATTGAAAATCTTAAGAAAACTTCAGTAATATGTATTTGTTGTCCTAAAAGTTTTTCTATAACTTAACTAGTCATATTTAGTTTTGTCTGTTTCGGAAGGACTAATTTTCATAGATTTTCCTATCAGCTCGATGTCATACCGCCCATTAATTAGACATGTGTGAAAAATCACATGTCTCGCAAAATATGAGAAGCAACTGAGAATAACTTGCTAAACCTTATTTTCACTGTCTGTCTTATTTGTAATCAGATTTTTAAGTTGGAATGCGGAGCAATTCCAACTTAGATTTAACAAAACCGCAAAATGAACACAAGATAATTTCATTTCGGATTTCTTGATAACACATATCACGTGAACAGGATGTGAATACACTCCGGCCTATTTTGTATATCTCAGCTTGACATAGACATACAGTTGATTTCATCAAGAAGTAATAATGTTGAACAATTACACAACTACCACTTCATGTAAATTATTAACACGCTAATTTATGTTTTAAACGAAATTTATTGAAACTTGCGTACGAATTTACTAGTAGCAAATGTTTGCATTACTATATTTGGAAATCATGTGATAAGTCAAGTCCAATAAAGTAAGCTATTGACAACAGCACTGTCCAATCACGTGATCTGCTTATTTGGTAATACGCGACTTGTTTTTCGTAGAATTGTGGCAATAGCACAAGCCAATCACGTGATCTGCTTATTTGGTAACGTCGCGACCTGTTTTTCGTAGAATTATGTCATAGCTTCTTTTAAAGGCTTAGTTTCTTTTTCTGAACGAACTTTTTACACACTTCAACAAAATACCGTAGTCCAAATGTTTTTTTTTTGTTTTGTTTTTTTATCTAATTGTTTCGTAAACCATTATTAGAAACGCGCAAAATCTGCAGATTATTTATCTGTATTAACAACCCGATCCAGCAAATACTCTCTTTTTATTACTTCTCTTAAAAAAACGGAACCCCATTTCCAAATCGAGCGACAATTTCACTTGATGGTGGACGCAGCAAGTATCGATGAAGGTATAGATCCACAAGTTTAAGTGATAGATCAAAGATCAATTTTGTCTATACCTGTATAGACAAAATTGACCTTTGATCACTCACTCTAAATTGCAGGTCTATAGGCAAGCATTTTTCTTCTCTTTCTGATTTTGTCCATTTTCTTTAAAATTAGACATAAATTCACTTGTGCAAAAATACGCACGCGCGCAATCCTTTAAATATCATTGAGATTATCACAAGTTAACTACAGCCTTTGTTTTTATCAAATATCTGAACGAGTTTACCAACCCCACGTGTTTAGCCTTTGTTTTTATCAAATGTCTGAACGAGTTTACCAGCCCAACGTGTTTTGCCTTCAGGGGCCACGTTCTAGAAAGGTCCTACGACCGAAATTTGATCGTATCGCAATCGTACGATTGAAATTGGCTTTCAAAAAACATGTATCGTTTAATTTACGCATAAATTTGCGTTACCGAAAGGCTAGTCTTGAATTTTGCGATTTTGACTGTACAAGCATAGTATTTTCTCGGATTTTATTTTTTGAAGCAGCTTGAGGCGGTTGTATATTAGCGTCATCTTCTCCGTCTGTGTCTGTCCGTTAGTCCGTACGTACGTCATGGAAAAAGAGCCTTCATGTAAAAAAATATTTTTAGCACAACTTCTCCCTCATTTATGGACCGATTTTGGATGAAACTTTCACAGAAAGTTTCTCGTCACCTGACCTAGTGCCTTTTGGCTAGGGTTTGGTGAATATTAGCCTGTCATGGAAAAAGAGGCCTTCATTTGAAAAACTTGTGAACGCAACTCCTCCTCCATTTATTGACCGATTTGGATGAAACTTTTACAAAATGTTCCTAGTCATCTGACCTAGCGCATATTTTAACGCGGTTTGGTGATTTTTTTAGTCAAAAGTCGAGACCACCTGGGCGGGATGCGTCAGCTTAATTAGTGGCTTGATGTCACAGTCTCTTGAGCGCATTCCAACTTATCAGTACTTTCAGTACTTTGATTATCTTATGTCTGTATAAAAATTTCTTTTTGGTTTGACACGAATTTGATACAAACCGTTTAAGATATATGTTACCTGTCAATAATTGCGAGTTTTAAGCTCACCTGAGCACGAAGTGCTGAAGGTATAAGGTGAGCTTCTTCTCTGAAACCAGATGGCAGAGAGCTTTCATATTTAGTATGTAGCATCACCTAGTGGGCTTCTACCAAATTTGTTCTTATTAAGACCATGGGGTCATATTTGGGCTTTGCCCCGGCTCATCCCTTAAGCTCTTCTGAACACGAAGGGGAAAAAATGAAAAAAATAAAAAATCTTCTTCTCTGAAACCAGATGGCAGACAGCTTTCATATTTGGTATGTAGCATTATCTAGTGGATCCTTCCAAGTTTGTTCCAATCAAGACCCTGGGGCATATAGGGCTCCACCTGGGCACAACCATTTTTACATAGAATCAAAGAGCGAAAATCTTAAAAAAATTCTTCTTCTCTGAAACCAGAAGGCAGACAGCCTTCATATTTAGTATTAAAGCATCATCAAATGGAACTCTACCAAGTTTGTCGATATCAAAACCCTGGGGTCATATTTGGGCTCCACTCGGGCGCATCCCTTTTAGCCCATCTGAGCACGATTTGTGAAAATAGGAAAACCTTCAAAAATCTTCTTCCCTGAAACCAGGTGGCAGACAGCTTTCATATTTAGTTTGTAGCATCATCTAATGGACCTCTACCAAGTTTGTTCATATCAAGACCCTGGGGTCACATTTGGGCTCCACACGGGTGTATCCCATTTTACATAGAACCAAAGAGCAAAAAGGCATATCTGTCTTGCTCTTGGCTGAAAACATGCCATGGTATTGATCTAATGTAGAAATGATCTCCTTGTTGACATCTGCCTATTTGATTAATGTGATGTCCCAGGGGTCAAAGAGACGCAGGTGAGCGATCTAGGACCATCATGGTCCTCTTGTAATGAATAGAGGCTCGTATCATACATCCAAGAAAATAACTTCGTATGTACCTATTTTCCATGGTAACATAGATGATAGTTAGAAAGAAATTATCTTTTAAGGTAGTAGAACCGTAAAAGCTCCGAAACATTTCGGAACTCATCAACTTTCACAAAAATTCCTTTTGAAAATCATTAGGAAACCTCGGTTTAAACTGTTCAAGTTCATTACTTTCGAAACGTTTTGAACTAATACGAGTGCACTCCCTTAACTGTAATCGTCTATTTTTAGGGTGGGGTTTCCTTTTTTATTTATTTTTCCTTTCTTTTCTGTTTTGTCTTACGCCCGTCTAAGACGAAACGAGTTTTATCTTATAACTATACAAATATCCATGTGAAAACATCCCGTATGATATTTTTTATGATATCACATAGTTATTTTTAGAACAATGATTATAATGTGGTTATTTTTAGAAACTTGCATTTCTGTTAGAAACATCGACGAAAACAAGTCAAAAAGAGGTTATAAGATAAATATAATACGTACTAAGTGTATTGTAAGAAAAAATATCTATCTCGGTTGTGAGAATTGATAATTGTCTCGGCAGAGCCTAGACAATGATCAATTCTCCCAACCTCGTTTGATATTTTTTTCATACAAAACACTAAGTACGTATTATATATATATATGACAACCTATGGCATCCGGCTTCTAGGCCTCCGGGCGGCGGGTGGCTGACAGCATCCACTTTTACTTTTACACTTTTGCCCAATTGGCTTAAGCTTAGTAGTTATACGTTTCTACAAAACACTGATGTCAGTACACAAGAATCGTAACTTTAGCTAGTTATTTTCTCAATTATCGCCTTTGTTGATTTTTATGGATGAACTTTATCTAAACAGCTATGTTAATTTAACTAAATGGATTTATCTCAAAAAAGAAAAGTACAGCGCACGAGACCAATACTCAACATGAACTTTTTTTCTTTCTTTCTTTTTTAGGTTTTCGTCTTTGTCTGGAGCATATTTCTGCATTAAAATAGCTATCAACATGACTGGGGATAGATCGTTTCAAATGAAAGTACTACACACCTTATACAGTTTTAAAGCAATATCGTGAAATCGATGAGATGTTTTATTTTTGGAATATTTTTGGATTGAAATTGAATGAGTGTGTAGAGTGAGGTTTAAGTGAAATTATTAAAGCGAGGTAATCCAATATTGCATGTTTTGTTCAAGATGAACGAAATAAACAATATTTATTTCCTCCCTTTAACAAAGTATTCGTATATTTCTGTTTGTGTGTCTTCGTGGACCTATCAGACACTTTAAAATCCTCACTTTTAAATAAAATAGTAATATAACTTGATCGATTTGGATGAAAAGTTAATCGATTCGATGTCGAAATATTTTCTTATAATTACAGAGCGTTTTGAAACGATTGTAGTAAGTGTTTCGAATGAATGAAGGGAGCGCTGAGTTACTGATATTAAATGGTTGTTATCACAGAGAATGTCAATTTCACGCTGTTATTTATTGTACATGTTTGGGTTGTTGACGTTTGTTATTTTCCCTACATGGCTCAGTAAAATAAGTATATGAAAAAAAGATGAGCAAAGCGTGAAATATATCGATCCTAGAGAGCCAAAGCTATTCACGCAGTCTATTTTTAGGTCGACAGCTTACGCACAACCAAGTTGGTCCACTTTCGACAGACAAGTCAAATATATGCAGTAGCTTAAATGTGATAAACTCTTCGACAGAGTATCTAATTAGTCAAGTCTTCAAATTACCCTCAAGGATCTTGATAGTCCGTGGGCCAGGAGGGGTCACCATGCACCCCCTAAGGGCTCTCCAAGAGTGGTATGAAAATGTTCATAGGACCTCCCTGAGTGAGAATCAAGATGTTAACAGGTGGTAATTTGGGTCCCGACTGCCATTCCGAATGGTTCTCTAGATGGCAGCCAAGAATAAATTCATTTTACCTTTAGTATACTATAGAGGGATTTTTTTCATTATAAATATTTTTGAGAGTCTTAAACATGTATATATTGCGTTCTGGTAAAACCCTGTATTACTTAAAATGATTTTGAAGATCCAAACTTCCGAAATTGGACATGGCAGCCAGTTCTAGATAAGAATTTTGCTATTTTTTTTCGATGAATTCCATGAGATAAAAGTGTTCACCATGTACTACAGATAGATCATGTTGCAAAGTGCTATGATATTGTTGATATGACCTTCTCGAGGTCAAATCAAGTTGTTAACAGTCAATAATTTGGGTCCTGACTGCCTTTCTCGGTGTTTTTCCAAATGGCAGCCACTAAAAATAAAAATTGACCAGGAGACACTATACGGTTTTCATTTGATTTTAAATAATTTTTAAAGACCAAAACATGTATTTTTCACGTTCTTGGTACAAACTCTATTAGTTAATGTTAATTTGGATATCCAATCATCCTCTATTAGAGTTGGCAGCCAGTTTAGGAAAGGAATGTTGTTATATTTGTGGCAATCTGTGAAGGACGTCACCGTGTACTTTGCAAAACATTTCTCTCTGATCGTACCACGAAATTGTTAATTAAACATTCCCAAGGTTAAATCAAGTTGTTTGCAGTAGATGTTTTGAGCCCCGACTGCCTGTTCGGGGGATGTTTTTACTAAATGGCAGCAAATGCAAATACATGTAAATAAATTGGAACATCTTGTATATGAGCAACCTTTGTTTTTCATTTTCTTTAATCACCAAAAACGTAAATATTTAGTGTTCTTGCTACATGCTGAATAGCTTATGTCTTTTGGAAGATCAAACATCCTGAATGGTAGATGGCAGCCAGTTTGAAATATTTGCCTTTTTAGTCCATCATTATCATAGATGCCATCATTGATATGACAAAGGAAAAATTCATCAGTATTACACAGTGAGAATCAAAAAAGTATCAATCGATATTTTTGGTGTTCCGACTGCCTTTCCGGATGATTTTCTGGATGGCAGCCAAGAAATAGTATAGATTACATAACAATCCCTTTGCAAACATTGGTCTATTTTTTTTATCTTATTTTCAGGACCGAATTACCTAAGTTTAGCGTATCTCTTATCATTTCTTTAATTTAGTGTATAATTTCAAAACAAAACATACTGAAATGAAGATGGCAGCCTATTTTAAACACGTAATTTTTCTTATTTTACTGTTATAGTCTCTGAAACTAGTTGGGTTGGCATGTCACTCCTGTGGAAGGGGGTGTCAAGTTGTTCACCATATATCCCTGATATCAATATTCTGCTTCTTTCGTTTCAACTGAAGGATAAGGGTAGTTTTAAATGGTCTCCGAGAGAATACATGATAAAATGAAATTTTAAATATGAGGTGGCAGTCAGGTCATAATTTGAATTCATCTTATTTTTGTAAAAATATCTGTATGTGTTCATGTTTATGTCGAATATAGATGCATATTGGTATCATTTTATCCATCTGTCAGTCCGTGTGTTTAAACATAGGTTAGTTAATTTCTTTTTTCGATTAAGAACATTGTGAAATTGACAAGGGTTAGTAGCATAAGCGACATTTGAATGTTTTGTTTATTATCGAACTTGAGCATAATTATACAATATAATGTCGTATTGTTCTGTTAGAAGATATGTATGTCTTCAGGGACCAATAAGAAGCTTCCAAATCCACTCCAGCTAATGGGATTATTGAACGATTAGAAAATTTTGAATGATTTTGGTGTGGTTTTGGTCAATTGAATAATGTATGAATGATTTTGGGGCATTTTGAGTTAGTGTTTCAAAAATGCTATGAATGGAACGCCGAGTAAATGATTCAGAATGGTTTTGACCAGACTTAGCGTCAAGTACACGGTGTTAGTCCGCAAAACATTTCCTTCATTTACAGTCATATTTTCATAGAATATGACTAAACTCATTTTGCTGATGATTGCTGATATAATGCAGAGTAACGGTTAACGTTACTCCTTCTACATCAATGTATGGATTTCATCAAGATACTGATAGATTTGTAAGAAGGTTTCACATCACGGGACAACCAAAGCACATGTCATGCTTTATAGTCACTGTCTTTAAGGTTGTGTTTTGATGACACTTTTGAAGTATACTTCATGATATAAATATTAGCATATATCCAATGTTTGTCCATACATAATGCTGCATCACAAAAAGTATTCATTCGTTCTGAGAATGTTTTAGTGAGGCGTTTATTTTGTCAAACAGGACTCATGTGTTTGCATTTAAAACAAAATAATCCAGATTTACATTTCCATACAATAATATAGTTATATTTTGGAATTACATGTATTCGATATAGGAAAACTTCCATATGGTCAAATGGCCGCCAAGTTTTTGAAAAATAAAATGAATTGATGCTTGATAAGACGTCCTAAAAAATGTATATGTGATTTTCTAAATGTATCAGCTACATAGGAATTAGCACTGCTGAGCCCTTCAAGAGGAATATGAATAAAACAGATTTAAGCAAATTTCAGATGTTGAAATAAGCAAAATTGGTGGATTTATTTCGGATTATTTTACATTTATTTAATTTGGTGGACATTTTCGGTCGACATTTGAAAGTATTCCTACATCGAACAAATTGGTTGATTGATTGATTGATTGAATGTTACACCTCTTTCAACATTTTTTCAGTTCTTTTGCGGCTGCTGGAGCACCTAAGAATGGTTTCCTATTATTTCTCTCACCAGTACAACCACCACATTCCTTCCTAGCCTCCAGCTGCTATCTCACATAGGTCTCACCCATTATCGACCCATTGGTGAGAGCCAAATAATCAAAGGAATGTCAGGGATCGAACCCAGTACCTCTAGATTGACAGTCCGACACGCTATACATCAAACTAAACATATATGGAATATTGGTATTAATATATGGCTGCCATCTCGCTTTTTAAATTTCGGGAACATCAAATTAGCCCTAGATAACCAAGAAGAAGATTTCAAAATATCAAATATTTTCCCTTTCAGTTTGAAATTGTTAATTTGCAGGTGAAAACAAAAGATACCGAATATTTTAAAATATTAATACATGATTCTATCCTGGAGGGTCTTGTGAACAATTAATTTGATAAATCTTTTTCAGACCCCCCTCCTTTATGAAAATTATGTTTAAAATTCAGTATTTTGGGATTTCAATTCGACATAAACTGATAGAACGGTAGCTAAAATGCTAAATATAGGTGTCTGGTCCTTTAAATGAGTGTAAATTTGAAACAGTGTTTGCATAAGGATTCTAATGTAATTCAAGCATCTTCTTGGCTGCCATCTAGAAAATGCCCGTAAAAGCAGTCAGGACACAAAATATTGATTTAAAGATTTTTGATCATCACTCAGTGAGGTCGGTTAAACATTCCTTTGCACTCTTAGAAAGGTTTTTTTAGGATGTTTCGTCTCCTCTTGTCTTTTGATGTGCAACAAAAAAGGCAACTTTCATATTCAAGATAAGCTGCCATCTACCATTCGGGATGTTTGATCTTCAATTAGACTTTAGTTTTTTTCAGTTTGTAGCAAGAACACCAAATATATTATGTTTTTGGCCCTTAAAGATAAAAAATGAAGGTTGCTTTAATACAATTAGTTCCAATTAATTTACTTGTATTTGCAATGGCTGCCATTTTGATCCCCCCAAAGGCTGTCGGGACCCAAAATATCGACTAGAAACAACTTGATTCAACCTTTGGGATTAGCATTAAAAATATCATTGCACTATCAGAGAATATTTTTGGCAAAGTAAATTGTAACCCTTCGTCATTCAAAGAATGCAATAGAAAATAGCAAAATTTCTATCTTAAACTGGCTGCCATCTCTCATAAAGCATGTTTGGATATCCAAATTATCTTTAATTAATAGATATCGTTCCAAGAAGGTAAAATATACATGTTTTGGTCTTTAAAAATTATTTAAAATCAATCGACATCAGTATAGTGTCTCCTGGTCAATTTGTATTTTTAGTGGCTGCCATTTAGAAAAACACCAAGGAAGGCAGTCAGGACCCAAAATATTGACTGTTTACAACGAGAAGGTCATATCAACAATATCATAGCACTTTGCAATATGGTCTATGGTGTAGTACATGGTGAACACTTTTATCTCATGACATTCATAGAAAAAATAGCAAAATTCTTATCTAGAACTGGCTGCCATCTCCCATTTTGGAAGTTGGGATCTTCAAAATCATTTTAAGTAATACAGGGTTTTACCAGAACGCAAAATTTACATGTTTCAGACTCTCAAAAAATGTTTAAAATAAAAAAAAATCCCTCTATAGTGTACCAAAGGTAAAATGAATTTATTCTTGGCTGCCATCTAGAAAACCACCCAGAATGGCAGTCGGGACCCAAATTACCACCTGTTAACATCTTGATTCTCACTCAGAGAGGTCATGTGAACATTTTCATACCACTCTTGGAGAGCCCTTAGGGGGGTGCATGGTGACCCCTCCTGGCCCACGGACTATGAACATCGTATTATAAAGGTTATATAAGACAAAGTAACTTTTAAAGTAATTTGGTGCCGTAGGCTTCTCTTAAACAGTTTCTATTCCTGGAATTCAGACAAGCACTTCAACTCATTTGGTTATATTTGTTCAAGTGCTTAGGATTTCTAATTGCCATGCCGACTTTGCGAAACCGCTTTATATAGAAGCAAACTTCTAAATGGCCACTTCATTTTCGCTGAAATAGTTATAATCCTGAAATATGCCTCAAATGTATGTTTTGGGTTGTTTCAGGCATATGTAAACGGACAAAACAAAGGCGTTCACGGTAGAAAACATGAAATAAAAAGTAAACTCACGTGCCGTTAACGCCCGAATTTTATTTATTTATTTTTTTAATTAAATATCCTTGGTCAGCGCCTAAATACTTTATCTGTTTCCATGTCTAACATTAATATATGCGTAGTATAATAAAAGACGATTATCTTATTCCGGCGTTAAATTTTGTGAGGTCATGAATTTACCACGCAATGTCGGTATAATTGTTAAGCGTTCCTATGAATCATTTTGCAATATCTGTTTTAAAAACACTAAAATCTTTCTTTTTGTGCATTAATAGCGTTAATTCACGTTTTTTAGGCGTAAACATCTTAAAGACCTCAAAAAGTTTGGACGCCGTCGTTCTTCGCATCCAGGCGTTATTTTTTTTCGAGTCTCTGCAAATGTTAACGCCCTCAAAAACATGAATTAATCCTATAAAAGCGTCTGAAATAAATAAAATAGACACAAAAAGTATAAAACAAAGAAAAGATGGTTTGGGGTAAAACAGTAATGTTGTATGTATCAAAGCTGGTTTCATCCGAGCTACCAACTGCCCAACCACAGCAACCTATGCGTAACAATAGCCTTTATCAAAATCTACGTTAAAGAGATACTGTTTTATATATGATAATTTTGGCACAATGGATTATTCACAAAGTACATGAATCTCATCCAAAATTCAGGTCCCCTTCAACTTTACAGGAGATCAATTTATCATTCAGATTTTGTTCTGTAGGAATTAAAAAAGGATACTTTTATCTGAGGTCTGTCTACTGTTTATTCGCATTGGCTTTTGAAATAATATTTTTCGAAAATTTCTCACCTAACCTTATAAGATAGAGCTTCATTTTTTCTTTCCTGTCTTTTGTTGTGTGTAAAAATGAAACAATGAAGATACTAAATTATTAACTTCAATAACAGTATTAACGCAGAAGTGGCATAAATATTTTATGCAAAATTGATATTTAACACAGAAGGAAATAATCAAGAATTTTCTTTTCTCACTATTTCGCAAATGATACCGCCACTTTCAATTCAGAAATTTCAGCAGATTTAACTTGAAAAATAATTTAAACATTGACTCTGAAAATGATACTTATTGAATTGTTTTATCACAAAAAATACTCACAGGGTTGTACCCCTAACCAATCACAAATTATGACCAATGTTAAAGTATTTTGGGACAAACAGACGAACAGACAGTTTCTTTGTTTGTTTGATAGGGTTTTAACGCCGTTCGAACATTTTTGTGATGCCGCTGCCACAGGGAGTACCTAACAATGAAATGCTTGAATTATTCACACCAGTTCTACCATTCAATACTTTTCTAGCCCCAAAATACTATCCACATAATGTTTACGATTATCCACCCAATGCAGGGAGACAAATATCGAGAAAAAAAGGAAATTTCCAACATCATTTCATTCACACATCCAAAAGAGATTTCTTGCAAACGGCACAAGGAATTTCAACATTCGTTTATCAAAATGGCGACTGTTTAGGGATTCTGGTCGACTTTTTGGAAATAGAATTATGTTCAGGATATAAGTCAAGCACGTGTTTCAAGTACAATGTCACATATGTAAATGGGGATCCATATAAAACGCGATATACTGTTAACACTAATCGAATAACTATCTTTAACCTCATTTTCATTTCGACATCTTGAATTTATCACATGTTTTGTCGTCATGTGGAAATGGGTCCACATAGAAAATTATGTAAAACAAATATTTGAAATGATGTCTGGGGCCCGTTTTACTAAACTTCTTACGAACAAATTTATCGTAAGTCAAACTCACAAATCGCACCTGATGTTTTCATTCATTGTAAGATTCTGCCTTGCATATCTCATTTGAATCGTCTTAACAGACGATTAAAATGAGATGATATATGGCAGAATTCCATATTTAGTTACTACCGTAGAAGCACAATTTATTTTTTTAGTACGCAAAAAATGACCGTAAGATGTTTAGTGAAAAAAGGCTCCAGTTCCGAAATATGGCAATTATTTGTGGAATCACAAAGATGAACAATAACTTTTGGACCACGTACGGGGAAACTTTCCCATTCACATTCTTATCTTTACAAAAGGTTGCAATTTGAAATGAAAATTATGAAAATTATAATAAAATTATAAGTGATAGTAACAATTATGTACAAATGAAACAGTGTTTGTTACAATGTTTATTTTCTTAAATATAAGCACAGATAATGAACCCAGTAAGCACTACCTAAGACTTGTAATGATCCTGATGGTTCACAAATTCGAGGCAGTACTTTTCTTTCGTGGCTAGATACTTATGGGACTTGTTAAAATTGTCCTACATAAGGTCACGATTTCGATTAATCCGTATCGTTTATTTCTTCCATAAAAATGACCGATCAACACTCCTCTGGGAAAAATTCCAAACCATTTTACCAGATTAATCCCAGCGAACATCGTGAAATAAACATTCATTTCTATCAAAACAATTTTCAATCGTTCACTTAGCGCTACATTCATTCATCCATTCATTCAAAACACTCACTCAAACAAAAACGCTACAAAACAACTTAAAAGATAAGATCAACAGCTACATTAAAAAGAGACATAACTAGAAAAAATGGCGATTTAACTGAAAAAATGATATTATGAACGTCCTATTGGTTCTTGAAGAAATATGAAGCTATTTATAGAACGCTATGCACATTATATTTTAAGGGAGTGCTAAATATCGCTTATTTTGTTCATCCGGAACAAAATTAACGATATTTGATTACCTTCCTTTAATTTCAATCAAAACTCGCTCTCCTCTCGCATTCGATTTCATTACGAAATCATTCCCCTTGCCAATTACACGATGTTGTTATCTGTAAGTATACGCTGTGATCACTGCCTGAGAAATGTAATAATTCTGATAGCTCACACATTCAATGCGGAACTTTTCCTTTTTTCTTGTGACAAGGTACTTTCGTCTGTGGCTTTTCAAAATTGCCCAACGTTAGATCATGATTTCGATGAATCCGTATCTTTTGTGTCCGCGAAAATGACCGATCAACATTCCTCTCAGAAAAAAATTAAACAATTTAACAAGATTTGTCTCAGCCATTATTTACCATTAATTAGCATTGATTTCTATAGTATCTAAAGTATTTCTCTTTGTTGGTCTATTGAATTGAAAATATGCGCAAATGGAAATGCAAAATAGATCAAGGAAAACGAATGATCTATTCAGAGATTCATGGTTGAAAAAAATGAAAACAAATCAAATGTTGCACCTTTTCTTTGTTTTAATCATAAATAAGTCTAGGTCGGGTTTAAGCTTATTCAATAAATCTTTCAAAACTGCCGTAAAATGTTTATACCAACGGATAATACAATAATGGTTTAGCTATAATAAAACAATGTAGGTAGAAGGAAAAATATCAAACCACCCGGCCTCCAGAGAAGGAAGCGAACATTACAAAGCGAATTCCTGATTTCTTTCCTGAACGATGTGCTTTGCTTTGCTTTGGGCCCTTGCGATAATCGGCGATTGTTTTTATAAAGCGGTTGTAGTGCGCTCAAGATAGAGTATTCTCTTTAACGAGAGGACTAGAATGGTCCCAAATCTCTCACCAAACTTTCGATAAAATGATATTTGTAAAGTAAAATAAGCTCCACCTACCACATCCATATTTTGGCGCCTATGATAATTTAATTGAGAAGTTTTAAAAAGGGACACCTGGCCTTTTAAGGATGGAGTTGGTCCACTGCATGGTCATCAGTTTATTTATACACCGAGACTAGTGTCTTTTGAGTTTGGACAAGTATATTGTGTGAGTCGTTTATGTATTTTATTTGACGATCAAAAGTAAAATTCAATTTCCATTACTCATGAAGTAGATTCAATTGGAAATAGGGTCTAGTTTCCACAAGTTTAATTATGATCCATTTATTTAGTAAGTTTATCGGTTCTTTGTCGAGCCCCGTTGAATGAGACCCACATGAAAAGGAACCATTTAATACTCACAAATAGTATCGGCCTTTGTCACATGTCCATGACAAAAACTAATACTTCTCTTCTAGAATGTTTTTAAATAGTTATTCTATCTCAACTTATAACAATTAAGGAACAATGATGACAAGTTTCAGTGAAATTGGCCAAATAGTTCGAGAGGATTTAAGATTTATAAAAAAATCAAGTGAAAATAAGTCCCGCCCTTCCACGCATTTATTTGTGGGTCAATCAACTTAGGAAGAGGATCACCCAACAAACATGTCTGCCATGTATGGTTAAAATTAGTCCATTGGTCTGGGAGAAGATGTTTAGATAAAGTTTATCGCAAAATGGATACATTGCCATGACAACAGCTCGCTAGCCTTCGGCCAGCGGAGCTCAAAAATTATTGATAAAATGCGGAAAATGTCCCCATTTAATTGTCATAGATTCTGAACCAAAAAGTCAATTTCTTTCGTAATCATTTCACAATGAGGCAATCAATGGAAAGTCATTAATTTTTAAATAGCTACACGCTGTTCTAGTTATTTGTACTAGGTTTCCTTTACAACAAAGTATATTTCGTGAACCACCACGGGAAAACAGGCCAATCTGTAAAGTGAAAACAAACACATGGACCCTGATCAGAATTCTAAATCGAGGATGCATGGCTATCCCCTTTTCAGGTGATTCTTAGACATAACTTCTAGTTGACCTTTGCAGGGCGTAATCTTTTTTTGTTAGTATCTTTCACGGTCACTTTGTGAAAAGCTTGTTGTACAAACACCAGGAGTCATTAATCAAAGCGCCAAAAGCGGTGAAGGCCTGGTTTGTAAAGAGGCAAGGTGACATTTGAAGGCATGCACTCAAATTTTCAATCTTTTTAGCAAGTCTTTCTTAGACGAGGGAAACCGTGGGTAATAGGGCTCGTAAGCCACATTCCGAGCTCTCTTCAAAGGAAAAATGTCGAACGGTATGCTCACTATATAGCGCTGAGTCCACAAAAATAACTAATTCCAAAGGTATATATCACTAAGCCCGATACCGCTTTGCAGACAGACGGAACTCATGTTTTTTTTTCTTTATATATATATATATATATATATATATATATATATATATATATATATATATATATATATATATATATATATATATATATATATATATATATATATATATATATATATATATATACATATGAATGAAAATAAAAAGTTAGACTTCACTTGCCTATAATGATGATATTTAATTAAATTTTCAGCTATACAAACATGTTTCGGCTATCGCCTCATCAGTGTTAACGTCGTATAACGTCGTTGCTAATAGATAACGTCATTTTGACGTCATTTCCTTCGTAACGTCAATGAAGAGCTGAGTAATTAATATAGTCTTTAATTTATGCGCCATGCGTTCAATTTAGGCTTAAAACAGTTAATAAAATATTTTTCCTTTGCTAACCTGACTGAAAGTTTGTCTGAAAATATTTTAAAGAAAGGAAATATTTTAAATTTTATTGTTTCTTTAGAGCAAATGTCAATATGGGTGCTTAATGGTAATTGTCGGACAGATGGGTCTCTAATTTGTTGGGCATGTATCGTTCTGCGGGTTCTCAATTTATCTCCCGTTTGACCGATATAGTATTCTCCACATCCACAACATGTTAAAACATAAATTACATTTTTTACATCACAGTTCATGTTCGCATTTACTTTGAAGATTTTTCCACTGATATTGAAAGTTGATGATTCGGTCATGTATAGACAAAGGCTGCAATTAGTTCGCCCACAAGTTTTTACGGAAAAGCCTTCGTTATTATCTCTGAAGCGAGCTTTAGTTAAAAAATTTTTCAGGTTCGGTTGCTGTCTTTTACTTTTTATTATGTTTGTGTCCTTTAGAACTAATTTCATTTTTTCATCAGAATTCAAAATATACATGTTATTCTTTAGAAGACCGAACATTTCATAGTTGTTTGGATTAAATGTGGAGACATATGGGATTATTTCATTATTATTGTTATTCTTAGTTGTAAGTAGGTTTTCTCTAGGGATGCTGATTGCTTTATTTATTCCATTTTCTATTATATTATTAGGATATTTTCTGGTTTGAAGGGTCCTTTTTAGTTCATTTAGGCAAATGTTACGTGTTTGCGAGTCTGATACTATTGTGCATATTCTTCTGGCCAAATTATATGGAATGCTGTTTTTTGTGTGATTAGGGTGACACGAGTAGTAGTTAAGGTACTGTTTAGTATCGGTGTCTTTGAAATAAATATCGGTATCAATTCGTGAGTTTTGTTTGATTATCAATATATCTAAAAATGGTAGAATATGATCATTGTTTTCCATAGTAAATTTTATATCACCATGGAGATTATTTTAAAGATCGTGAAAATGCTCAAGTTCAGGGCGACTATATTTCCAGAAAATAAAACAATCATCTAAAAATCTTTTCCAATTTGTTATTATATATTCTGAAAATTCCTGACCGTAGTCATCGCTACATTTTGAATATAAGTTTTCTTCTAGATATCCCAAAACTAATGTTGCATATGTTGGGGCAAACTTGGTTCCCATTGCCGTTCCCTTAATTTGTGTGTAATGTTTGTCACCAAATTGAAAGTTGTTGTTGAGTAAAATTATTTTGATTCCTTCTATTATAAATTCTCTTGAAAAACTTGAATTAATTAAATTTGGATATTTGTCTAACCAAAATGAAATTGCTTCTAGACCTAGATCATGCGAAATGTTTGTATACAGGGCTGTTACGTCAAATGATACTAAAATGGTTCTTTCAGAAACCGTTTTAGGTATGTAATTTAAAAAGTCAAGATCATCCCTGACATAGCTTCTGACATATTTTAAGAATGGTTTTAATAGTATGTCTATTAAATTACTAAGTATGTGTGTTTCACAATTTGAACCCGCAACAATAGGTCTGAATTTTAAATCTGGCGGGTTATTTATTTCAACAATATCTCCTTCGCTAGTAGTACATAGATTATTTATGAGATTACTCTTATGTATTTTTGGTAAGCCATAGAATAAGCTACTCGAATATTCAAAATTTGTAAGATAGTCAATTTCATTCCTAGTTATTTCATCAGAAAGGTTTGTTATTTTTTGTATTTTTTTGAAAATTTCATTTGAGTTGTTTGATGGTATTTCTTTATAGAAGTTACTATCTTCCAACATATTGAGTATTTGACTTTTATAAAATTCTTTATTCATTATCACAATGCCACCCCCTTTATCGGCTTCTTTTATCACAATAGTCTGATCATTTTGAAGATTTCCTATTGCCAACTGCTCCCCTTTTGAAATATTTTTTCTCGGTGTATGTTGTATATTATCTGGAATATGTTTTGTAATATTGATATAATTTTCTAAAGCTTCATTTCTGCCCTTAGGAGGTTGAAAGTCACTTTTGTTGCGTACCAAGGAATTATCAATAATTGTATCCTTATCATGGAAGTATTCCTGTAATCTTAATTTTCTATGAAATTCAGATATATCAGTCTCTAGTTCTTGAGTATTTAACCTATTTGGTGTCGGTGCAAATTTTAACCCTTTCCTTAAAATATTTATTTCAGCTTGGGATAATTGTCGATTGGAAAGATTAAAGATTTTTACTTTTTTCTCCTTTGGTGCTTTATCAGTCAGGTTAGCGTTGTTGAGCTCGCGCTCTCTTCTAAAAAATCTTCGTTATCACTTAGCTCTCCATTTACGTTACTTCGGTTATTTACATCATTCCTAAATGTTCTCCTTTGATTGTAATATGGTATGTGCTGAAAGGTGTTTCTGTCCCTAGTGTATTTTGGTCGTCTGCTCATCGGTCCGTGGTTTGCTTGCTGTTGGTAGTTGGTCTCTTTTTCATTTACGGGATTTCTCCAAACGGTCTTCTTATTTGTTTGGTGATTGTGATCTGCTGTGGTTGGTTTAGGTCTGCGCTCGTTTTGGATAATTGTGTTTTTAAAGAACGGACTTTTATTTCTGAATTCCTCTTTGAATCGTTCTTCGTACTCTGCAAGCCAACGCTCATTTTTCTTCCACCTGCGTTTAGATATTATTTCGTTTGGATTTGTTTAAGCTTGCCACCAGTCAATAAGAAGCGTTTGAACTTGTCCCTTTGCCTTTTCTTTTATGATATCTAGCATGAAATTGTCAATGGTCTCATATCTCTCCTTATGCTGATCAGCCCTTAGTGCCTGTAACTCTATTTCTGTTTCAAAGTCATTTTTGACGGATCTTTCTCAGATCTTTCTTTGGCCGTCAGGCTCATTTAAGAAGATTGGTTTTTGAAGGTGTCGCGGAATAATTAATTGTTCACCATTCAACCATTGTGAGTAAGTATTCTTGTGGCCTTGGTTTTTGATCATTCCCCAATAGGCATCTCTACGTTTTTGTAGCTTAAGTTCCCAAAGGTTATAAATGGTAGATTTTACTTTTAGAGCTTCTTCTTCTATGAGTCCAGATCTCGTATCGTCCTTGTTTTGATAATATTCGGAAGACGTATTGTTTTGTCTGTGCATAACGTCAGATAGATTAGAAATAACTTTTGTCATTTCGTTTAAAGTTTGTCTCAGTGTGTCATTTTCTTGTGTTGGTACCGATTGTTTCGTATTAATAACTGCTTCGGTGAGCGTTTCGATTGCTGTTAGAATTTGAGTAAGTTTTCTACTTATCTCGTTGAGCTTTCTTCCTTCCCTCTGTTCAAGGCTTGGTTGGCTATCTTCATCTTCTTTAGTTTGTTTCTTTGGAGGCATGATCCGTCACTTGTGTCGGTAGATTAAAGACGGAAAAGATATGGGTGATCCGGTAAAACCGGATCGACCGACACAAGTAAAATACAAATGAAAATAAAAAGTTAGACTTCACTTGCCTATAATGATGATATTTAATTAAATTTCAGCTATACAAACATGTTTCGGCTATCGCCTCATCAGTGTTAACGTCGTATAACGTCGTTGCTAATAGATAACGTCATTTTGACGTCATTTCCTTCGTAACGTCAATGAAGAGCTGAGTAATTAATATAGTCTTTAATTTATGCGCCATGCGTTCAATTTAGGCTTAAAACAGTTAATAAAATATTTTTCCTTTGCTAACCTGACTGAAAGTTTGTCTGAAAATATTTTAAAGAAAGGAAATATTTTAAATTTTATTGTTTCTTTAGAGCAAATGTCAATATGGGTGCTTAATGGTAATTGTCGGACAGATGGGTCTCTAATTTGTTGGGCATGTATCGTTCTGCGGGTTCTCAATTTATCTCCCGTTTGACCGATATAGTATTCTCCACATCCACAACATGTTAAAACATAAATTACATTTTTTACATCACAGTTCATGTTCGCATTTACTTTGAAGATTTTTCCACTGATATTGAAAGTTGATGATTCGGTCATGTATAGACAAAGGCTGCGATAAGTTCGCCCACAAGTTTTTACGGAAAAGCCTTCGTTATTATCTCTGAAGCGAGCTTTAGTTAAAATTTTTTTCAGGTTCGGTGGCTGTCTTTTACTTTTTATTATGTTTGTGTCCTTTAGAACTAATTTCATTTTTTCATCAGAATTCAAAATATACATGTTGTTCTTTAGAAGACCGAACATTTCATAGTTGTTTGGATTAAATGTGGAGACATATGGGATTATTTCATTATTATTGTTATTCTTAGTTGTAAGTAGGTTTTCTCTAGGGATGCTGATTGCTTTATTTATTCCATTTTCTATTATATTATTAGGATATTTTCTGGTTTGAAGGGTCCTTTTTAGTTCATTTAGGCGAATGTTACGTGTTTGCGAGTCTGATACTATTGTGCATATTCTTCTGGCCAAATTATATGGAATGCTGTTTTTTGTGTGATTAGGGTGACACGAGTAGTAGTTAAGGTACTGTTTAGTATCGGTGTCTTTGAAATAAATATCGGTATCAATTCGTGAGTTTTGTTTGATTATCAATATATCTAAAAATGGTAGAATATGATCATTGTTTTCCATAGTAAATTTTATATCACCATGGAGATTATTTAAAAGATCGTGAAAATGCTCAAGTTCAGGGCGACTATATTTCCAGAAAATAAAACAATCATCTAAAAATCTTTTCCAATTTGTTATTATATATTCTGAAAATTCCTGACCGTAGTCATCGCTACATTTTGAATATAAGTTTTCTTCTAGATATCCCAAAACTAATGTTGCATATGTTGGGGCAAACTTGGTTCCCATTGCCGTTCCCTTAATTTGTGTGTAATGTTTGTCACCAAATTGAAAGTTGTTGTTGAGTAAAATTATTTTGATTCCTTCTATTATAAATTCTCTTGAAAAACTTGAATTAATTAAATTTGGATATTTGTCTAACCAAAATGAAATTGCTTCTAGACCTAGATCATGCGAAATGTTTGTATACAGGGCTGTTACGTCAAATGATACTAAAATGGTTCTTTCAGAAACCGTTTTAGGTATGTAATTTAAATATATATATATATATATATATATATATATATATATATATATATATATATATATATATATATATATATATATAATTTTAGTTGAGTTGATTGGTTTGCTACTAGTCATTCAATTAATCTATTCGATCATTCCGTCTGACAATCGTAGTAAGGGTGTTTTTCTAGGGGCACAAGCTAGTCGGTTCTTATTTAACATTGAATTGAATTCCATAAAGAAGTTGTATTTTACTGTGGGAACACGAGAAATTGATAGGATATTTCTCCACTTCCCACAATAAGGTCCACCCTTTATTCATTCCCAATTATTTTTTAATTTCTACCCTAGATATATTTCAAATGACACAAGTTGATTTGCTGTCTGCAACTGTTCCAATTTGGCCATGTCTAAAATTTTGTCGTCTGTTTAAGGGCTCAAGGATGGGACAAGGCTTTTATTATATTTTTTTAATCTAGATTAATCCATTACAAGACAACAAATGTTTCGACAGGTCCTAATTGTAAAGGGTTGAAGATGACATACAATATGTTGGCAAACTAGTAAAATTGTAGCAGAAAGGGTAGATAATATTAGGGAAAATGAGAACATGTTAGTTACCAGCATTTTCTTCTTTTCCCTTATAGCAAGGTCATCCGTCAAGATCGAATATAAAAGCAATGTATCTTTAACACAGCAAAGATTCTTGAAGTGATTAATAAGAAAATATCTGGTATACATGATAAGGGAAATGATGAATAACCAAGGTTATATTCCAGAGGATTGACCTCGTGTGTTGTTTCGTCTATTCAGTTCCCTCGCCTTCAGTACTATCAGTACTTTGATTTTAGCACTTTCTTAGAATCTCACAATACTTGCTAAGATTTATATTTGAAAAGTGCCTTAGCTAACACGCAATGGAAAGGGTCCGAAGCTCGCTCACTTGACGTCGTGACGTCATTAAGGGGCCAACCCCTTTTCGACCCCCCCCCCAAAATCAGTATTTGCAAATATTTTCTGAATTAATTGGCTGATTTTTACGAAAAAAGTTTCATTTAAAAAGTCCAAGAACGCCCGAGCTCTTCGTTTAATTTCTGTGCGCATTCAAATAGAAAAACAGGCCCGGAACGCTATCTACTTCGCCGAATTTTAAGATTTGACATTCCTTTTTTTATTTCATGTTTTGTAAATGAATAGAAATTCCTCAAAATTTTGCCCGGAGACCTATGCTGATATTTTGTTATTTTGAAGCGAAAAGAATATGCTTTGCTCTAATCAAATGAAAATAATGTGTCTTCGAGTTAGATTTTTTATAAAATTCGATTTTGTGAACTTGTTGCAACATTTTTCGTCGAATTCGACGTCGCCCCAAAACATACGGCACATTATTTGGAGCCAATCTTCGTGCAATAACGTATTCTAAAATATTTGAAACTAAGGTTTAATATAAAATATAGACTTCAGAAGTATCAAATCTGAATGGGATTTTAAAAATACAAAAGTTCACTTAATTTTTCATCCGTGTAAAGATAACTTTTGTGAATATTTGACGCGACGTTGAAATATCCTTCGATTTGCGATATCTTCGCGGAATCGAATTTTACAAAAAATCTAGTCCGAAGACACATGGTTTTTATTTCAAAAATCTTCAGCGGAATAGTTTAGCAGCAACATATCTAAATTTCAGTATAGGTCACCGGACAAATTTTCGAGTAAAAGGCAATAGTTTCAGTAACTGTACTCGAAAACAGCAACGCAGAAGGCATTAACGTTTAATACGTTAGAATTTATTTTATTCCTTACACGTATATCTTCCTTTCAATCAAAACATAACATCAGGCATCTTTATACGAAGCTAATGGCGTTTTCGGCATAAAAATCGGTTCATTATTTCCGAAAAAATTAACAATTACTGAATTTGGTCCCTATAAAAGGGGTCGGCCCCTTGCTGACGTCATGTCGTCAACTCTAGGTCCTGTAATCCCTTTTAATGACCGAAATATGAAAGCAGGTACTTCAAAGTTCATTTTTATCGCATACGGCATGATTTGCAGACGATTTAATATTTTGACCTAAAATGGCCCTCTATGTGTCAGCAGTTACCTAAAAATGATGTATGTCGTCATAAATGGGCGGAGCTATCTGTGTATACAGTTAAACACATGACAAAGTATTTCAATTTCAAATAAAGTTCTGTGTACAATCTTCTAATTTCAAATACGAGTTTAATACCATCGTGTTATCAAACTGAATAAGATATACCTAAGTTTTGGTAAAAGAAGTGCCCAATTAAGGTCGATACTGCGTACCGAAAGTTATTAGCCTCTTGTTCAGGTTGCAAAAACGTTTGCGAACGATTATAATTTGAATCCTGCTTTGCTTATTAATACGTGTTTTCGGCAGAGCACCTTTTCGCGAACGACTTCGTTTTGAACGCTGGGTAAGTTTATGTAACCCATTGAAACGTTACCTTATATTGGGTCTCGTATATTTTCGAAACTTGTCAGCTGTCATGGACCTGAAATGCTACAAAGTAATTTAATTTTGCTATTTCTGAATATTTAGAATAACAGGAATACCTAACTTTTTGGTTCTGGTTCTGATGTTCTAGCCTGTTTGTACCCTTTCATATCACCAAACCTAAATACATCGTGTCGTTTGAGTTTTTAACCCAAATGGATTATCAATGCTACGAATGTATGACAATTTTCGCGAACCCCGTCATGATTAGGAATGAATGAATTCTTGAATCCGCAAAGAAGCAAATACAAGGGGTGGGGGCACTGCAACATAGATAAATTAAAAGTATTCACATTAAGATAAGAAGCTAGATTCTTGACCATTTCGACTCTGTCCTCTTTTCATTTCTACTTAAAAGAGAGTTACAGGAAGGTTCGATTCGAGTCTTTGAAGTCAGAATCAGTATATAAGTTTATTCCTCCTTCATTTTGTTGACATGTATAGTAAAAAATCTCCATTTTTTATCATTTTAATTTTACGATTGTTGAAAACGCAACAGAAACTGTTTTTAATCAATAAGCGTTTTCATATGCTCGGTTTCAAATTAAAGGTCTTTCGAGACCGTTCACCAGACAAGATATGATGTCACTATCTGGTTGTTTTGAGGTCTCCGCCCATAATGACATAAAGTCACGTATCACAAGTATTCGAACTGATTGTCAAGTTAAGCGATTTATTTTTTTAATTTCAAATGAAATAGCGGTCGATCATTGGCTGAAAATTAAGGGCGATCGGTAAGTTTCTTTTTAAATAACATAGGTCTGTCAAAATCACTATTGAAAAGGGGATTTGACAATAAAAAGACATGGCATGCCACTTGAAAAGAGGAGTGTATGTTAGAACGTTAATTATAATTAATCGCACTTTGACGGATTCTTTTGCATTAATGAATTAATCTATTTATACGGTCATTGGCCGTTTTATACTTCTATGTTTGTAAGCTTACATTAGTTGGTGTCTGTTATAATGAGGCTCTGGGATCATCCGCTGTCTTTTTAAGATACTTGACTGTTTTGAATTCTATTTCCACCACTACTACTTTTCCTACTACTTTTGCTACTACTGATCTTACTACAAAACTGCTACCACTAATGCTACTTTAACTTCTTCTATCACAACTACTACAAAAACTTCTTAGCCCTTTTAACCTTTTTAACAACTTCTACTGTGAGTATTTTTCTACTTCTGCTTCTTCTATTGATGAACAATGAACAATGAACAGTGAACAATGAACAAATTTATTTGCGAATAATTTAGGCCACCGGCCCATAATATCATACAAACAGAGCATATATATTCATAGAGAGTAACATATTCCTGCAATTTTTATAGCTTACTGTTGTTTGATTCATGTTTTGTTATTATTTACTAGATTTGGATATTTTCTATTTGTATCTGAAATTCCACCATCATCAACACAATCCTCTTAAAACTATTTAATAATAGTCATTGAGAAATGTAAATGATTACTAGTATTTCACTTACAGTAAATATCATGACATTGTTAAACAATTTAATAGCTTGTTGTGTAGCATTTAATCATAGATTTATAAATACATGTATAGAATAAAAAATGTATTTTTAGGAATTCTATATTGAAATTAGTTTTACTTGATGAAAATGAAAGTATAAAAGATTAAGAATTCAGTCAATTAACACTTATAATTCTTCTAATCGTGTTTGGCGAACTTTAAATGCTGATGATAGATACTTTGATAAATTAAGTAATAATTTGTCATTTTGGCATTGCATTATAACAAAATATAATTCTTTTGTAGGCAATGAATTAAGCCACACTTTTGGAAAATATATTTTACGTAAATCCTCATAGTAAGGACAAAGTAAGAGGAAGTGATATTCATCTTCTATTGTGTAAATATTGTTATTTAAACAAAGTTTGCAAATTCGAAACTGTTTATCAATTAGTTCATATCTGCCCGTTTCAATTTCTAATTGATGATTTGAACTTCTAAAATTTGCTAGAGTTCGTCTAAGGATAAAAGACATATCAATTTCAAGGTAACGTTCTGGATCAAGTAGGGTTTTAAATTCTCTATAATAATACGCTTTTGAAGAACATCGAACTTTTGAGAACCAATTTTGTAATGAAATATCTAAAAGTCTACTCTTGAATAGCTTAACAAATGCGCGTGTATCACCTAATTCATTAGTAATCCAAGCGTGTCCAAAACCATTTTCGAAAAGCAATTGTCTAATGTTTGAAACCCAGTTTTTTCTCCCTGCTTCTTCTAAACAACGCAACATGTTATAACCTTGTTTCGGGTATCTGTGATTAGGCATAGATTTCAAGCGAGTCCAATATTTTATACATCGTGTAGTATAGTGAATAGATAGTGGATATCTTCCACACTCTCCTAGAACAAGAAAATCGGCTGTGTTATTATTAAGGCAACATAAACGTTTGCAAAATTGGACATGGACTCTTTCAATAATATCATAATAACGGTAGACACAATACTCTGAGCCAAAGCAGAGTATTGGTGTAACCATGGCATCAAAAAGTTTGAATGCATCAATTGCCTTAAAATAACCAAATTTCTTTTGATAACTATAAATACTGAAGCATGCTTTTCTAGCCTGAGAGGCTTGTGTTTCTAAAGCTTTAGACCAACACAGACGACTGCTGAAGATTGTGCCTAGATATATGTAGTAAGTCGTTGTTGACAAGCGAAAAACTGTGTTATAAGATGATTATCATGTGATTTAACTGCTGACTGTAACTGTGCGTACATTGATTTAAATATATTTAAACAAATTAACACAAATAAACAATAGAATCTGCCCTTTCTTTCTGATAGGTATTTCTGAACTAAACATTGTAACGTAAACGTATTATCGGTAACACTGTACCAATTCCTAAACCCTGCTTGGGCCTCATGAATAACTTTGTATTTTTCGACCCATGAATTTAACCTTTCAGTGAGAACGCTTATAAATATTTTACTGATACTGTTAGTAAGAGATATGCCTCGGAAGTTATTTGGATTATCTTTCGGGCCTTTTTTATGAACTGGTACTATAATGCTTTTACTCCAACTGTTTGGATATGCGCCACTATTGAATATTATATTGAATATTCGACAGAGGAACGGGCTAATAATTGAACAGGTTTCTTTAAACATTTCTGAACATAAGTCATCTGGTCCGGGTGATTTACCAGAATTTAATTGTTTAACGCTTTTGATAACTTCTTGTAATGTTATTTCTTTATTCAGTTCAGTGCAATCATTTATGCAAATAATATGAGACAATATATTTTGATTTTGAAACAATTTATTTTGTTCGTAAAGTCCTTTAAAGTATGAAAACCACTCGCTGTTAGATATTTTATTATAATCGGTATCTTCGGTTTTATAGTTCAATTTTATAGTTTTCCAGAACTCTTTAGGATTCTTTCTTACCGAGAATAATTTATCCCTACTCATTCGTTCAAACCTAAGTCGATTACTTCTGCATTTTGCTTTGAATAAGTTTCTAGCGGATCTAAAATGCAGAAAGTCGTCTTTAACATTTGAATTTCTAAATTTCCGTAATTTTCAATTTTTAATCTGGAACAACTTTCATCCCACCATTTTGGTTGACTGGAGATAAAATCGTCAAAATATTTATATTCTTTACATTTCATTTTGTCTCCAGAACGCTTGAAAATCTCACAAAATTTACTCAGAGTTTGATTCACATTATCTAAATTATCTGTCTTAAGTTTATCACAGAAACGTGTAAAATGATCGTTAAATTTAAATAGAAAGTCATCTTTTTTTACTTTCATCCCATTTGTAAAAACAGTATTTCGACATAGTGACATTATCATGCTTATTATCAATTAATTCAAAATCAATCCTTTTTAATGTGATGTGTAATAATAAAGGGAAATGATCGGAAAAGGTTTCGTCGTCAACATAGAAATTAGATACATAGGGAAATATGTTTGGCGAAAGAATGCAATAATCTACAATACTTTTCCCATCATTTGCCGTACATGTAAATTCTCCGTTCTTATCTTTACCCAATCTACCATTACCAATATTTATGTTAAAGGTTTTGCACATATCTATCATGGATAATCCGTAATTATTAACAGTATTGTCTTTCGACTTCCTCTTCAAATTAAATATATCAGATGGATAATCAAGATTACAATCAAAAACATGACTGATATCATCATTTTCTATAAAGTCATCAATGCAGCCTGTTCGTGCATTAAAATCACCTGCAAGTAATAATCTCGCATTTGGATAAACCGAAGATACGTGCATAATCTTTTCACTCAATAATTCAATACCATTTTCATTGACTTTATAAAATGTTGAATATTCAGGGGAAATATAAAGAAACATTAAAATAATATCAAACTCAACATCAAAATGTTTCTTCTCTATAAATCAAAGTACTGAAAGTACTGATAAGTTGGAATGCGTTCAAGAGACTATGACATCAAGCCACTAACAAAGCTGACGCCGCCCAGGTGATCACATAATACGTCTCGACTTTTGACTAAAAATTCACCAAACCGCGTTAAAATATGCGCTAGGTCAGATGACTAGGAACATTTTGTAAAAAGTTTCATCCAAATCGGTCCATAAATGGAGGAGGAGTTGCGTTCACAAGATTTTTCAAATGAGGGCCTCCTTTTCCATGACACGGCTAATATTTACCGAACCGTGACAATAGGAACTAGGTCAGGTGACTAGGAACTTTCTGTGAAAGTTTAATCCAAATCGGTCCATAAATGAGGGAGAAGTTGTGATAACAAGATTTTTTTTTACATGAAGGCTCTTTTTCCATGACGCGGCTGAATTCACCAAACCGTGACTTTATGCGCAAGGCCAGGTGATTAGGAACATTCTGTGAAAGTTTCATCCAAATCCAACTAGGAATTTTGTGTTCAAAAGAAAAGTGGACGTACGGACGGACGGACAGACGGAGAAGATGACGTCAATATACGACCGCCTCCAGCTGCGTATTAGAATGAAATCCGAGAAAATACTATGCTTGCACAGTCAAAATTGCAAAATTCAAGACTAGCATTTAGGTAGCGCAAATTTATGCGTAAATTAAACGATACATGTTTTTTGAAAACCAAAAATGTTTCTTGAAAGCCAATTTCAATCGTAGGATTGCGATACGATCAAATGTCGGTCGTAGGACCTTTCTTGAACGAAGTTCCTGAAGGCAAAACACGTGGGGCTGGTAAACTCGTTCAGATATTTGATAAAAACAAAGGCTGTAGATAACTTGTGAAAATCTTCAATAATATTTAAAGAATTGCGCACGTGCGTATTTTTGCACAAGTTAATTTATGTCTAAGCAATTTTTAAAAAAATGGACAAAAGCAGAAAGATAAGATAAATGTTTGCCTATAGACCCGCAATTTAGAGTGAGTGTTCAAAGGTAAATCTTGTCTATACAGGAATAGACAAAATTGACATTTGATCTATCACTTAAACTTTTGGATCTATACCTTCATCGATCCTTGCTGCGTCCACCATCAAGTGAAATTGTCGCTCGATTTAGAAATGGGGTTCTAATTTTAAAAGAAGTAATAAAAAGAGAATATTTGCTGGATCGGGTTGTTAATACAAATAAATAATCTGCAGATTTTGCGCGTTTCTAATAATGGTTTACGAAACAATTAGATTAAAAATAACATTTGAACTACGGTATTTTGTTGAAGTGTGTAAAACGTTCGTTCAGAAAGAGAAACTAGACGTCTATAAGAAGCTGTAACATAATTCTACGAAAAACAGGTCGCGACGTTACCATATAAGTAGATCACGTGATTGGCTTGTGCTATTGCCACAATTCTACGAAAAACAGGTCGCGTATTACCAAATAAGTAGATCACGTGATGGGACAGTGCTGTTGTCAAACGCTTACTTTATTGGACTTGACTTATCACATGATTTCCAAATATAGTAATGCAAATATTTGCTACTAGTAAATTCGTACGCAAGTTTCAATATATTTCGTTTAAAACATAAATTAGCGTGTTAATAATTTACATGAAGTGATAGTTCAACATTATTACTTCTTGATGAAATAAACTGTATGTCTTTGTCAAGTTGAGATATACAAAATAGGCCGGAGTGTATTCACATCCTGTTCACGTGATATGTGTTATCAAAAAACCCGAAATGAAATTATCTTGTGTTCATTTTGCGGTTTTGTTAAATCTAAGTTGGAATTGCTCCGCATTCCAACTTAAAAATACAACTACCTCAGATAATTCGGTACAAATTCGACGAATGACTTTACTTTTTAACAGATCATTACGTATGAGAACGGTTATTCCACCTGATCCCCTAATTGCATGTTTACTTTTCTTTCTGATATAATTGAACTCGGTAAAACAATTGAGATTAATTGAATAATTTTTCTCAGTTGTTTTCCATGTTTCAACCAGCAATACAATATCAAAAGATTGGCAATAAGTATTAAATTCAGGGTCATTTATATATTTATATAAGCCTTTTATATTAAAAGAACAAATTTTAAGGTCCATAGGTAATGTTTTAACTGGGTCTATGATTTGTATGTTGGGGCGTTGACCAGACCGCTATTCGTTAACTTGAACTATTTTCTTAGATTCCTCATTATAACAATGCACTACGCCGTCTATGACCAATTTATCGTATCTAAAAAAGGCCTTGTGTCCATCATCTATACTCTGTTTCATGTAGGGAAATAACTTTGTTCTAGCATTAGTGACCCTGGCAGTGAAGTCCTCTGTAATTCTCACAGTGATTGTCTCCCCTGGATTTGATTTATTTTGTTTAACGAGCTCCCGGTATTTTCTCAGAATTGTATCTTTAGACTTGTAAAAGGAAAACTTCGCTATAATCGGCCTTGGAGAATAGTTACTCGGCAGCCTATGCACCCTTTCAAAGCTTATACTGGAAGAATCGAGACCTAGATCCTGTTCTATAACCTCTCTTACTTTGTCCTCGCATTGTTCCCATGATTCATTTCGGCTTTCAGGGATATTAAAGAATTTTAGATTGTCTCGCCTAAATTGAGCTTCCAAATTATCATTTTTCATCGTGTTTCATTAAGCTGAGTGACTGTGTTTACAAGGGATTCATTTTCCTTTCTTAATCTTGCATTATCTTCTTTAATCTCATTGGCACTTTTTTCAAGTTTGTCAAACTTTTTTATTTGTTTTCTTCACATCCTTTCTAATTTCTAATAAGATTGACTTTACATCAGAATCAAAACCAATTTCACCATGAGAATCATTGTCCCGAAATTCATCCTCACAGTCCTCAAAATCATAATCGCTCTCCTGTGATTGTTGTGTTTGTACATTCTGTGGCTCTATGTTTCTAAATTGAATGGAGCTTGGTCCCTGATCGCGATTAAAAAATGAACTAATTGTTTTTGATTGATTTGATTTATCTTGTCCAATTATATTTCCACTGGGATAATTCTTAGACAACGATCCATTTTTTGTCAAATCGGAGTCACGGGGATCAGTATGAGATGTGCTTCTCGTTTGTCTATTTGCGTTACTATTTGGTGCCTTTTTCGGTGGTCCTGGGTTAGACTCGATTCCCTCTACGACAAGTAGGAAGAACAGAAGGATTCGCAAGCCAAGAGAAATATTAATGTTAGTATTCAGACTATTTTGTGTTTTATTCAACACTTTTCTCGGCCTTCCTATAAAAGTTCCAATTCTAACTCGATAGAAATACCCATCTCACGGTTAATTGCATACGGGGTATATTAAACAAGTAATAAAGTATTGATGTGCTCTTGATGACCAATTTTCATATGACGCGGCTCAATGTTAATTGGGATGTATTATAGTCCAACCGTGAAATTCGAAAACGCGGGAAAATGTGGAATAGCCAGGAATAGGGGTGGACTGAACTGAAATTTAACAAGCTTGAGATAACGGTACTTAATCACAACTGTAATCACCTATATACTGACAGAGTAAAGTAACTCACCAAGAAAAACACTTTTGCTCCCAAGCGATATTCAATGATTGTTGATGTTTAAATTTTAGTTTCTTTGTGATGAGGTCGGTTTCTAAAGCATGTTACTTTTACGCAATGACACATTACGTTTACAGATGTAATTTAAAGGATGGTAAAAATGCAGGTAGTTTTGTGCTTCTTTGATCCCTCAGTATAGTTAAAAGACCGTTACAGCAAAAATTTTGTTGGTCCCAATTTTTCTATATTAAACTCGTCGAAAGTCTGTTTATAAACATTCGGATAGCATGGTTTACGTATAGGATAGAAAACGAGTGCCGTGGTATATGGGAAATAGACACGAGCTTTAGCGAGTGTCTATTTCCAATATACCGCGGCACGAGATTTTCTATCTGACTTAGACCACGCTTTCTAATATCGTCTGTATTTTTTTCCAAAACCCTTTAACATTGATAAAAAGGGATAAAAGTCGCTGTTGTAATACTGTAATTACGTGTAATTACGCTGAAAATACTTATAAAACTAGTTTTGTTTCTTCTTGCAGATCTTTTGCAGTTTTGCCACTGTAGAAAGTCTTTTCGAAAAAGCACCCATATAAAATGTTAGTTATCTTTTTGAAATGACTCGGCACGCAAACCCTTGCGAGATTCACGTGCACGACACAATACCATCGTATATATTTAAATACAATGCTCGGAGTTGTATCTGTGATATATAATTTTGAAATTCTCTTCTCTGATTGGCCGATTCGCTTCAAGCGTGGTCTAACTATAGTAAGCTCGTGATTAACTCTTTACTGTAACTGTAAACTTTACATATATTTGTATTTTCACTATTGTAAACGTTCAATACTAGTCACTTATCCTCCTCGTTTACTGTCCTTAAAGTCGCTAATATACACCAAAAATGTATCGGAGAATATAGTGATATCAAGTCCGTAACATAACTTTCAAATCCGTTCGTCGCTTTTTCAGTTCAGAATCCAAAATATCGGCGCAAAGCTGAAAATCTGTTCATCAAATATCCCGATCAAAAAACATCGACCGCCATTGCAGGGGACGTAACTCTATGATGATAAAAATAAGACATCCAATTACAAAGCAAAAAGTTGTTTTTTTGTTTTTTTTTAAATAAGTCGAACCCTTTTAACGCCTTTATTGTGATTCTTCTTCCAAAAAACCCTAGTCTATTGACAAATTGGGAATTACATGAAAACTCGATTTGCGATCGAAGTGTGATGTTCTTTTCAGCTGAAATAAGATAACACACGCAACGTGCATCAACACTCTTTAAACTAACGTTCGACGAGAACCTACGATGAATCAACGTAATTGAAATAGTAACATTTTGTTTTGTCAAAATAACGAAATGCTTGTTAACTTTTACTAAATGGTTAACAACTTTGCGAGTCCAATTTCGAGTAATGAAAACGTTTGACAAATGTTTGAGAAATGATACCGCGCTTTCAATCACGTGAAAAGTAGGTGGGAATTTCTAAACGTTTGTGAAACAAAGTACATGTAGTAACAATTTCTCGGGTTTAACAGCTAATTTTAGTGAGCTTATCCGTAGACTTATTGTTGATTCATCATTTTTAAACAATCTAGTGCTAAGCTTGGTTTGCAATCTCGAGCATACAGACTTTTTTGAAGGCTAATTATTACCCGTTCAAAAGATCTAACGACTTCAAAACGGAGTTTGATAACAGGTTGTGCAATTCAAGTTGCTTGGTGAATTAAATCAATTTTAGCTGACGCTTTGCTAGCTTAAGTAAACGTACAAAATTTTGAGGAAGTCTCAAAGTCCAAGTGAGTGCAAAATGCCTCTGGCAGCTTCACCACTATATCAATAAATGCTTTCGCCATAAAAAGGAGTTCTCCCGTAATGATAGACAGTTTAAACTGCCCCATCTACGCTACCCTCCGATGGTGTATCGATTGATAGAGACAGGCCCGCCAGATAACCGTAATGTTGCATACCTATGTCTGCAACCCCTCATAATTTAAGCTCGTAAGGGCAAATCGAGCTTATCGTAAGCTGTGTGATATCCCTTGTACGTCGTTCGTCATCAAGTTTTTTAGTGTTTATATCATACGGGCGACAATCAATGAATATTTGATAGTTAGTTATGTTTGCCAGGTCATTAAAATGAACCGTGTGAATTAGAATTTGAAATATTCCATATGAAAACACGAGAAAAGGATACCAGTTGTCACTTTCTTTGTTTACATTCTCAGGGCCATACATGATGAAACTTGTTCAGTATGTTAGTCAAAATGATAAAACCTTCTGAAAGAGCAAAGTTCATCTGAAAATACAAACGTAGGTACATCAAAATTTAGCTCACCCGTGATGAACAATGACCAGAATATTTTGTGTTAATACCACGTTTGAACAATCCTGTCAGATGTTAATAGGTTTTCAAAACAGTAGTACTCATTAAGATTCAATTTACTCTTTTTGAAGAATTGTAACCGTCTGACAACTATGCATTTCAAAAATGGAGTGAAACAAGGAGTCTACGTAACTTGTTGCAACCTCAAAGACAACTTTTAAGTGTGAAATTATATTCAATTCTGAGATCGGGTGAATTTTTTCCTTGCGTAGAACTACTTTTCTGACAGAGTGAGTAATTTGCCCTTTATTTCCCAATGGTCAATGGGAGGTCACTTATGAAATTACTGGAATGGCAACCTCCCCTGACACTACTAATGTATATAAAACAAAGGCAAATTAATGGAAATATCGGTATACACATGAATACGGATACAGTCTGAGAAGGTAAAGTAAAGCATTCAGGCCATGCGATAAAGGTTTATGCAAAGGGGTTTTACTTTACATTTCAACACACGAAAGCCAAACTCGAGACGAGTGTCTGCAATTTTTTACGCGTTTATATGAACACTTAACCTTTCTTTTCTTTGAGAATGAAAATCGCGGAACAATCAATCAATATCCTTTTATAGAATTTTTATCTCCACTGGCCGAAGGCCACTGGGGCTATTGTCATGGCGTTGTGTCCGTCGTCCGTTCGTGCGTCCGTTCGTAAACTTTTTCTTTAAAAATCTTCTCCTCAGTTACTCCTGGATGAATTTCAATCAAACTTCACAGGAATGATCCTAGGGTGATCCTCTTTCAAAGTTGTTCAAGAAATTTAGATCCAATGACAAACATGGATTAAATGGGCGTGGCTTATTTCCAAATATAGTTAAAAGTGGGTTTTCTCAGATTCTAATTGATGGATACCAATTAAGTTTTACATGAATGATCCTTGAATGGCCTTTTATCAGTCTATAAAAAATTATTGTGATCGGTTGAAAAATATGTATTTTATGGGCGGAGGTCACTTTTCTGTATGTTATTTAGTCGAAACTTTGAAAAAACATTTTCTCAGAATGTAACTGATGGTTTTCACCCAAATTTCACTCGAAAGGTTATTTAGTGATCCTTTATCAGGCTACCAGAAATTATTGTGATCGGATGAAAAATAATTATTTTAATGGGCGGAGGTCATTTCTGTATATGTTATTTAGTGGAAACTTTGAAAATCATTTTTTCAGAATGAAACTGATGGTTATCAACCAAATTTCACCGGAATGATCTTTTTGAGTAACCCTTTATGAGTCTAACAAAAATTTATTGTGATCGGATGAAAATATGTATTTTATGGACAGAGGTAATTTCTCAATATGTTATTTTGTGTAATCTTTGAAAATCATTTTCTCAGAATATTATGGGTGGATATCAATCAAACTTCATTGGTATGATACTTGGGCGACCCCTTTAGCATGTAGCCAAAATTATTGTCATTGGATGAAATTAATGGTTTTTTTTATTAGCGGAGGTCTTTTCTCTATATGTTATATAGGGGAAACCCTGAAATCATTTTCATAATCAGAAGAATCCAAAATATCTAAAAATCTATTCAAAACTTTTCTTTTTCTTTTACAAGAATTTCAAGCCTGTGGAGCGACCCAAGCCATTCATAGCTTTCTAGTTTAAGCAGATAATACCATAAATTTCAATAATGATATTACGGAGCTCTGATTAGCATTACAAAATAAGAATAATAACCTAGATCATCTAATTGTCATTTCTTTACTTTTATAACAAATGGATCAGAGAATCACTGTTTAAACTACACCGGGATACATTCCGAAAGTTATCGAAACCTTGTAATTGCAGGACTTTGTTGACGATCGACGATATAAGTTGAGAAACGTATATCTGAAGCAAGATGCGGTCAGGTCATTTTCCTTTTATCGTAATTTTACATGTAAAATTTCTCTTTTCTCCACAAATGGAGGAATCACTCTAGTATGCCAACAGAAACGTCCACCATCAGTACTTTCAGTGCTTTGGGTTTTTTTATGTCAGAAAGGGGACTCAGTTAGAAAATGAGATCATTTGAATAGAAAAAAGAGAAGAAAAATCGGGATTTATGAGAAATTTTTTCAAGCTCATGGTTGTACAGTATATTGGAATGTGGATTTCCAAGAATGTCACATGTGTGCAAAGTAATGACTTAGCTTGACCAGAATTTTCACTATGCACACTACATTGTACGGCCACTTGGATGAACAATATTCCAATAAGAACTCTTTCGAAAGTATGCTTTTTAACTCCTCGCTGTATTTTAACCCTGATTTTATATCATTATAAAATTTTAAAAGGAAAATTACTAAAATATCTATGCTTTGCTAGCTTACAGTACTTTCAGTACTTTGATAAGACCAAGGTACCGTGTGGTGTTATATTGACGAAATCACCTTGTGTATGGCATTAAAGGCCGATTTTAGAATAAATATTGCATAAAATATTCGATTTGAGGTCGTTATAGGCTACGATGACGAACAAAACCCAGGCGTTGACGAGAGAAAACGTGGAGTAATAAATACATTCAAGTGCCGTTAACGCGCGGCTTCTTTTTTACTTAAAAATCCTTGTTCTGGGCATGAACACTTTATCAGTTTATATCTCTAATATTAATATAGAGCACAAATAAATACATTGAACTTATTCCCGCGTAAAATTTCATGACGACATAAATTTACCAAGCAACGTCGGTATAAACAAAAATGGCGTAATGCTTAAGGCAACTGTCCGACACATTCTTCGAATCTGAGCTAGTTTTAAATCGTTTCTATGAATCATTTATCATTTATCTTTAAATAAATACAATAGTCTTTGTTTTTATGCAATAATAGCACCAATTCCCTCTCTTTTTTTCCGTTTACATTTGCAGAGACCCTCTAAATCCTTTTACGCCCCCGTACTTTGCACTCGGGCGTTAAACCATTTTTCGAAAATTCTATCACTGGAAAATATATTGGTCATTCTAAATTAGGAAAATAAGCACATTGCACAGTGTTTCGACTCTAGTCAGTCTGCGCAATTTACGCACTACCCAAATGGTCCCTTTCCACGTGACGGGTCACACATTTTCTCTTTAACAGCCTGCCCTTGCAAACTAATATCAAAGGATAATCTTTAAACACAAAATGAAATCCATCATTCTCAATGAAGCTATAATAGATTTTATAATATGACCTACGTTTCGGGAGTGAAATAACCCCGTTGAATATTATTGATATTACACGGGTGTTATTACACTAGTGGAATTACTATGCAAAAAAACTCAGAGCGAATAGCAACGCCTGTAGACGAATCAATTATTGTAACTGCGAAAATGACGTCATAAAGTATATATTGTGACGTCAGTTTAAAACGTCGTTATAAGTTTCACGGAAAATTGAAATGTTGAATTTCAAGAATGTTGACGATTTTTTCGCAACATTCGGGTCATTTTATTAATAGAATATAAAATTAGTGTCCATAAAATACCGAATTTATTAAACTCGTCATCTATAAACAGATAAAATATCGGCACAGCCTTGTTTTTATCTGTTTATAGATGAAACGTTTAATAAAATCGGTATTCTATTACCATTTCTATTGCCAATTCAGTTAAAATTAAAATCATATATACTTTATTTAAATTAATAAATCAAAACGTGCTTGATGTTGAAAAAAACCCATTAGTTTCTATGCATTCATGGATAAAAAAAAGAAAAGAAAACACAAAAATCTATACGCAACCTACATTTTATACCCGAACTTGATAAAATTGACTTTTTATACAAGTGATCGTTATTTGAACAACTTCTTTCATAAAGCGACCTCAACCTCCTAGCAAGAGATGGAACAAAATTGGAATTACGATGGTTTAGCAGGCCATTGATATGTTTTTCCCATTGACCTTCAAATATAGCAATCATGGTGAAAATCAAATTATCCCTTGTAATTAACACCTATATGGATTTGGTTGTATCAAGGAACCAATCTACCTAATTGGTGATATTTTATCGTACAGGAACATTTAATAGACAGATCTGAATATATTACCCTGCAGTTACTTTACAGTACGCCATACTTTAATGCTTCTTTCGTCTATATCATCGTCGTCGTGATACTTAACTTTTCGTTTCTACAGTACGGGAGGAAGAACGACATTTTGGTCAACGAATTGAATGTTAATAGGAACAAACAGATGCATAAGCTTTAGAATCCAATCGTTCGTTTTGTTTTTTTTTATTATTTTTTGTTTTATTTTTTGTTCTTGTTTGAATAGAAATTTCAAAAGAAATCACGAATATTATCACTTAAATCGCAAAGTTGGTAACCATTAAGTAAAAGTTAATCAGCATAACGATATCCCGACATAACAATTTATTATACATTTTCATTGGTTGATGCTGACCTGATAAACATTGATAGCTACGGCCGCTCCGGTACAACTTCTATTGTTTCCTTTAAGCGCCTCGCCGTGAACATATACCAAAAATCGAAACGGTAATGGCAGCCATGTTTCTCTCGCTTCGCTGAAAACACGTCCCGAATATACTTATTAGGATACAGTTGAAAAGGATGTCAGTTAATAATGTGCAAATAACAAGAGGCCCAAGAGGGCCTGTATCGCTCCACTGGCTTTAAAATCTTTAGACTTTCATTAAATAAAGCTTACTTTAGATGAATACATTAACACTCTGAAATCTCCTAAGACCTATTTAATAATGATTAATTGATTCTGGTCAATATTGCACCAAAATACTCAATCACAATGAACCTGCAACCCTTCACCCATCTTATTAAAACATAAGGTTCAGAAGGAGATGTCATTCGAAAATTTAGGGCTCAAAATAGGCCCCACCCTGCCACGCCCATATTTATGGACCAATCAAAATTTCTTGAACAATTTCAGTAAAGGGTCACCCAAGGAACATTTTGGTAAAGTTTCATTGAAATCGGCCAAGTGGTTCAGGAGGAGATGGCGTTCAAAGATTTCAGGCTCAAAATAAGCCCCGCCCTGCCACGCCCATATTTATGGACCAATCAAAATTTCTTGAACAATTTAAGTAAAGGGTCACCCAAGGAACATTTTGGTAAAGTTTCTTTGAAATCGGCCCAGTGGTTCAGGAGGAGATGTCATTTAAAGATTTTGGGCTCAAAATAAGCCTCGCCCTGCCACGCCCATATTTATGGACCAATCAAAATTTCTTGAACAATTTCAGTAAAGGGTCACCCAAGGAACATTTGGGTAAAGTTTCATTGAAATCGGCCCAGTGGTTCAGGAGGAGATGTCGTTTAAAGATTTCAGGCTCAAAATAAGCCCCGCCCTGCCACGCCCATATTTATGGGCCAATCAAAATTTCTTGAACAATTTCAGTAAAGGGTCACCCAAGGAACATTTGGGTAAAGTTTCATTGAAATCGGCCCAATGGTTTTGGAGGAGAAGATTTTTAAAGATTTCAAAGTGAAAAAATGCCCCGCCCTGCCACGCCCATATTTGGGGGCCAATCAAAATTCTTTGAACAATTTAAGAAGAGGGCCACCCAAGGATCATTTCTACCAAGTTTCGTTAACCCATTGGTTTGGGAGGAGAAGATGTTTAAAGAAAAAGTTTACGCACGGACGGACGCACGGACGCACGGACGGACGGACGGACGCACGACGGACACTCCGCCATGACAATAGCTCGCTGGCCTTCGGCCAGTGGAGCTAAAAAATGATATAGATGTCAATAAATACCTTAAATTTTAACAAATCTGTCCATTTAAAGTGCCAAGTTTCTCGCAGGTTCAGCCAACAAACGCTTTCATATCACAATAGCGCAGAGTGTAGTAGTGTGACCTCACACCTATATATGACGTCACTTTGTACATGTTTACTTTTCATAGGGACGCATAAAGGGATATTGTTGGTTTTAAAAATCGGTTTATACCAACGCCTAAAATAGGCAAAAGACAGATATTTAGCCCTAAAACTTTGAAGTATAATAAATTCGCCTACGGCTCGGGTGACATCATTTTTTCCAGCCGGGAATAAATCGCCATATACCCCGGCAAGAAACCTTATAACTAATAATGTGTAACATTGAGTACTCGTAGTACTTTGATACAAGACTCTTGGTATTTTGATTTTGGTAAGGGTTGCTTCCCTTTTGATATGTTCCATGGCTGTGAGAGAAACCCAAATAAATAAAGTCTTATCAAATCCCTACCATCCTCTATTTCTCACTGAACCCACAACATTACATAATGTTTCTTTTCTGATTACGTTGCTTCACCATGACGTTGTAGGTTCTCGTCGAACGTAAGTTTAAAAGAATGTTGATGCATGTTTCGTGCGTTATCTTATTTAAACCGAAAACACCACCACATTTTGATCGCAAATCGCACAGATTTTTCATACAATTTTAAATCTGTCAATCGACTAGGGCAATTCGGAAGAGGGAATCACAAGAAAGACGTTTAAAAGGGTTCCGCGCATTTTTCAAAAAAAAGAAAAAAAAAGGAAAAAAGACAAAAAACACTTGTAAAGTAAAATTGATTTGTTTATTATTAAATTGTTACGTACATGACTACAACCCATAGACTATTTTGCTTTGTAATTGTATGTCTTACTTTAATTATCATAAGAAGAAGTAGAAGCAGTAGTTGAAACAGAAATATACGCATTTTAGTAGCAATCGGAGTTGTAAAAGAGGTTACGCAGTTGTTGTATTAGTTGTGATAGAGTAAGTTAAAGTATAATAAGTGGTAGCAGTTTCTGTAGTAAGAGTAGTAGTAAAAGCAGTGGGAAAAGTAGTACTGGTGGAAAAAGAATTCAAATCGGTCACAAGATATCAGGGCCCGAGGTTATAAAACTTTCCTCATTCTCAACTAAGAATTTCCTCAACTAAAAAATCTGATTAACTGTGTGAGCATAAAAGATAATAATGATAAGTTGTTGTCAATAACAACTTATCAATATTATCTTTTATATTCATACATTTATGACAGTATCATTACAGAATTACAGCTAAAATCTCAATTTGGAATTAGAGTAAATTCTGGAAGAAAAGTTTTATACCCTCGGGCCCTGTCGAGAGCAAAGCCATATTACAAAAAAAACCACCAACTATGACAAGTTTACAAACATAGGAGTATAAAACGGCCAATGACCGTATAAATAGAATAATTCATTAATATAAAAGAATCCTTCGAAGAGCAATAAATATATATATAATTTAATTACATTTCTGCGTTCATTTAGGTTATTTGAAATCGTTGCCTACGATATTTGCCGGACTTGTTTCTATTTTGTTCTTCTTATCGATCTATTCATATCTTGGACCATATACAAAATGTCTTCTTTTCTTTTTTGGCTTTATGTTCAACCAGAATGGGTTTGGTTTATTAACGTTGTATGGACATAAAGATTTCATTTGGGAAAGTAATTTTGAGATCGCCTTTAAATTCTTTAAGCGCAAAACAAAAAGACGCTTCTATTTATACTATTAACTACATTCCAAGTAAATTTAGCTATAAAGAATCGCAATTTCACTTAAATAATTTATATTTTTGGCATGTAATAGGTTCTAGAAGAAATAGAGAGCTATTTAGAGATTTTGTATCCGTATTTTATTAAAGGGGGTTATAAATATCGCTAATTTTGTTCATGTTGAACAAAATTAGCGACATTGGATTACCTCCCTTTAATTTCAATCAAAACGCACTCCATACACTCAATCACATTCACTCAAGACATTCCAAAATCATTCCTCCTATCAATTTCAAAACTGTATACTCTTCTTCGCAAGTGGTATGTCAGGTCTTTTTTATTGTCAAAACCCCTTTTTAATAATGATTTTACAAACATCTATTCCTTTTGAATGAAAATTCTTGTGTTTGGTGTTTATACTGAAGAGATAAATTGAATAGTGTAAAGAACCGTTGTTCTTCCTTCAAGCATTTATACCAAAGTTTAAAGACTCGTTGCACTTAGACGGATATCATTATAAGCATATAGAAAATGCCTTTATAAAGCAGCTTGATGCCGCCGTCATAGCGCAGATGGTAGCGCATCGGACTGTCATTCTAGAGATCCCGGGTTCGATCCCTGGCCGCGGCACATATTCTTTCCGATTATTTGTCTCCCACCAATAGGTCGATAATCGTAAACATACGTGTGTTAGCAGCCTCAGGCTTTTGAAAGGATGTAATGGTAGAACTGGTGTGAGAAATACCAGGAACCCATTGTTAGGTGCTTCAGCCGCCAGGCAATAACTGGAAAAAAATTTTGAAAGCGGTGTAAAAACCTCAGTCAAACAAACAAATTAGCAGTTTGACATGCTGGGATGCAGTCCGAAAAGTGGAACCAAATGTATTAACCAAATGCTTCAAAAACCTTTCACAAGTTCAGTCTTTTATTCAAAATACTTAACTTTTGTACTTTAAGCTGCGAGAAAGCATGCAATCCATTCATTGTTGTGTAACTCAACATTCGAACCCGCCATCTCAAACAACGATTGCACTTTTACTTAAGTCATAGACACAATAATTCTAGACTGAGATGAAATAACTATATAAGTACGGGTACGAAACAATGTATTGCCGCGCCAGTTCGCAACATCAAACGATTTTGGAAAAGATGGCAATTGACAATCCTAAAGACTCAATTAAGCCCGCATATTCTGTAATTTTCATCTTAAAAGATAGGAAAGAAAACTTAATTACAGATCTTCTTTAAAAGTGCAATACTCTAATAGGAAAATTCTGTTTTTAGGCTCTAGATAATGGTTTTCTCTAGGTTTTCTTATAGTTATCATTGTTAATGTTGTAAACTTTTTTGTCCTGATTATTTCTCACGGAAACGTAGACTAATTCGTATGTTTCCATGGTATAACAATTACTAGGGTACATATAGTGATATATTGTAGATCCAAGTTCTGAAAGTACTGGTTGTAGATCTCGTTGATGTAGTGAAGTCGTTAAGCAATGCAGCAACGAGTTTTTTTTTTTCCAATAAATGCAGTTCTGCAATAAATTATTGCAAGACAAGTTTTATTGAAAAACTTATTGCTATGAAGCAATAAACTCAGCGTTTAAATACATGATAAATGACATGTCTTTGTTTTGCTGAGCATCTGATGGCTTAGTTGTTTGATGTTAAATTTAAATATATACCCCGGTGTACAAAATAGCAAGAACCAAATTAAATGAGTACTAATCAGCCGTGATAAAAGTGGTGTTAACCAAAGGCATCCGACTGAAGTCTTGCTAGTTTTTAAGTTTCGGTAATGAATATTGATTTTGGCTTTTCTTATTGTCCGTTATCTGTTTGTCTGTTTGTCCATTTGTCAGAAGAAATCTTGAACATTAACCATAACTTTTTTAAAGTAAGTGATACACCCTTGATATTTTACATGATGATTGCTCATAACGATACCTTTCTGTTGATACATAGCTCAAGGTCATATGTCAAGGTCAATGTCATTTTTCAAGGTCACAAAATTTCAACATAAAAACTTTAACATTGATCATATAATTAGAATGATAAAGAGAACCTGTCGTTAAGAAAATGTTTTAAAAATGATAAACGGTTCGCCACATTCCAATTGAATTTACTTATGTTTACCTATTATCCAAAGCCTTGTACTTTTACGATCTTTAAGAAAAAACAGTGACATCATAAACTACTTTGAATGTAGGGCAAGAATCAAGCTGTCAATTTCAAAAACTTTAAATATTTATTTTCAATTAAGGATTAAACGGCTTCTTTTTAATATCTCATGGTAATTGTACAACAGGCTTTACACAAAATGACCTAAAAAAGAAACTAAAAAGAAAGAGAATTTGACCCTGCAGATGTCGACTAAATGATATATCTAGATTCACTTGAAAATGCGATATCCATGCATCCTAATTTCGGAATTCTGACCAGGGTCAAAGTTTGTTTGTTTTTGCTTTGTTTGTTTGTTTGTTTTCATTTTATAGATATGCATCTTAAACTTTGTTGTACAGAAAACTTATTACAAATACTTAGAACAGCATGTAGCTATTAAAGATTAATGACTCTCCATTATATGTCTTATTGAGAAATCATGACAAAAGGAATTTGACTTTTTGGTACAGAATCTACGACAATTACATGGAGAGATGTCTAAGAGTTGGCGCTGAATAATGGTTTAGACTTATATTTATTTATGCACTTAGTTTTCATCAGAACCCTTACTTTATTTTTATAGTACTCGAACTTTTCATTGTTTTGAACTACGATGCTCGTCGATTTTGCGAAATCTTTACACCATCTGAGGAAAACATCTGGATCGTCAAAAGAATCGACTGTTATAACATGGACCGAGCTGGTTAATACTTCGAAATTCAAAAATCTTTAGAAAATATACAAAGATATCACGCTGTGCAAGTCAGCTCACACAGGGAAAAGGCATTGTGCCTTACCTTATATCCATTTGTTTGACCAGTCTTTGCAATTAATATAAATCATAGACAGGCGATCGAAATATGGTAACACCAGCTTAATCAAACTGTAGTTATGCTATTCCTCAAAAAGTTACTTTCTGCATTTTAAAGATATTGTTTTGTTTTTGTTGTGTTTGTGGTGGTTTTTTTTTTTTTTTGTTTTGTTTTTTTTTTTGTTTTGTTTTGTTTTGTTTTTTTGGCAAAAATCGTTTGGATATAAGTATTTTTTTACTAATTTATCTTGTTATTTCAGATGTACTACAGTTAAAAGTAGGTCCGTATCAGATGCAATAGACTAAGATTGATCGTGTTGATTGTTGTGCTTTCGTGCATTGAAAGCATTAATCTTTGGTATATATCGGGACTAAATGACATCGTATAGCCATATTGACCTAAAATTGAGAGAACCCTTTCAGGGTTGAAAGGAAACCATTCGTGATCTATGGAGGCTGCTATTTACGTAACTTTCACTTTGAATGCTTCGAGTAAAAACTGAAACCAGTCAGTCAAAAAACTGTCAATCGATAACCCTTCTCTCTCTTAGGGGAAATTCAAATGGCAGCCCGGGGGGCGCGTGAGATGATGTAATAATCTAAAATTGACTGTAATATGCATGCGCAGAAAGGACATTCATGTGAACGGATTCACCCACTGGTGGTAGTACACAAACTTCACACTTATCGCTACAATAATAAATTAATCATGAAATATCGTTATCCAATTAAAAAATGTGATAAACTCGTGCAAAATACTACATAAAATAAGAAAAAAGTATTTGTCAGTTAAAGTAAAAGAGAATATTTGTTTTTATGTGATCGAATTGTTGTGCACTATTTTCGACGCCATTTTGGAACCCAAGTAACACCGGCCTGACCCAGGATCAGAAGCGTCGAGATTGAAAGGTTAAAATGACATCACTAGAGTCGAAACCGAGGTCGCTCTGATGGAAACTCGGTTAACTCGGGTCGAAACCGAGTCCGAAATGAACTTACCCAAAGATGTCACATGGGAACCTGTCTCACAATTCATGTATTTATTAAATATTTATTACATTCAGAGAGATATGAAGCCCAAATCGAATCCGCGGGACCGTATATGGAAATTATAAGGTTTTGTGTTTATTGATTGTGGCTTCATGCAAGTTTGTTTTCAGATAATTCGTTCCATAATTCAATGAAAATTAAAAAAAAAGTCTCCAGATATTTTACCGTCAAAGAGGAGTAGAAACGTATTTTACGAATGGGAGACGTATTTAGAATATAATGAACACAAAAAGTGTATGAATTTGATTGAAATATGAGTTGGACCATTCTTACGTTTTAGAGTCAAATTTCCCCTCACTTACCCACACTTAACAATATCGTGAACTTGACAAGGTGAATGATTTTGGAATGTTTCCTGATTGAATTGGAATGAGTGTGTGGAGTGAGTTTTGAGTGCAATTAAAGGGAGGGAATCCAATGTCGCTAATTTTGTTCAGGATGAACAAAATTAGCGACATTAATAACTTTCCTTTAATAAGACATGAATACAAAATCTCCAAATAGCTCTCCATTTCTTCAAGAACTTATTACACGCCAATAATATCAATTATTTAAGTGAAATTGCGATTTTTTCTAGCTAAATTTATTTTGAATGTAGTTATTGATCTTATCTTTTTTGTGATTTTGGAGTTTTTTTGAATGGTTTGAGTGAGTGCTAGGAATGAATGGATGGAGCGCTGAGCGGATGATTAAGAATGGGTTTGGTCGAGATGAATGTCAATTTCACGATATTTTTAACGCCTAGGCATAGAATTGGCCTATTGTAGCATCTTCCCGATTTGTTCGTTCGAGTGGCAACCATGACAGTATAATTCAATTTTAGATGATTCCATCAATTTTCATGTCTCCTTGCTAAGCTGAATTAGTCGTTTTATTTCTCTATGAAAAAAAAATGAGTTCGCATCTTTTTCGTAAGCTTCTACAAAAATAGTAGTCCAATAAGAAATCTATAAATTATGGACGAATCTTTACACTTTTGCTTCATTATATTAAATGATTAGATATAGAGAGAGTATTTGTTAATTTCATGAAAGAATAAACTAAAACCTATCCACACTCGTGTATTAGTTTTTTGTTTCAAACCTTATTGAAATCAACAAAAACTGAGCGGAATCATACACGATTGTAATTAGGTTCTTTAGTTCAATTCCTCCATATAATCAACAAATACTCTCCTCATCTTTGATGAAGAAATGACCTCCATGAGTGTGTCAATGTTCCGGTTTCCAAAGTTTCGAAAATTTCCTAAAATTCATTTGTCTGCATCAAGGCACAGCTCGATGGTAAAAACCGGCGTTTTGTAATTAAGTTATTTCAGTTGTTGGGCCTATTAGACTGCTAAATGGAGAAATGACAATACAGATAGGTCAGAGGTTGATTTGACCAGAGTGCCAGAGAAGTGGGTCGTCTTTGGGCTTTATACAATTGATTTTGGCAGCAAAATAAACAAACACGACATGCGAATTCCTTTAGAGGACCAATATTACGACCTTGTCATGTCATGTATAAATCGGTAATAAGAGATATCGTCAGTCGCTGGCTTACGTCTGACCTAAATGGAGCAGTTTCTGTTATCGCGGCGTTAGCCTTACGATCCTTCATTTCCTCTATGTAAAACTTAAGATTACACCAATATTTCTAAGTAGCTAAATCCAGATTAAATTTGTGTTGTGTAAGATCAGGGCCCGAGGTTATAAAACAAAATTCAGGCTCAACTAAGAATTTTCTTATATTTTAAGTTCAAATAAATGTATGATATCAATGGGTTGTTATAAACAACAACTTAGTAATATAATCTTTTATGTTAATATATCAAAATGAGAATTAAAGCAGAATTACGGCTTTAATCTCAAATTAAAATTTGAGAAAATTTTGAATTGAGAATGAAAAAAGTTTTATAACCTCGGACACAGAGGTTTCAGCTTACAATGTGGTTGGGTAACCAGTTTGATTTGAAGCGCCACAGATCTCGAACCTTATTTTCAAACGCTTGATGGTGTTTAGACCGCTTAAGTTTGAAGATCGCTCAAGTTTGTAATAAAACCAAATCTGCTTTCTGATTCAAGTTAATACATTTTTTCTAGAACACAATGTTACACACTGCACTGGTGGTGTTATTTTTCATAATGGTCTCTCTGGTTTTTAGAGTAATTATTGTTTTCAAACTAAAGCAAACAAAGCAAAAATGCTAGCCTTTTTTACAATACTCGTACAGAAAAATTTTTCATGAGTTAATTCTACCTTATTGGTATGTACTTACGCTGAAAATGAATTCCTAAACTTTTTGTGCTTACTATATTATTTGCAGAGGAATAGGAATTTTTAAGCTTACCAGAACATACTTTTTTAAACAAATGACAAAATTTCAAAAAAGAATCTGAAAAAAAGTATTATATTCCGAGCTTTAGCTTCTGGTATATGATAAAAATAGGCATTTAATACATTTATTCAAGTGAATCATTGTTATACACTTATGAGCACGAAGAAACTAATGCGTGCATAAATTCTCAACAAATGTAGAATATATGTATGTATCTTATGTACTGTTTGAAGGATTTCTTTGTAACTTCATCCTTGACATAATACCAATGTTTATCCGCTATTGATATTTTTATTCAATCAGGAAAAAGGTTTATATAATTTCTAGCTCCACTGCCCGAAGACCAGCGAGCTATTGATATTGCGGAGTGTCCGTCGTGGGTCAGACCGTGCGTCCATGCGTGTGGGCGGAATTTTTGCTTTTAAAATCTTCTTCTCCTAAACCAACAGGTGGATTTTGACGAATCTTGACAAAATATTCCTTAGGTGACCCGCTTCTAAAGTTGTTCAAGAAATTTTGATTAGCCTAAAAATATAGGCGTGCCAGGGTGGGGCATGTTTTCGCTATTATATCTTTAAAGATCTTCACCTCCCAATCCAATGATCCGATTTAATTAAACTTGGTGTGAAAGGCCCTTGGATGATCCCTGTCTAAAGTTGTTCAAGAAATCTGAATCGACCCCAAATATAGCGTGGCAGGGGTTGGAGGGGGGTGCTAATTTTCACCATACAATCTTAAAAAAATTCTTCTCGCAAACCATTTGCCCGATTTCAATGAAACTTGGCACGAAGGAGAAATCTGAATTTACTAAAAAATATAGGCGTAGCAGGGGTGGGCTTATTTTCATTATAACATCTTTTTAAAATCTTCTCCTCCCAAACCATAGGCCCGATTTCAAAAAAAAACTTGGTTTAAATAATCCTTTGGTGAACCTCTTCCAAAGTTGTTGAAGAAATTTGGATTGACCCCCAAATATGGGCGTGGTAGGGCCGGGGTCATTTCCACTGAAAAGTTTTGTAAAATCTTCTCCAAGACTATTTGCCCTTTTTAGTGAAACTTGGCATGAATGTTCCTTGGGTGACCCACTTCTAAAATTGTTGAAGAAATTTGGAATGGCCCCCAAATGTGGGCATGGCAAGACGGTGATTATTTTCGCCATAAAACCATTGCGCCATCATAAATCACATATGATATGAATGTTTCTTGGGTTATTCTTTTCTCAAGTTGGTAAGAAATTTTGATTTACCCCCAAATAAGGGTGTGTGTTGTGGGGTTTATTTTTGAGTTTAAAAAGTTCTCTCTCCCCCCCCCCCCCCCCCCCAACCATTGGAACAACTTCAACCAAATTTGGCAGGATAATGTTCCTTGGGTAACTCTCCTCCTAGCAGAACTTTGCTGACCAATATATGGGTCAGGCTTGGCGGGGGCTTATGGTCACAAATATGATCGCCATTTTATCGTGCTACATTAAGTGTCGTTTCTTTGTTAAAGATCCATCAAGATATATCTATCTTATAGAAAAAGACTTTTTTCCTGTTTAGAATCAATACCTCTAAATATTTTGAAAAACGGCTCTCCCTATAAGATTAAGCCTATAATTAAATCATTTTTTTTTTCTATATTTTGGCCTCTTCGCAAATTTTCGTGTAAACTTCCATATCTGAGTTTCTCATTGATATATTTGACACTAGTGATCTGCTGATTAATTACGCAAAAAGTATTTCAAATAGAAAATTAGGGAATGTTTAAAAGACCCTTAAAGTCTGGTTGTACTGCATATAAAACTAAACCATATTGGTATTTGACCAACGACCGACAGAATTTCGTAATTTGATGACACACTCAGACGTATGCCATTCCTTGTTAGACAAAAATGATAACTGATCTATCACAAATTCAATTTGAATAGACTGAAATGGTTTTATGTGTAGAAAACCTATTCCAGATAATTATTCATATCCGCAAAGAAGATGTCAATTAAAAAGTAGCCATACATTCCACAGACGATTGTTTCATAAACCGACTTTTGTCATGAGAGTTAAAAAAAATAATAAATTTGAAATCGCCTGTACAGTTTACTTATTTTCTGAATCATGAATGATCAATCTACCTTCCCGTGAAAGAATTTTTGAAATGCGACTTCTAATTGAACTGCACTATAACCAATCTATTTTTCAACTACAACTACTTGTTTTATGGAATTACCAGACGGTCCTTTTCGCCTGACCCGTCAATCTAAAAAAAGATCTAGGTAGTGCGTGAAGTGTCGCATGGCACTGGGTGACTAGAGTCGAAACATTTCGCACCTTACTTATTTTCTGTTTTTAAAAAGACCGACCTTACTTCCCTCCCTTGAATGATTTTTTGAAATGTGACATCTAGTTGATCGGTACTAGAACAAATATCATTTTTCAAATATTTTTATTCCCATGTGTTGTTAGAGTCATATTTATAATCCGCAAAAAAGGATATAAAAAGCGAGAAAGTTATCGACTCTAGTGAGACTGTGTGGCCTGCACAGTCTGAACAGGGTCGTCAATCTCGTTTACTGAATCTAAATCGAACATTTTATCTTTCTATATGATAACCTCTGAAATGCGACTCTTTGTTGACATCTGCTGGATGAAATTTGGTTTCCAAATATTTATTTGTGGGGGTTCTCAGATACTGTCTTTTTGCGAGACCCGTCCCATTTATTTTCCCTAGAATTGTGATCTAATCTTCTGTTTTCATCTGCTCTCTGTCAAAAACAATCTGACCATTGATCTGATATACGGTATGGAATACATTACTCAAGAAAGGAACTGAAAACACCACTGACTGCTGTAAAAAGTACTTGCTGTTTGGTAAACCTTTATAATGGAAAGACTTCTGGTTTCTAAATTAAGTTTGATAAGGGAACTAACGTTTCTAGTAAAATTTTCAATGAAATAAAACGTTTTTTAAATATTTTTTGCTCACCTGAGCACGAAGTGCTCAAGGTGAGCTTTTGTGGTTGGGTGGATGTCCGTCGTTCGTCGTCCGTCGTCCGTCGTGTGTCGTCCGTCGTCAACATTTACCTTGTATGCACTCTAGAGGCCACCTTTTTTGCCTAATCAACCTGAAATTTGGTCAGAATGATTGTCTTGATAAAATCTCGGACGAGTTCGAAATTGGGTCAAATGGGGTCAAAAACTAGGTCACGGGGTCAAATCTTAGAAAAACCTTGTATGCACTCTAGATGTCACATTTTTGTCTGATCAACCTGAATTTTGGCAAGAATGATTGTCTTGATGAAATCTCGGACAAGTTCGAAATTGGGTCAACTGGGGTCAAAAACTAGGTCACAGGGTCAAATATTAGAAAAACCTTGTATGCACTCTAGAGGCCACATTTTTTGCCCATTCAACCTGAATTTTTATCAGAATGATTGTCTTGATAATATCTCGAATGAGTTTGAAATTGGGTCAACTGGGGTCAAATACTAGGTCACAGGGTCAAATCTTAGAAAAACTTTGTATGCACTCTAGAGGCCACATTTTTTGCCCTTTCAACCTGAATTTTTGTCAGAATGATTGTCTTGATAATATCTCCAATGAGATTGAAATTGGGTCAACTGGGGTCAAAAACGAGGTCACAGGGTCAAATCTTAGAAAAACCTTGTATGCACTCTAGAGGCCACATTTTTTGCCCGTTCAACCTGAATTTTTGTCAGAATGATTGTCCTGACAAAATCTCGGACGAGTTCGAAATTGGGTCATCTGGGGTCAAAAACTAGGTCACGAGGTAAAATCTAAGAAAAGCTTGTTTGCCCTCTAGAGGCCACAATTTTTGGCCAATCAAGCTGAAATTTGGTCAGAATGATTGTCAAGATGAAATCTTGGATGAGTTTGAAATTGGGTCAACTTGGGTAAAAAACTAGGTCATGGGGTCAAATCTACGAAAAACGTTGTATGCACTCTAGAGGCCACATTTTTGCCCGATCAACCTGGATTTTGGTCAGAATGATTGTCTTGGTGAAATCTTGGACGAGTTCCAAATTGGGTCAACTTGACTCAAAAACTAGGTCACAGGGTCAAATCTTAGAAAAAACTTATAAGCCTTCTAGTGGCCACATTTATTGTCCAATCAACCTGAATTTTGGTCAGAATGATTGTCTTGATGAAATCTTGGATAATTTTGAAAATGGGCTAACCAGGGTCAAAAACTAGGTCACAGGGTCAAATCTAAGAAAAACCTTTTATGCACTCTACAGGCCACATTTTTTGCCCGATCAACCTGGATTTTGGTCGGAATGATTGTCTTGATGAAATTTTGGACGAAATCAAAATTGGATCAACCGGGGTCAAAAACTAGGTCACAGGGTCAAATCTAAGAAAATCATTATTTGCACTCTAGAGGCCACAATTTTTGGCCAATCAAAATGAAATTTGGTCAGAATGATTGTCTAGATGAAATCTCGGATGAAATCGAAATTGGGTCATCTGGGGTCAAAAACTAGGTCACGAAATCAATTATAAAAATCCTTGTTAGTCAACCTTAAAATTGTAAAAAAAGGATTCTCAAGTTGTATAGAAGCAACAGCTTTGTTTAGCTGAGTCATTCATCATTCTATTTCTAATACTTCTTTTGAAAATTTTAGACAGTTTATTCAGGTGAGCGATTAAGGGCCACTATGGCCCTCTTGTAATTACGCTATATTTTGGCCTGGTTTAGCAGACCATAGGAAACAACCCTGTATCCTGGAAATCGCATAGGGAAAAAATATCGAGTCAAAAACCGAACAACATGTGTACTAGGTAGCTTTTTTGTGCACATGCGCACATAAAAAATAGGTCTAGTATATGTCATCAACTGCTTTCATATCACTACGCTGTAATAAAATTAAAGTACTGATAGTACTGAAGGCGAGGCAACTGAATAGACGAAATAACACACGAGTTCTAATTTCTTGAATATAACCTTGACTAATCACCATGTCCTTATCATGTATACCAGATATTTTCTTACTTATCACTTCCAAAATCACTGCTGTGTTAAAGATACATAGCCTTTTAATTTGACCTTGACGGATGACCTTGCTTATAGCGAAAAGAAGTAAATGCTGCTCCTTTCTCCCTAATATTATCTACCCTTTCTGCTACAAATTTAACTAATTTGCCCTCATATTTTATGTAATCTGCGACCCTTTACAATTTGGACCTGTCAAAATATTTGTTGCCTTGTAATGGATTTATTTAAATCAGAAAAATTAAAAGCCTTGTCTCATCCTAAAAACCTTAAACAGACGACAAAATTTTAGACTTGGCCAACTTAGAAAAGGTTGCAGACAATAAATCAACATAAGTGTGATTTGATATATATCTAGGGTAGAAATTAAAAAGTAATGGGGCATGAGTGTAGGAAGGACCATATTGTGAGAAAGGGGGAAATTTACCCTATCAATTTCTTGTTTTCCCACTGTAAAATACAACTTCTTTATGGAATTCAATTCAACGTAAAAGAAAGAGCCGGTGAGCTTGTGAACCTAGAAAAGAAGCATTACTACGATTGTTAGACGGAATGATCGAATGGATAAATTGATTGACTAGTAGCAAATTAATCAACTCAACTAAAATTATATAAAAAAACGCGAGTTTTGCCTGTCTGCAAAACGGTATCGGGCGTAGTAATCTGTACTTTGGGAATAATTTGTTGGGGTTTTTTTACGGTCTCAGCGCTATATGGTGAGCATACCGTTCGACATTTTTCATTTGACGTGAGTTCGAAATGTTGCTTACGATCTCTATAGGTAAATCGAACCCTTCGATTCCCTCGCCTTAATAAGCCTTGCTAAAATGATTAAAGAGTTGGAGTGCATGCCTTCAAATGTCACCTTGCCGCTTTATAAACCAGGCATTCAGCGCTTTTAGCTCTTTAATTAGATAGAATTGATGAGTTGTTGCAGTTTTTATTTCATCAGTATTAAATCTTAGACTTTCATATGGCACTTTTTTCTGGCCGATTCTTTTCGTATTTATATCTTTTAAAGAATTGGGTCAAAATGTTTTATTTGAAATTCATCGTCTCTATTTTCAGGTAAAATGGTGCCTTTCCTTGAAAATCTGGTGACCCAAGCTTCTGTTTTAACATTAATAGCTATAAGTATAGAGAGATATAGAGTTGTGTGTCAACCATTGAAAGGAATAAGAGACACCATTGCGAAGAGCGCCAAAACCGTCCCAGTACTATGGATCATTTCTACGTCATGTAACATTCCATATTTGTATCTAGCAGAGCATAGGGACTCCAGCTATCTCGATGGAACTCCTATCAAAGTGTGTAGGATGAACATAGTAGAAGTATGGCAAAAGGCATACGTATTCGTGGTGTTTGGATGTCACTTTGTGATTCCATTCTTTATATTGCTCATTTTGTATACTAGGATCTGTTACATATTACGCTTCACTCCTGAAGACAATGATAGTATGTGTAGTAGTCACCAACATCATGTTCGACGACGACTTCGGCTACAAGTTATCAATATCATATTTAGTCTTGTGCTGCTCTTCTTTGTTTTCCATCTACCAATGCGTGTGATTGGATTATGGGCGTCATTTACTCCGAACTACCACCAAGTTGGGTTAGAAACTTACCTAAATATAATGTACACTGGAAGGATTATGTTTTATCTTAACCACGCTTTTAATCCCATCATTTATAACTTTGTATCAACTAAATTTCGACACGCGCTCAAATCTTTGTTAACTAGACGCCGTTATCGCGGGAGTTTAATTTCAAGTAATAGAAGGGGTAACTGTAATACACCCCTGACGAGGCCCAAACAGTCTATGATAGTATTGGTGGAACAAGACTGTCCGAACGGTCGTGAGGTCAAAGTTTGTGAAGGTTCGTCATCGACGTCATCACAACGTCAGAAAATAAACGAGTTTGTGCCATTGTACGAACATATTATACAGAATCACGAATCCAAACCAAACGAAAACAATACCGACAAAATAATTGTTGATGAAAGCTAAATAAGACCAGTATATATGCATGTATACTCATGTCCATTGCTGCTTCAGGTTTTATATATTTCTGATTTTTTGCATATAAGACTGAAATTATCATATCGTGCTGGTAAAGACAGTTAAAACTAAGTAGCACCGTCTGAGATAGTTCCAGGATATAAGTAAGGTAGATCGTGGAAAAGGACGACTTAAAGGCGGTCGCTCAATTATCATGCACATAGAATAATGTTACATGTATGTTTCGGATTAGAAATTCCAGTGATTTTCTCTGTCTTCGATGAAATCAAACAATGTATAGCTGAAATAGTTGAAATGCTTTTGAGTATGATATAAGTAAGCTCCTTAGAATCTCGTGCTTTTACAATTACTTCTGTGTCAATGTCGCGTTTCTAAAATCATCGATTAACTTAGAGATCATCGCTCAAGAAAAACCTGGCTTTCGCTTTTTAATGTAAGCTTTATTGTATAGAGCTCTGAGGAGAATAGAATTGTTGTATTAAAATGATATTTTCTATAGCGATGTGTTGCTACATATGATAAATTACATTTTTAGTGTAATATATATATGTGACCCGTCAGGCGAAAAGGGACCATCTGGGAACCCAAGAAAATGAATTTTTGAAAGAGAGATTTGGTGCAGCATCGGTCAATCCAATGTCGCATTTAAAAAAATTCTTTAAGTGGAAGGTAGATTGAACATTCTAGATTCAGAAAATAAGCACATTGCGAAAAGTTTCGACCCTAGTCAGTCTGCGCAAGCCACGCAGTCTGACTAGGGTCGACAATTTACGCACTACCCAGATGGTCCCTATTCGCGTGACGGGTCATATATATATCACTAGTCCTGCATTTGATTTAAAGGCACATACGTAAAAGTTAGTTATATACTGAAACTTCGGTGAAAAAATGTATAAACGGGGCATGGCTCACATGAAACCATTTTTTTTCATTTTGATATAAAAACAAAATGGGTCGAAGAGTCTCCGACCGTTTCACTAGCACTTTCCTCTTGTGCATTTGTAAGCTCATAAAAAAGACAAGGTTGAGACATATCATAAAACCGCAACAACTTTGAAAGGGTAACAAGATGACGGCCGATCTGAGAAAGTTTAACACAAAATTTAATGTGAAAATTGATGTAGGAGTTGCGTTTGAGTAATTTCAAATCGTGAAAGCCCTTTTTCTGTGAGACAGCAGTTTATCGCCAAAGTCAGAAACTGTCAAGTTACGGGGAACAAACTGTCGACGTTCATTCATAAATAAGAGGAGTTGCGTTAACAACAACAAAAAAAATATGGAGTTCATTTTTCCTTGACACATCGTGTCACATTATTACACGACTTAGAAACAAAATATATCAATTATCCATATCCATATATTATAAAAGAACATTCTGTAAACGTTTCAGGAAAATCAACAAATAAATGTAAAAGGATTAATGTATTTTATGCTCAGGCACCGATTTGGTATAATCGAGAAAAAATTACAAACAAGACTAAAATGTTCACAGGTTGTGAACACGATTAGAGAAGTTTTATGAAAATCCGTTTAATGATTTACGAGTTGTCTTAAAAAGAGATTTTGAACTATGAATGCACATTTTCCGTGATGCAGATTTATTTCGAAGGAAAGCAAAAAAAATCAAAATCAGTTAAATTCGAAGAACGTTCTTATTTATATATATATATTGGATGCAACCCTATTTAGCTGACTCACGGACCCTAAATATACACGAAATAGAAGCGAGGCGAAATATCGCAATACAAAATGTGGCCGGGAATTCTCGAGAATTAACGATAGCGTCACCTAAAAAATTAGTGGAAACTGCTTAATTGTCATTGAATTGAAAAAGTTCAAATTCGTTAGATTACACCTTATTTGTAACAAATTATTCATCATTTTACGCATTTATGACTGAGGAATCGATTGAAAATATAATCTTGAATCAGAAATATACTTTAATATGTTTTGTTCGCACTTAAACAAGTCCACCATAATGGCGTTATCTTCTGTAAAAAACACGCCGAAACGCGACGTGTATTTTAAAGCATGACTGAAAGACCAATTCTATTCACGTATTTGAATCGAAAATTATACCATCATTGCTCAAAATGATTATAGAATCAAGCAAGATATAGACGATTGTCGGAAAATGATGAAAAATTTTTATATTGAGAGTCCTGACTGACTCGATCGCATCAAGTACATGTACCTGTTTCCGCAATATCAGAATTAGAAAAAGGAAAACAGCTTTTATCCAATAGACTTTTTTTCTGTAAATGATAATTAGATTCTGATCTTTCATTTCGAAGATTTCCTTTATACCGGCATTGTTTCTCGACAGTACGTAGCACCCATGTTTTCCAAAGGAACGAGAATAAACGAAGGAGCTTGAATCAACATGACCTGCTGATAACTGCTTTGTAGTTAAGAATAAAAGTTTTAAAGATTTTTTTACCATATTTAGCCATTTTTGTATAATGACAGTAAATAATACCCATGTTATCAAACTGATCAGAGAGAACATCCCAAGCATTATTCAGGCTATTTTGGCCGAACGCAGTCCTGTAGTTTCATAAGTCAAATTTTCCACACGAACGGACTGGCGTATGTCTAACATGCAGCAAACGAAGAGCCATGACTGTTGTTCGCTAAACTTCATTTACTGGAGCTTAGAAGTTCTCAAATTACTACCGAAGATTGTCATTTACAACGCAAGCAAATCAAAGCAATGAAAGTACTACGATGTTGGAATGCATCGAATGCCCTCCGCCCGTTTCAACATTCTGTTAATTTTTTGCCGACACATATATCTAATTTACCAGCTGATGTCGTTCCTCTGCTGAGCATTAAATATTTTGTCCAACCAAGTGTGAATGCATGTGCCTGTATGAAACCAACGAAATGTTCCAATGCCCCGTTTACAGTGATGCGGCAAAATATAACAAAATATCCAAATTATGCACAAAGTCAGGTAAGTTGAAACATTCTTCAAAAAAAATATTGAAATCTGACATTTAATGCAAAGACTTGAGTTTGTACGTTGTTTTTTTTTATGGCATCTTTTTCCAGGACGCAGTAAGATCCTACAAACACCCGACCAATGCGCAAGATGAGGTGACTAAGAACATTCTGTGAACGGTTTATCCAAATCAAACCATATAGGAGACAAGAGAAATTAAGGAGCAGAAAAACTTTTCTTACCCCCTGAGAAGATAAGATATACATTGATACCAACTATAGCAGGTTGGGTGACCTCCGACCATTTTTTGCGAGATGGAGCGATTTGAGTTGTAGACTGGTAGGAGGATTTGCTTTCAAAAGATATTTGCGACCCTGCGTAAACAGGGTTTGTGAATTGAATGCCTCTCTCTTCTAGGACGCCGAAAAATCACAAAACCTGCCTATTAAGATCAGCTAACTAGGAATATCCTGTGCAATAAGTTTTATTGAATTCCGATCAGTAGAAAGAGAAATGCTCCCTTTTCCTATGATACATGTAAAGCCCGATATATCGCGAGATCCCGACAATATGCGCAAGTTCAGCTGACTAGGAATTCATTCATTCTGTGAAAATTTCATACGAATCGACCATAAATGTTGGAGGAGTTACGCTCACAAATTGATTGCAGACATACGGATTGACCTACGGACAGACAGAATGATACCAATATATGACCTCCTTCGTTGGCATACCTCGTTTTGCTTATGAAAGGCCATACAAGATGATGGTTTCGGTTTTGATTGGATCAACAGTACTTAATTAATTTTGATGAAGTTATCAGTCACACAAGGTTCAACGTCGTTCATTCACGTTTTTGTAAGTCAACCCACTTGGTTGCATTTCGCACACATGTAATGAAGATGTGATTTTATGCTTAGGTAAGCACAAATGATTCAATCGAATGCAATTTCAGAATTATTTATGTAAAATGTGATATTCATGCAAAATCGGCAAAATCAAGAATCATCGTAGCCACATACTTTTTAACACTGCGTATCTTTTTAACTTAAAAGATGGGTTGGAAAGTCTATTTCGGTACGCCGTGCGAAATTTCATCACAATAGGTGGTATACTTCCCGAAATATTCGAAATTGAAAAGTGCACAATTTCGTTTTGAACTGATTATACTTTGCTCCCAGTGTTGGGTTGCTTTCGTGAATAATAGAGTGTAACTATTTCTATACCCACATTATGCTGACTACCTCAAAACAATATTTTGATTTCTGATTTTCTCTTAACCCTTATCCCGCTGAATTCAAATTAGATTTCAAGCTTTGAACACTTCAAACAGCCTGGCTCAAGTTTTTCCAACAATAATTAAGTACAAAACATTAATTGTTCAGTTAACAACATCGTGAAATTGACAAGGTGAATGATTTTGGTATGATTTAGGAATGAATTTGAATGAGTGTGCGGAGCGAGTTTTGAGTGAATTTAATGGGAAGTAATCCTATATCGCAAATTTTGTTCAGGATGAACAAATTAGCGATATTGATTACCTCTCTTTAATAAAAAAATGCATACAAGTTCTATACTTAGCTTCCTATTTCTTTAAGAACCAATGAGACGCTAACAATTTGAATTATGTCAGTGAAATCGCGAATTTTCTCTTTCAAAAATTTTTTTGAAAGACATCGTTGATTATTTATTTTTCAATGGGTTTGGGCGTTTTTTAATGGTTTGAGTGAGTGTATGGAATGAATGAATGGAGCACTGAGTGGGCGATTTAGAATGGTTTTGATTGAGGTGTAAGTCAGTTTCACGATGTAAATGGAGCACTGAGTGGGCGATTTAGAATGGTTTTGATTGAGGTGTAAGTCAGTTTCACGATGTAACTAACTGTATGTAGCCTTGGTTCAGACTGCTATTTTGTACAGGCTGATTGTAGTCTTTACAGTCTACTAGTCTCAATTTGTCTAAAATAGCATCGCATTCAGAGGACAACACTCTGTGCTATAAAGTATACGAGAGCTTTAATAAACAGCAGGAAAATACCAAAAGTAATTCGGTTCCAACCCTTATGTTGTTGGTTCATCAAGAGCTAACTAGGCAAGGACATTCCAAGGACATCCCAACAAGTACTGTACCCACAATAGTGAGCACATAGGGGTAACTAGGGGTTTTGAAATTAAAACGCACTCAGAAGGCGACCAACATAGAATATATAAGATAAAGGCGATATATGGACAGTGACAGAAGATGAATGTCCTTCGTTCGCTCCCCTTTTCTATGATTTAAGCGTTAGTGAATAATCAAAACATCGTCACTACATCTTGAATAAGCTGTAGTTTCGATATTTTGATCATTCATAAACGACATTTTACGAAAGAGAATTTATATCTGTTACGCACTTGCGTCATGTGCGTAATGGTAATTACGCCCTTCGTGGTTGTGATAGAAAAATCGCCCAAAATTTGGATCTGGCGAAAAAATTTATGTCGCCTTCGCTTAGCAAGCGAAAGTAGCCAAGAATACTTATAAGGCAATAATAGCGGGAAATGTGATATAGTCCTGCGATACGGATGAAAACGTTGCATATTATTTTGCAACAATAAGCAAGTTCAGATATATACAAATTGAGGAATCATTTAAAATGTTCGTAAACATACTGTATCTTGAACGCGTGACAACATTCGGGGCACCTTCGATTAATCCAGTTAAACACCGGAAGTACGCCCAGGTCCGATCGTATCTAATGGTCGAAGGTGACTACATGTACCATATGAGGAAAAGCGAAGCACAAAATAAATCCGTACGCAATTTATTGTCCTATTTTTCAAGCAGTTAAAGAAACTAAGAAAATGTTTTGCGGTCCTAAATGAATAAAAAAAACCATTTGAATTACATATATACTTAGCAAAAAAAGAAACTTAACATACTTGTTGGTCTGTTTTGAATGACTTACAGTGGCTATAGGCCAACTTTATTTACATGTGTAAGTTGGACTAGCTACAGAGACTACACAGACGCAGGAATTTTTATTGATTGAAGCGAGTCCGAGCTAATGCGTCTGTAACTTCCGGTTTTGGTCACATACTCGTGTTGAGCTACCCAAAGCTCATTTTGAGTGATTTTTGTTACACAGTCAAAGTTGTTCCTTAGCATCGGCACGAAAAAACAGATTGTTTGTACATTTTTATTGAAACGGGTATGTAATAACAAACGAATAAAAGCAGGAATCAGACTACGGGTATACACAGAGCTTGGATGTCTGTTTATAACGCCACTCTTAAGTTTGGCTACTCGGGACAGGCAATTCACATTTTAACATCTCGGTTTAGAACTGCCGCGCCCGGTTAGGACAATCGGTTACGCGTCTGGTTTTCATTCATCGGGTCTTGGGTTCGACCTCTAGCTCGGCCGTCTTTCATCCCATATTTGACAAAAAGCATTGTGATAAGTGTCATTTCTCTCCAACACAATTGGCAAGTGATACGCCTAGGAGAGAATGGCGACTTGTGCCTCAGATGAAAGCTCTAGCTGTACTGTGAGAAACGACAAGAAACTATGGATAGGTGCACCAGCGGTCGAATTTTAAATGTAAAACTATCGAAAGTGACCTTTAGACCCATATCAATTAACAAAAAAAAGTTACAACCACATGATTTGTCGGCCGAGATGAGATAGGCCACTTTTGACGTCATGTAGAGGCCCTGTTACCATTGCATATTTTTCATTTCATTTCGTCAAAGGAGGGATAACTGCAAGACAAGTATGCGTATTTAGCTCAGACGTTGGTCTATCATGATATTGGAACGACTCTAATCACGAAAACGTCAAGGACCTATACTCAAAATATCACCGACAATCTTGATTTCATTTCTGTGATTTTTGAAACCGATCCCTTTATCCTTTGACCACCTATAAAAACCTCATTTTACAAACATCCGTTACTGACCCTTCCATAAATCGACGGATATTGCCTTCAAGTTTCATGTTATAGTAATATCTGTATTCTTTCATAGCAATACTACAGCCCTCAGTAAGTCATGTAAAGTTTCTTTTTTGGCTAAGTATATAATAACACATTTTTCAATTATAACTGATTATTTGTTCACAACAAGTTCATATGAGAAGAAACCCGGCGTACAGATAATGTGCTGTGTGTTATCAAAGAGAGAGAGAGAGAGAAAACTGGAATGAAATTGTCTTGGGTTTATTTTGCAGTCTTTTAAACCCATGTTGCTACGCATTCTAACATAAAACTGTATTCAAAGTGATTTGATACCCAAATTGTTTGCCGTCTGTTAAGGTTTTGAAATGTAAAAAACAAAAAAACCAAAACATTTGCCAGGAATTTAATTAATGATACCCTAAAATGGACCCGAAAATCTACAAACACATTAATGGTACATTAGCACCGAATATTTTTTCCAATGTGTACTTAGTAATGTGTGCTGTATTTCTAGAAAACGGCAATTATCCTGCATGAATACATTTTATTTTCGGTAAAGTAATTGCTTTAAAAAAAACGCTTATCCTAATTTTGATAAATAGCGGAAGAAATTATCTTTGATACATTATTGTAAGAATTGTACGGGAATTTAATAAAAAAAACCCATGTTTTGCAAGTGCTGTCCCTCTTGCAGTCATGTGTTCAAGCACTGGCTAAGCATATTTTACCTCATACAAATTGGGGAATGACATTTTTTAATTCAGAAAATAAAACAACTGACCAAAAGTTCACCAATTAAGGGAAATGCTAAGACAAACACTCTCTACTTTATGCAATTCTTTAATAGTTCATAAAAAAATCTGTAACTACAACTGTATAATCCTTCCTTGTACATGTTACAGGGAAAAAGATTTGTAGGCGCTCAGTCACAATGGCCTCTAGATATTGGCAAGGCCCCTGAACCTTTTTAGAAAATTCCTAACTCCTAGATCAACCACGTCTATTTGACGACCAATTTTATGAAGCGACCGTTTTCAAAATCCCCTTCCATTAAATAAAATACCTTAATAAAGAGAAAATGATCTAAACATAATGTGAATGTGTAAGAATCATCCATCTCACTACCAGCCTTAACAACATAGAAAATTGAGAAATCCGAAAAAATATGCAACATTTAATAAATATTATGTTTTCAATTTGTAAACAAAACGTGTACTAATCGACCATTCTCTTCAACTATTTCTTTTTGATGGTCCCGTAAGTAGTCACTTAAAGCATTGCTGTATATGCAGTGTATCAATTGTGATGAACTCGTCGAAAGAGTGTCCACATAGATAACTCTTCGATCTAGCCCTCAAGGATATTGACCATCTAACTATAATGTTGATATAAGTGAAACTACCTTTTAAATTATTTTTTTGTCATTGGATTCTCTAAAACAGTTTCTTGGAATACATACAAGATCTATGACCGATCTTTTTTTTTTTTCGTTCGCGTGCTGACTTGGATGTTCTAAATGCCACGCTGTACATTTCGAAATAGTCACAGTTAAAAACATCGTGAAATTGACATTTATCTCAACCAAACCCACTCTAAATCACTCGCTCAGCGCTCCATTCATTCATTCTTAGCACTCACTCAAACCATTCAAAAACACTACAAAATCACAAAAATAATCAAATACTACATTCAAAATAAATATAGCTAGAAAAATTCACAATTTCACTAAAATAATTGATATTATATGCGTGTAATAGGTTCTTGAAGAAGTAGATAGCTATTTAGAGATTTTGTATCCATATTTTACTAGATAGGCGACACCTTAAGGGTTTCGCGGGAGAGAAATGAGAGAAGATGAATTGAAATGAATTACATGTAGATGAAAACGGTTTTTCGAATGTTTTAGGGGACGAAAATTAAAAGAGACAAATTTAATTTACAATAAATGTCATACATGTAGAAATATGCTTAGAAACACTGCTTGGGAGCTCTAGGTGAATATCCACTTTAATTGGGCCATCTGAGTTCAAAACAAACTATTTAAGTGTATTATAGAGTATCATTGTATTTATTTTTTCTCTTGAAGGTTTAAAAAATAAGAAAAACAAATCAAAAGATCGATACGAAAAAATGCTATTCTGATGGTGCCGAAAAAGCCTTACAATAAATCGCAAATGCAACTATAGGCTCTGTCATTGCGATTACAAAAGTAAGACTCTTGTCGAATAATTGTTTGTAAGGTCAGCAAGATTACCGGGGTCTAAGTCGTTTTGATGTATTGTACGGAGAAGGTAACGCAAAGCTCCCAAAGGGCGCTTTGTGGCTTTTCCCGCTTCTAGATAGCGCGTGTGAAACAATGAAATAACCAAAAGCAAACAGCAAAGCATATACCATCAAAATTTCACTTCGTTTTCGCAATGGCGGCCTACATGAAGGATGATGATCTTGCGAGATGTCGCCATTCTTATTCATTTATTTATTTATTTATTTTGAATATTTTGTTCTTTTTAATTAATGATCTTTTTTTATTGATCTATATCAAAATAAACATTCTAGTAACCGAAAATAAATAGGATAAGAAACAGTCTTATCTTTTTAAACAGTTCTCCATTGGCAGTATCTTTTAAGTAATACCCCACTTGTAGAAACAAAGACTATTAGATCTGAGAGACAATTTGAATTTGATGATTTAATCAGATCTCTTTCCATACAGCATGATCCTGGGCCGCAGAAGCTTTCCTATTTAAGTCAGTAGCCTTATTTTTTTCTAAACTTAATTTATTTTTTCCCATCCATAGGTTAAACCTATCATAATATTATCAAGTATTTGTATTATATGATTTTGGCTTTTTCAATTTAGATTTATGATTTCTAATATGCTGAGAATTTTATTTGATTCATACAAGAACCCCACTTTTAGCATTCCCGTTTACGCCTGTTTACAAAAAGTCCAAAAGAAATCCGTCCGATTTATACATATCCATGTATAATTAGGGCTCTAGTTTATACCGCCGTCAGAAAATACATTCATTATATTGTAAGGAAGTCTTCCCAGCACTATATACCGCCTTTCACAATCGAGAAACTACTTTATTGGCGTATTTTGGTTTAAAACTTCAATGTTTTTGTTTTTCATTACTAGTAAAAACAAGCTTGAAAGGTAATGGCTAATGTATTTCCTTTTAATATTTTTTGGAAAACCTTAAAAGCAATGACACAATGACTTCTGCTGAGCTACACTTAGAGAGGGTATTTCGGATTTCAAATTAGATTATTTAAATCAAACTCGCACAGATGCTACATTGTGGATACTCATTGGAATCGCCTCGTCAAGACGATCTTAATGAGTACTCATAACACGGAATTTCGAGGGGAAATAATGACTTTAGACTGGCATTATCCCCCTTTCAACTGCACCTCTGGAATTTCAAAATAAGTGAAAAAGACACTACTTCAGATATATGTCAATTGTGACATAGTATTCTAATTACAAAGTGCATGCTTTCTACACTGGAACGAACTTCTAAAATGCCACCTTGCATTTTCTATATTTTAACATATCTTTAGTCATTGAATGAACTATCTCTTATTTCCATATGAATGGCCGTTCAATTTGGCGTATTCCTAAAGAAAAACGGACTCCAATTTTTGTCCTTGGCATTTGTACCAAACAATCAAACACAAGAAACCTCCAACAAGAAAGTCACAAAAGTTACACATATTCGAAGAATTTCAAACTTTCGGTCAAGGAAAACTCGGCGATTAACCCTATAAGTGAAAAACTTCGATGGCTATTGCGTGGCAGATGCCAAATCACTGAAGAAAATTAAAATTTTGGTTCTTTTGTTTCTCATACAAGGATTCAATGCTTAAAATAATCCCACCCCCACCCACCAATGTTAATTTTGAAAACAGGGGTACCCTGATCTGGGAATTCCCTCCAAAATCGCTGCTTTCCTTACATCTTACATACAGTCGATGTTAACTGGAGAATCTCCCTTTATGAATTTTTCTAATAGAACCCGACTTCGTCCTATTTCAGATTTTTCAGCGCAAACCAAGTGGCCGTTTAGAATTTCGTTTCAGTGTATAAAAAACTTAGTTCTCCTTCAACAGTACGGGAGATTTTTTGTGCATTGAGATATTAAGATATGGTACTGTATTACATAGGAATAAATTAACTCTCTGAAATGTATGATTTATTCCAATAGTATTTTTGTTCTTCAAATTATGATTAAAAGAACATCTTACACTCCTTACCCCTTTTCTATACAAAACGGACTATTTTTTGAAATCTGATTCTATACTTCTCCGGTAATATTACCACAGAAGCGGCTTAAAATTATCATTCACATATAATACTTATCACGTAGGACAATAACTACATTTATAATAACATTTTATTCAAACAACAAAGCCCCCGCCACTTCCATTTTTTAAGTCCGCAGTATAACAGATCGGTTAAAACCAATATGATTCAGTTTTTCTACTACGGGTGAGAAAACAGAGCTAGGCAATAGTCTACGACTTTTATATTAAGTACAAGTTCTCCTAGTTATCTTTTCATTTATTTTTTGTTCTAGTAATTGGTCAATCGATTGTCTTATTGGTCTGTTTAACATGCATATTAGTTGCGTGTTTGAATGGGCTTAAACACTGTTTTAAACATTTTCGTAATTTTGCCGAAACTGGAGCTCCTATAACAACGAACTACTAGTACGGCTAAAAACATCACGAAATTGACACTCATTCCGATCAAAATCATTCTAATCCATTCGCTCAGTGCCCCATTCATCCATTCCAAACACTCACTCAAATCGATCAAAACGCTCTGAAATCATTCGAAATCATTTCGAAATCTTTCAAGACGTATAACATTTGATTCAAATCGATCAAATCATTCTTTTAATTTAGTGGCCGGTGTGGACTTAAAAGTGTCCAGTTGGTCCACGAAGACACGCGAGCAAAAAATAAGTGTATCTTACTAGAGGGATGTCATAAATTTCGCAATCTTTTTTAATCTTAAACAAAGTTAGCGATATCGGATTACCTCTCTTCAATTTCACTCTAAACTCGCTCCACACTCATTCAATTTCATTCCAAAATCATTGCGAAATAAATTATCTTGTCAGCATTGTCATGAACCAATCAGACGCTCATCATTGAAATTATTTCAGTTAAATCGGCTTTTTTTCTAGCTAAATCTATTTTGAATGAAGTTGTTGATGTCATCTTTTTTTATTATTTCGGAACGATTTTGAATGGTATTAGTGAGTCTTTGCAATGAATGAATCGAAAGCTGAGTGAACAATTTAGAATGGTTTTGATAAAGACAGATGTCAATTCACGATGTTATTAACCACTAGGAAATCTTCAGTAAAATGTTGATATCAGCAGATGGTACAATTATGGTACAGCTACAGAATACACATGTGGCTAATAGAAAGAATATTCAAAAATTGGTTGACCATGACATATTGTGCTGGATGGTTAGAATATTATGCGTAAGATATATACAGGTGACTCCGTCACGCAGTAAATCAATACAATTAAACATTGAAAAAGATATCGTTTCAAGTATAATTTGTTTGTTTGTTTGTTTGTTTAAATTGAGTTTAACGCCGCTTTAAACATTAATACAGTCATATCGCGACGGCTTGAGCACCTAACAATGGATTCCTGGTATTTTTCACACCAATAATACCATCTCATCCTTTCCAAGCCTCTAGCTCTTATCCCAAATAGGTCTGCGTTTTTCAACCTATTGATGGTAGACAAATAGTCGGATGTAGTAGAAGGACGGGTGCCGCCGCCGGGTATCGAACCTGGGACCTCTAGATTGACAAGGCAAACGGAGGTCGAAGGTTTTTTTAAAAAAAATATATCTAATACCTAAGAAGGCATATTGGTTATTCTAGATTTTAAAGAAACGTGAGTTTCGTAAAGACGGGCAAGGATCGACACTTTACGCGCCACTCAGATGGTCATTTCTCAGCTGTATAGGTCACATATACACACGTAAAATATTTATGAACTGAGGCAAATGACTTTTAAGTTTAGAAAAGTCTATTATGAGAACGAGTCAGTTATGTATTTCAGCTGAGGATCTAACAATAAAATTCAATTTTCATTTGTCAGGAAGTAGCTTTGAATTTTATTATGTTGGAAATTTTGTCGTATTCCCACAAATCTAATTATTTGCGGTCAAATGTCACGTTTGGTTATCGAGTTCAAGAAAAGTTGTTCTATATAATTTGCTAGATAAACATCTCCGAAAACTTTGACCCTTTAAACATGGTAAGACCCTGCACTAATTTCATCGTTGTTGAGTGTCAAGGTAGTGGGATGGTGGGCAAAATAACGGTCGGACGAACAGAAAACAAAGTGGTCAGTGAGGGTCTGTATCGCTCCACTGGCATTCAAATATCTATCAGTTAGAAACTCAGTCAGATATGGAAGTTTAAAAGAATCTTTGTGAAGAGGCTCATTATGTAGTCTAAACCTTATATGGAAAGCGTATTTTTTTTTAAATAAATGTATATTAGTATTGATTCTAAATAGGAGACGTTCTTTTCTCCATTGGATAGATATGTCTAAATGGAAAAAATAACAATGAAACAATACTATATATAGCATGGGAAAACGACCACCATTTTTGTGAACATAAGCCCCGCAAGCCACACCCATATTTGGGCAAATCAAAATTCTACTAGGTGGAGATCTACTATAAAAACATTATCGTACCTCATATTTGGGGTTCTTTTCAATTTTATTGAACAATCTTACAAGAAGGTCACCCTAGGATCAGTCATAGATATCGGGCCAATGGTTTGAGAGGAGATGAATTGTACTAGAGTGGCGACACCTGAAGGGTTTCGCGGGATAGAATGAGAGATGATAAATAGGAATTTACCGGATACACCTTTAGTGGCACATATGATGCATAACGTCTTGAAACTGTTTTGCTCTAAGCCATCATTATTGCTTAAAATAATCAAATCCCAGTTCTTTTAATGTAGGCCATAACCAACAATGAAATTGTTTGAATGGACACGATGACGAGAAAGAGAAAAAACGTAATACTTAAATTTCAATTGGAGGTTATACAATATTGATGATTTCTGTTGGATAAGATAAGGGAAATTGTATAACTTCCCTTAAATTGCACTCAAAAATCCCTTCTCAAATCAATATCATTTCAAAATAATTTCAAAATAGTACAACTTGTCTTTTTAAGATATTTTTCTAACTGAGTTATTAAAGATTGTGGCCTAAATGGCATAGGTGTTATATGGTTGAGGTCACATTCAAAAGAGCAGAAAAATAAAAGGAAATCTTTCAAAAATTGGGGAGGGGGGGATTGTTTGTAACTATAGATTCTGCCATTACCCACAAGTGTTAACCCCTTAAGTCTAGCAAGGTAGGTCTTTTCAAATCTTTGTGTAATGAAACAAAAACCTAATCAAACCATATAAATGTTAAAATGCCATAATAAAAACTAACTTGCATGTTGTATAATTGTAATGAAACAATTAACCAGTCACTTGGAGTATATATTTTTAACCCAGTGATATTGGTTTTTGTTGTTTTTTTTCTATAATCATATTTATGTTTCATTACAAAATCATGTGGGACCTCCAGACAATTCGTCCCTTTTTGCACCATCATTTTATACAGTCTGGGGAAGGAATCGAACCTCCATACATGATTTTGAGTAATAAGGGGTACTAAGACCCTTATTATGAAATAAATCAAAACAGATTCAGAATGATTATTTGAAAGGTAAAAAAAGGAAAGATAAAATGAAAGGTCTCCATGCCAATGACATCCTTTTTATTTCTTAACAAGTGACTGATTAATGCCTAGCATTTTTTAAAACTCTGGTAGCAGTCATAATTATGTCCAAAAGTGGAAAAAAGCATATGTTCTGTCGATGGATATAGGAAAACAGGATTCAATGATCTCAGAGTATACATTTGCACATTAGAGAAATCCTAGATCTAATTGACAAACAAGACGACCATGATTTTCCTTTATCCCTTACTTTCATCTCCTTGACTTTTTGCTTATTAGATTGAATTACCTTAAAAGACAATTAAAGGTCAACTCAGCTTAATCATTATTGTTAAATAATACACTTATATATAATACAAAAGTACTTTCTTCAAGAAATAAAAGACAGAAATGTTATAATTACTATAATTTGCATTTTTACTGTTCAGTCATAAAAAAATGCTTTGAATGTTGTACAACATAAAATAAATATTCTTTATGACTGAAAGACTTATGACATATCTATTGGTATGGATCTGTAATAGAAATTTCCTTCATTGAATTCTTTGATGGAATCTGATAGAGGATCACCGAAGGAACATTCCTGTGAAATTTAAAGTTTTTAACTATTTAACATATAGAGAATTGACCTTTGTCCATAGAAGTCATATTTTAATACTATCAGATTAATTTTGGGTAGCCTGATAAAGGATTACCCTAGGATCATTTCAGTAAAATTTGGTTGATGTCCATCAACGGGAGACTTTTGTGTGTTATCTCCCTTGTTTTTCTGTGGACTAAATCAAAGGTGCCCCAAAAATTGTTAGTGGTCCTTTTAGAAAATTTCCTTGGATTTTATCCATGGTTTCTACGGGGAAGTTGCGAACTTTATTTCTGTAAATGTAAAATACTTAATTATGCAAATTGTATTTATGTTAAAGTTTTGAATAGTAACATAGAAATTCAATATTTATTTTACATCAAATGTATCTTATGAATAGCGCAATATTTGATCTACAGCTTATCTTTTAATCATATTTTTCATCCTATCACAATGATTATTTCTAGGTTAATAGAGGGCCACTCAGGGATAATTCATGTGAAGTTCGGTTTATATCCATCAATTAGGTTCTGAGAATAGCAACCTACCGGTATAACCATATAATGAAAATTAGCCACTCCTACTACAGCCATTATTTTTTAACTCTTCTCATGCTGAATAAATTTTGGCTCAAAATTTTCATCAAAATCAAACGGAAAAAAGCACTGAAAGTTCCAACTGTAGGTCAATTTTTATTTGAAAAACTAAATCTTTAGACAATTCTGGTTTGAAAGTGAGAAACAGGTGGTGTAGACTAACATCAGACTGCACATATGTGCAAGCTGATGTTTGTCTATAGCTCTTGCCAAAGCAGGAATATTCCTAGTTCAGCATGACAAGGGTTAACTGTTACCAATTATAATTCTTTGAAGGAATCTGATAGGTCACCCAAGGACCATTCCTGTGAAGTTTGATTAGAATCCATCTAGTATTTTATGAGAAGTTTTTTTAAGTAAACTTTTACGGAATGACAGATTAATCATTATTGCACCCTCGGATGACAAACAACCCGCCATGATTTGATTTGAAAGATTTGATTGTTATAATTTTTAGCTCCACTGGTCATGATAATAGCCCACTTGCCTTTGGCCAGTGGAGCTAAAAATTATAACAATCAAATCATTAATTCAAAATGTCGCAAACATCACTATTTCATCATGAATATCATGACTACAAAACATTCTAAACAACCTAACAGTTGAATAGTCTTACAGTATAAATCAAGATCGGACTGTCACAGTGTGTGAAGTGTGCAGCCCACTCTTGGTCAACACTGTGTGTTGAACTGACATCAGTCTTTTTAATGCCGCCACCATAGCGCAGTTGGTTAGGCATTAGACTGGTAGTACAGGTGAAAGAAATACCAGGAATCCATTGTTAGGTCTGCCCCGGCCGCCGTAATATAACTGCAAGATTGTTGAAAGCGGTGTTAAACCCACTCAAACAAACAAAATCAGTCTTTTTAACCAGGTAATAAGACCAACATCAATCTTTCCTGACAAAAAAGAAATATTGTCCATTTGATAACAATTCTAGTTTATGATCTCAATAACTTATACAAAGTTATCTACTATAGAAACCCAAAATTCACATCAGCAAGCCTTGTTAGCGTTTCACATCATTAATTATAATTTAAGTGAGAAATATTGCCTTATTTAAGCAATTAATAGAAAATGCTAAATTCCTGCTGATGAAAAATTCTCTAATATTGATAATAGAACTCAATCCCAAAGATGAATTCTTTGAACAGTGAAGATCCAGATTAAAATGCACACAAGGGCAAGCCAAATGGAGCCAATACTGTTCCAGTTCTAAAACTAAAGTAGTGATTATACGGACCAGTCTATATAATATTCACCTGAGAAACCCTTTCTAAATGCCAATATGCAATGTCTGTGGGCCAACTTATTTCTTGCCCTATCGGGGCCCGTTGTTGTTGTTTTTTGAGCTTGAATCATGCCCTGTGTTCAGGCTGACAAACCGGTTCAAGTTATGTCCCGCTTTACCTGTATACTTGCATGTAAAGCGGGGTATAATTTGAAAACGGTTTGCAACGTTTTTTCAGCCTGAATGAAGGGCGGGTTTCAAGCTGAAAAAAAAAGGGCCCCAATAGGGCGAGAAATAAGTTGGCCCTGTGTTCCCACTGCTTTTTCAATCCAGGGGTAAATATGAGTATATACAGCGTGCATGTACCCCCTCTATATAACACAAAGAAGGCTGGTTGCACAAATTGGGGGTACAAGCTTCAATTTAGGGGTAAATCACCCCCATTTTGGGGTTTCTGGAAACACATTATGTGTTATATCATTAAACAAAACGCCATGCAAATAAACAAATTCTGCGACGAAATTTACGATTGTAACCCAGGTCTAAAATATACTTCGAAGATGCAAAAAGGACAAAATGCAACTTGTACAACATATGTATATTTCAAAATACAGGACCTTTTAACGTCATATGATTTGTTACATACCAAAATTTCTTTTCATTTGCCCTTTCAAACAATTTTTTTTCTGTCAGCATAATTATGGTTTCAACTTCGTGCAAAAATGGTGACATCATTTCCAATACTTTTTGACAGTCACATGACCACCAAAAATAGTAAACTTCACACAAATACCATTTCGAAAGAAAGGTAAACAAAGTAAGCTTTTTGGCACCTTCAGGATCAGGCTGCAGGCAAGGTGACAAATTGCAGCTATATCAGGGATCTCATTTGACCCTTAAACGAGATTTTTGACCCTCAAAAATTTGATATCTTATTTGACCCTTAGAAAATTCTCCCAGGGGGGTCATTTATACTCTGGTCACCCTTGAGAGAATTTTCTAAGAGTCAAACTTTATCAGGGATATTTCTGGAAGGATGGGCTATTGAAATGGGCCAATGGCCCATCTCCCTTCCATTTACATGTAAAATCTAGGATTTTGATGGGCCATCTGCAAAATAGCTGGGCCATTTGGAAAAAAGGATGGGCCGAAGAATCCTTAATATCCTTAAATGATTTTGTAAATATTTGAAGAGGCACACAGGGAAGACTGGGTTTACCCAACTGTGTTGCCTCGTTAAATAAAGACTTTATTATTATTATTACTATTATTAATACCTATCCTAGATTAAAATAAGCATTGGATTTGAATAGTTTATATATGGGGCCATCCAAAACTATCATCAGATTAAGCCTATCACAAATAGTTGTCCTCCAAATCAGTTTGGCCCATCCCAGAATGATCCCTGCTTTATGATGCATCCTATCTATAGACTATTTAAATTTTTACAAATCATTCAATTGCTTGCTTCTTATCTTACAAGAAAAGGCCAATTTACTCTTAATTCTACAGAATTCTACTCATAATGTAGGGCTTTTATTTCATTCTTTAACAGAGGCCTATTAAAGGCTACTTCCCAATTCAAAAAAGGCTCTATTTTTCCAATTTGTGGCAGAAAAATTTCACAAAATGAGATATTTTTTGCATTATCATTATTTTTCTGTGTTTAAAATTCATTTCCTTTGATACTCAAATGAGTTTTATGGCTGTAAGACCACAAAAGTAGTTGTATATCATGAAATTTTGCAAATAATGCATGAATTGTACTTTCAATACTTAATTTAAGCAATCTTATGGTCCCAATTCATCTGAAAAACACACAGAAATTTCCCAAAATGAACAGGCTTAGGCCTCTTCCCAAATTCTAGAAAAAAAGCCCTGTAATTTGCTCTTTAGGACTCCCCTTTTGACCTCTTTTAAACCTGTTTTGACCCCCAGAGTTAAATGGGTAAGGGGTCAAACACTCCCTTATTTCAAACACTAGCACGAGCCCTGCTATATCCGGCTAAAGCAAACTTTATCAGTGTAATATTATTAGTTTGATACATAGAATGTTTAGCTTTTTGTCATCTCTCAATCTATATATATCCTTTCAACAAACTGTACATACTTCTTTAATAGTAGTAAATAAAGAGGCCCTACAATGAAATGATAACTGCAGTGGTTCTGAAATATTTTGAATGTCTGCTTGTCCACGGACAAGTAACAATCACAAACTGGCTTGTACGTAGCTAAAACCTACATATCCATTGAATTTTGAGCTCTTTGAAATATCGAAAACAAAATTGATGTTGCTAAAGAAAATAAAAGTGTCCTAGATGTAGACTAACTGTTCACATTGGTGACGTGGAATTTCAGAAAACAGCTAACTTTTTAAGAAAATGTTTTTCTCTAGATATTTTCACTTGTCTATGGGCAACCTAGGCATGAAAATATGCTTGTCCGTGCAGCTTAATGGACAAGTTTGACAACTCGGGCAGATTATTTCAGAACCATTGATGAGTTACTGAGTGGGTGGGTTACCAGCACTTTCATTCAATTTCATTCTCAAAATTCAGGTGGTTCCTTTAACAGGGGCACTAATGCATGCATACAGTTTGCCATGACTCGACCACTTCAGTAAAAAATCCTGCATACTTCCCAGAATTGTATCAGGTTTGTGACCAAAATTTTATATGTTGCTTGTATTGCTATGGCGAGCTACAACCTCTGCTCTCTGGACATTTCTGCTTTGCTCTTATTTTAAATTTGTTGGATGTCGGGGGCTGCCGCCCCCGAACCCCCGCTTTAAATGAACAAATAGACAATAATATGTACAATAACACCAGTCTGGCTGGTAAATTGGAAGGGAAGGGCCAAAAAAGGATAAGTAAGGCCAATATTTTTTTGAATTATTTCAAATTTACTTTCAATAAATGCCAGATCCAGACTAAAAACTTCAAAATGAGAGTTATTTTCTTAATTTCAGCACAGATTCAATCATTATTTTTTTCTTTCAAAAATGAAATAATTTGGCTACAAATGAGGTTTATATGGACCTCTGTTGCATCTGCAACAGCTTTAATCCATGTAATGGTTGGAGACCAATTCTCGCCAAGTACCAGTTCTCACTACCAGACCATTTTAACAGTAAACTGAGTAAAGACGCAATATTTATTTACTACAAATTATTTTATGGATAAAAGAGGTTGTTGTAAACTTAATTTGTAATTAAGAGTGGTTTCCTTTACGTATTACTCTTTACCATGAACCAGGGTGGTGGACGAGAAATGGTACTACGTGAGAATTGGTATCTTAACCAGTAGTCTAGATGCTGCGAAACACTAACATGTGTTGTAAAATAGAAACTTTTCTAATTAGTCTTTGAACAAGTTCACTGTGAAAATCAATCACTTGTCAGCCACCTGAATTTAATGCTTGATGCTAGCACTTTCTCATTTTTTCTCAAGTTTTCTATTTAGAATGTGTATCGATTCTAGACAATGCTATTTACAGACTTTTACAATTCTGTCATTGTGATTCATCAGCTTCTAGATACGATAACGAATCCCTCCTTTGATAATCTGATGTCATATCAGAAAGAGAGGTACATTATTGCAGCTAATCAACTTCGTGTGAGAAATGGTTGCCCGTTTTCAAACGTTCGAAAACGTTTTGCATCGTGAACGCACTAGATTGGGCCAATTTGTTTTTATTGCACCCTAGATATAAAAGGAGAAAGTAGGAGAAATGTCGATATTCTATGGTTTTTTTTTAAGAGACGGAAGACATTTGATCCGAGATGTATACTCGAGAAATCTGAAAACGCGAGCATTCGAAAGACAGTTGATCCGAGGTGGGTCGACTCGAGAAATCTGAAAACGCGAGCATTCGCTCGCGTTTTCAGATTTCTCGAGTCGATCCACCTCGGATCAACTGTCTTTCGACGCGTAAAAAATTGTTACATTGATATTTTTTTCAACAAAGCTGTCACTATATTACCTTAGTGAAACAATAATCCAAAGCACATTTATGTCCTACTCGAATCAACAATGGCGGACACAATAACATTGGTTTGCGTGACGTAATGGATCAGTGACGTCATCATCCAAATCGACAGCTTAGGGTGAAACTTTAAACTTAAATAACTCGATAATTAGATTTTTCCCGAGTGTGAGATTTTGTAAGGACGTAGATGGAGGTATTCTCTGGCGATTCTGAAAGTTTCATCAAAATCGTACATTGAGTTTTGGCGGTTATCAAATCGCGGCTATATCCGGCAAACTAGTAAACTTTAGCCGTGTTAAATCTTTCGTTCTTCAAATAGAACGTTTCTATAAAAAGAACGTTTATCTATTTATCATCTCTCATTCTATAAAAAAAAAAATATAGTAAATATAGTCCCGCCAATTTTTGGGGGTCAATCCAGGCTTCTTGAACAATTTTAGAAGAGGGTCACATTTCTTCAGGATTTTGTCAAAATCCGCCCATCGGTTATGGAGGAGAAGATGTTTAAAAAGCACGTTTATGCACGGACGGACGCACGACGGACACTCCGCCATGACAAAAGCTGGCTGGCATTCATCGTTATCGAATCCAAAGCAGTCAAAGCCCCGAGAACATGAATACCAAATATACGAGAAAGACAAACATAGGAGTACAAAATGGCCAATGACCATATAAATAGAGGATATTAAATGAGTGGTCATTGAATACCAAATTTATTAAACGAGTCATCTATAAACAGATAAAACGAGGCTATGCCGAGTTTTTATCTGTTTATAGATGACGAGTTTAATAAATTCGGTATTTGATGAGCACAAATTTGATATTCTTTTATAATATGACCAGAATTTTGGTTAAAAAAGAGGGTTTTTTATATTTATCGATTCATGTTATTCCGCGAAACTTATAACGACGTTTGCGAAATGACGTCAGCAGATCCACTATGACGTCATTTTCATAACAAAAAAAATAAGGTTGTTCTTCGTTCTTAGCTAATTTGCATAGTTATTCCACTAGTGTAATAACACCCGTGTAATATCAAAAATATTCAACGGGGTTATTTCACTCCCGCGACGTAGGTCATATTATAAACAGATTAATTCATTAATGTACAAGAATCCTCCCAAGTGGAATTAGTTTATATATGTGATTTGGTAAAATAGCCGCTTTAATTTAGAGGTTATATGGAATCGTCGCTTTCGATACTAGAGTGGCGACACCTGAAGGGTTTCGCGGGATAGAATGAGAGATGATAAATAGGAATTTACCGGATACACCTTTAATGGAACATATGATGCATAAGTCTTGAAACTGTTTTGCTCTAAGCCATCATTATTGCTTAAAATAATCAAATCCCAGTTCTTTTAATGTAGGCCATAACGAACAGTGAAATTGTTTGAATGGACACATAACTAGAAAGAGAAAAAACGTAATACTTAAATTTCAATTGGAGGTTATACAATATTGATGATTTCTGTTGGATAAGATAAGGGAAATTGTATAACTTCCCTTAAATTGCACTCAAAAATCCCTTCTCAAATCAATATCATTTCAAAAAAATTTCAAAATAGTACAACTTGTCTTTTTAAGATATTTTTCTAACTGAGTTATTAAAGATTGTGGCCTAAATGGCATAGGTGTTATATGGTTGAGGTCACATTCAAAAGAGCAGAAAAATAAAAGGAAATCTTTCAAAAGTTGGGGGGTGGGGGAAATGTTTGTAACTAGAGATTCTGCCATTATCCACAAGTGTTAACCCCTTAAGTCTAGCAAGGTAGGTCTTTTCAATTTGTTGTGGTATGAAACAAAAACCTAATCAAACCATATAAATATTGAAATGCCATCATAAAAACTAATTTGCATGTTGTATAATTGTAATGAAACAATTAACCAGTCACTTGGAGTATATATTTTTTAACCCAGTGATATATTGGTTTTTTTTCTATAATCATATAATTATGTTTCATAACAAAATCATGTGGGACCTCCAGACAATTTGTCCCTTTTTGCACCAGCATTTTATACAGTCTGGGGAAGGAATCGAACCTCCATACATGATTTTGAGTAATAAGGGGTACTAAGACCCTTATTATGAAATAAATCCAAACAGATTCAGAATGATTATTTGAAAGGTAAAAAAAGGAAAGATAAATTGAAAGGTCTCCATGCCAATGGCATCCTTTTTATTTCTTAACAAGTGACTGATTAATGCCTAGCATTTTTTAAAACTCTGGTAGCAGTCATAATTATGTCCAAAAGTGGGAAAAAGCATATTTTCTTTCGATGGATATAGAAAAACAGGATTCAATGATCTCAGAGTATACATTTGCACATTAGAGAAATCCTAGATCTAATTGACAAACAAGACAACCATGATTTTCCTATATCCCTCACTTTCATCTCCTTGACTTCTTGCTAATTAGATTGAATTGCCTTAAAAGACAATTAAAGGTCAACTCAGCTTAATCATTATTGTTAAATAATACACTTAAATATATTACAAACTTTTTTATAAACCTATGTGAGATAGCAGTCGGGGGCTAGGAAAGGGTGTAATGGTAGTACAGGTGAAAGAAATACCAGGAATCCATTGTTAGGTGCTCCGGCCGCCGCGATATAACTGCAAAATTGTTGAAAGCGGCGTAAAACCCATTCAAACAAACAAACAAACTTTTTTAAAAAATATTTTTGCAAGTGCTTTCTTCAAGAAATAAAAGACAGAAAAGTTATAATTACAATAATTTGCATTTTTACTGTTCAGTCATGAAAAAATGCTTTGAATGTTGTACAACATAAAATATATATTCTTTATGACTGAAAGATTTATCACATATCTATGGGTATGTATCTGTAATAGAAATTTCCTTCATTGAATTATTTGAAGGAATCTGATAGAGGGTCACCAAAGGAACATTCCTGTGAAATTTTTAACTATTTAACATATAGAGAATTGACCTTTGTCCATAGAAGTCATATTTTAATACTATCAGATTAATTTTGGGTAGCCAGATGAAGGATTATCCTAGGATCATTTCAGTAAAATTTGGTTGATGTCCATCAACGGGAGACTTTTGTGTGTTATCTCCCTTGTTTTTCTGTTGACTAAATCAAAGGTGCCCCAAAAATTGTTAGCGGTCCTTTTAGAAAATTTCCTTGGATTTTATCCATGGTTTCTATGGGGAAGTTGCGACCTTTATTTCTGTAAATGTAAAATACTTAATTATGCAAATTGTATTTATGTTAAAGTTTTGAATAGTAACATAGAAATTCAATATTTATTTTACATCAAACGTATCTTATGAATAGCGCAATATTTGATTTACAGCTTATCTTTTAATCATATTTTTCATCCTATCACAATGATTATTTCTAGGCTAATAGAGGGCCACTCAGGGATAATTCATGTGAAGTTCGGTTTATATCCATCAATAAGGTTCTGAGAATAGCCACCTACCGGTATAACCATATATATGGAAATTAGCCACTCCTACTACAGCCATTATTTTTAATCCTTCTCATGTTGAATAAATTTTGGCTCAAAATTTTCATTAAAATCAAACGGAAAAAAGCACTGAAAGTTCCAACTGTAGGTCAATTTTTATTTGAAAAACTAAATCTTTAGACAATTCTGGTTTGAAAGTGAGAAACAGGTGGTGTAGACTAACATCAGACTGCACATATATGCAGGCTGATGTTTGTCTATAGCTCCTGCCAAAGCAGGAATAGTCCTAGTTCAGCATGACAAGGGTTAACTGTTACCAATTATAATTCTTTGAAGGAATCTGATTGGTCACCCAAGGACCATTCCTGTGAAGTTTGGTTGGAATCTATCTAGTATTTTATGAGAAGATTTTTTAAGTAAACGTTTACAGAATGACAGATTATTGCACCCTCGGATGACGAACAATCCGCCATGATTTGATTTGAAAGATTTGATTGTTTTAATTTTTAGCTCCACTGGTCATGACAATAGCCCACTTGCCTTTGGCCAGTGGAGCTAAAAATTATAACTATCAAATCATTAATTCAAATTGTCGCAAACATCACTATTTCATCATGAATATCATGACTACAAAACATTCTAAACAACCTAACAGTTGAATAGTCTAACAGTATAAATCAAGATCTGACTGTCACAGTGTGTGAAGTGTGCAGCCCACTCTTGGTCAACACTGTGTGTTGAACTGACATCAGTCTTTTTAACGCCGCCACCATAGCACAGTTGGTTAGGCATTAGACTTCCAATCCAGAAGTCGTGGGTTCGTTCCCCAGTGGCGGCAAATATCGTTTCCGACGTTTGTCTCTCACCAAGGGGTAGATAATCGTAAACCTATGTGAGATAGCAGTCAGACGCTAGGAAAGGGTGTAATGGTAGTACAGGTGAAAGAAATACCAGGAACCCATTGTTAGGTCTGCTCCGGCCGCCACGATATAACTGCAAGATTGTTGAAAGTGGCGTTAAAACTATTCAAACAAACAAAATCAGTCTTTTTAACCAGATAATAAGATCAACATCAATCTTTCCTGACAAAAAAGAAATATTGTCCATTGGATAACAATTCCAGTTTATGATCTCAATAACTTATACAAAGTTATCTACTATAGAAACCCAAAATTCTCATCAGCAAGCCTTGTTAGCTTTTCACATCATTAATTATAATTTAAGTGAGAAATATTGCCTTATTTAAGCAATTACTAGAAAATGCTAAATTTCTGCTAATGAAAAATTGTCTAATATTGATAATAGAACTCAATCCCAGAGATGAATTCTTTGAACAGTGAAGATCCAGATTAAAATGCACACAAGGGCAAGCCAAATAGAGCAAATACTGTTCCAGCTCTAAAACCAAAGTAGTGATTATACGGACCAGTCTACATAATATTCACCTCAGAAACCCTTTCTAAATGCCTGGCAGCCAATATGCAATTTCTGTGGGCCAACTTATTTCTCGCCCTATCGGGGCCCGTTGTTGTTTTTTGAGCTTGAATCAAGCCCTGCATTCAGGTTGACAAACCGGTTTAAGTTATGTCCCGCTTTACCTGTATACTTGCATGTAAAGCTGGGTATAATTTGAAAACGGTTTACAAGCTTCAATTTAGGGGTAAATCACCCCCATTTTGGGGTTTCTGGAAACACATTATGTGTTATATCATTGAACAAAACGCCTTGCAAATAAACAAATTCTGGGACGAAATTTACGATTGTAACCCAGGTCTAAAATATACTTTGAAGATGCAAAAAGGACAAAAAGCAACATGTACAACATATGTATATTTCAAAATATGATTTGTTACATACCAAAATTTCTTTTCATTTGCCCTTTCAAACAATTTTTTTTTTGTCAGCATAATTATGGTTTCAACTTCGTGCAAAAATGGTGACATCATTTCCAATACCTTTTGACAGTCACATGACCACCTAAAATAGTAAACTTCACACAAATACCATTTCGAAATAAAGGTAAACAAAGTAAGCTTTTTGGCACCTTCAGGATCAGGCTGCAGGCAAGGTGACAAATTCCAGCTATATCAGGGCTCTCATTTGACCCTTAAACGAGATTTTTGTCCCTCAAAAATTTAATCTTATTTGACTCTTAGAAAATTCTCCCAGGGGGGTCATTTATACTCTGGTCACCCTTGAGAGAATTTTCTAAGAGTCAAACTTTATGATGCATCCTATAGACTATTTAAATTTTTACAAATCAGTCAATTGCTGGCTTCTTATCTTACAAGAAAAGGCCAATTTACTCTTAAATTCTACAGAATTCTACTCATAATGTAGGGCTTTTATTTCATTCTTTAATAGAGGCCTATTAGAGGTTACTACCCAATTCAAACAAGGCTCTATTTTTCCAAATTGTGGCAGAAAAAACTCACAAATGAGATTTTTTTGCATTATCATTATTTTCTGTGTTTAAAATTCATTTTCTTTGATACTCAAATGAGTTTTATGGCTGTAAGACGACAAAAGTAGTTGTATATCATGAAATTTTGCAAATAATGCATGAATTGTACTTTTAATACTTTATTTAAGCAATCTTATGGTCCCAATTCATCTGAAAAAGTTAAACACACAGAAATTTCCCAAAATGAACAGGCTCAGGCCTCTTCCCAAATTCAAGAAAAAAAGCCCTGTAATTTGCTCTTTAGGACTGCACTTTTGACCCCTTTTAAACCTGTTTTGACCTCCAGAGTTAAATGGGCAAGGGGTCAAACACTCCCTTATTTCAAACACTAGCACGAGCCCTGCTATATCTGGCTAAAGCAAACTTTAGCAGTGTATTATTATTAGTTTGATACATAGAATGTTTAGCTTTTTGTCATCTCTCAATCTATATATATATCCTTTCAACAAACTGTACATACTTCTTTAATAGTAGTAAATAAAGAGGCCCTACAATGAAATGATAACTGCAGTGGTTCTGAAATATTTTGAATGTCTGCTTGTCCACGGACAAGTAACAATCACAAACTGGCTTGTATGTTGCTAAAACCTACATATCCATTGAATTTTGAGCTCTTTGAAATATCAAAACAAAATTGATGTTGCTAAAGGAAATAAAAGTGTCCTAGATATAGACTAACTGTTCACATTGGTGAAGTGGAATTTCAGAAAACAGCTAACTTTTTAAGAAAATGTTTTTCTCTAGATATTTTCACTTGTCTATGGGCAACCTAGGCATGAAAATATGCTTGTCCGTGCAGCTTAATGGACAAGATTGACAACTCGGGCAGATTATTTCAGAACCATTGATGAGTTACTGAGTGGGTGGGTTACCAACACTTTCATTCAATTTCATTCTCGAAATTCAGGTGGTTCCTTTAACAGGGGCACTAATGCATGCATTCAGTTTGCCATGACCCGATCACTTTCAGTAAAAAATCCTGCATACTTTCCAGAATTGTATCAGGTTTGTGACCAAAATTTTATATGTTGCTTGTATTGCTATGGCGAGTTACAACATCTGCTCTCTGGACATTTCTGCTTTGCTCTTATTTTAAATTTGTTGGATGTCGGGGGCTGCCGCCCCCGAACCCCCGCTTCAAATGAACAAACAGACAATAATATGTACAATAACAGCAGTCTGGCTGGTAATTGGGAAGAAAAGGGTCACAAAAGGATAAGTAAGGCCAATATTTTTTTTAATTATTTCAAATTTACTTTCAATAAATGCCAGATCCAGGCTTAAAACTTCAAAATGAGAACTATTTTCTTAATTTTATCACAGTTTCAATCATTTGATTTTTTTTCTTTCAAAAATGAAATAATTTGGCTACAAATGAGGTTTATATGGACCTATGTTGCATCTGCAACAGCTTTAATCCATGTAATGGTTGGAGACCAATTCTCGCCAAGCACCAGTTCTCACTAACAGATCATTTTCACAGTAAACTGAGTAATGACGCAATATTTATTTACTACAAATTATTTTACGGATAAAAGAGGTTGTTGTAAACATCATTTGTAATTAAGAGTGGTTTCCTTTCCGTATTACTTTTTACCATGAACCAGGGTGGTGGACGAGAAATGGTACTCCGTGAGAATTGGTCTCTTAACCAGTAGTCTAGATGCTGCAAGCCACTAACATGTGTTGTAAAACAGAAACTTATCTCATTAGTCTTTGAACAAGTTCACTGTGAAAATCAATCACTTGTCAGCCACCTGAATTTAATGCTTGATGCAAGCACTTTCTCATTTTTTCTCAAGTTTTCTTTTTAGAATGTGTATCGATTCTAGACAATGCTATTTACAGACTTTTAACAATTCTGTCATTGTGATTCATCAACTTCGTGTGAGAAATGGTTGCCCGTTTTCAAACGTTCGAAAACGTTTTGCATCTTGAACGCACTAGATTGGGCCAATTTGTTTTTATTGCAAACTAGATATAAAAGGAGAAAGTAGGAGAAACGTCGATATTCTATGGGTTTTATTTAAGAGACGGAAGACATTTGATCCGAGACGGGTATACTCGAGAAATCTGATAACGCGAGCATTCGAAAGAAAGTTGATCCGAGGTGGGTCGACTCGAGAAATCTGAAAACGCGAGCATCCGAGGTGGGTCGACTCGAGAAATCTGAAAACGCGAGCATTCGCTCGCGTTTTCAGATTTCTCGAGTCGACCCACCTCGGATCAACTGTCTTTCGACGCGTAAAAAATTGTAACATTGATATTTTTTTCAACAAAGCTGTCACTGTATTACCTTAGTGAAACAATAATCCAAAGCACATTTATATTATGTCCTACTCGAATCAACAATGGCGGACACAATCACATTGGTTTGCGTGACGTAGTGGATCGGTGACGTCATCATCCCAATCGACAGCTTAGGGTGAAACTTTAAACTTAAATAACTCGATAATTAGATTTTTCCCGGGTATGAAATTTTGAAAGGACGTAGATGGAGGTATTCTCCGGCGATTCTGAAAGTTTCATCAAAATCGTACATTGAGTTTTGGCGGTTATCAAATCGCGGCTATATCCGGCAAACTAGTAAACTTTAGCCGTGTTAAATCTTTCGTTCTTCAAATAGAACGTTTCTACAAGAATGGCGACACCTAAAGGGTTTCGCGGGAAAGAATGAGTGAAAATGAAAATCGAAAATGTTTTCTTTAAAGACAATTCAAAGTTGATAGATTGAGGTTGGGAGATATATCGACAGACAGCACGAGATGATACCAAAATACGTTGACATTAGGTAGCATATAATAAACAAGATGTGTTCTTAAAACAACATACATGTATTCAATTTTTTAAATTTCCTTTGCGAGTTTGACGGATCTTGTCTCGGTTGAAAGCTTGAAAGAGTTGCCTGTGGACAACATAGCTCCCCCAAACTGCTGCTTGTTACAGACAGCACTGGACTAAAGATCAAAGTTCAAGTATTTAGTTAAGTTTAATTCCAGTAAAGTATCCGTCCATTCTGTTCAACCTGTAATGGTATATTTCTGAACAAACTTGAAATGAAAAAATACATTAGGCTGATACTTTGCTGGAATTGTATGTAAAAGTTTTGCAATTATCAATATATTATTCAGATAACTTTTATCCTGTTTTTATCAATGCCATGCCACCAAAAAAATCCACCTTTAGTACTTTTAGTGCTTTGATTTACCACAGCTTTATTTGTTCTCTTCTAGAATCATATAATTATGTTTTCATATCAAAATCATGTGGGACCTCCAGACAATTTGTCCCTTTGTGCACCAGCAATTTATACAGTCTGGGGAAGGAATCGAACCTTCATACATGATTTTGTTTAATAAGAGGCATTAAGACCCTAATTTTGAAATAAGACAACAAGCGATGAAAATTCCAAAAAGTTAAAGTGTCTATGACAGGGTATCCAAGGAGATATATGAAACCTAAACCCTTATAAATATATGAGGATTTTGTAATTAAATCTTAATTAGGCTCCCAGTATCATGACACTTCACGTATCTGACCCAATGTCGAAAGGAACCATCCTTGTGATGGTGATGCATGGTCCAATCATTCTGACCAAGTTTAAAGACAATCCGATTAAAACTGTGAACTGTTAGAGTGTAAACAAGCAAAAGTTAACAGACAGACAGCCAGACAGACAGATGTGTATGAAGTAAATTCAAATGCTTATACAGTGTATTTGGAAGTTAAATGTTGAATAAATTTTGTCAACATCCTTGATATAATATTTGTCTAATGAATGCTTTCAAATATTCTTAGGTATCTTTAAATGTGGCCTGAATGGTTTGACTATATCCTTAACAAGAAGTTAAGTTTAGATTTTTTTTTCAAAACTAGATACTCCTGATAATCGAAAACAACCAGTTCAGTCATTATTCAGTACTGCACAATTACAGTGCTTACAGCACTTTGATTACACTTATGGTTTGTGAGTAGAAGATTTTCAAATATTTTTGTGCTTTATTTGATTTGAAATCAGGGATCCTACATTTTTAGATTTTAAAGATAAAGTAATAATTTCAAGTTTTTTGGTAGACAAGCATTGGACAATCCTCTAAACCAAATATGAAAGCTCTAGTCCTATGGTTTGGAAGGACACGGGGGGTGATGTCCATAATCGGAGCCACCGGCTCCGCTTTCAAAATCATGTGTGGAACTTCCGCTCCACGTGGGGCTCCGATTATGTAGATGTAAACATTTCATTTTTTGAATGAAAAATAGGGTAGGGAGTTGGGATTTCCTCATTCATGTCATATTTCATTCATTAATCATAAAAAAGTCGAATGCTATTCGACCAGTTATAAATTTTGCAACGTAAACGTACTCAAAAAATGTAAGAACGCTCGTTGGTTTTTGATAAAAATGATTTCTTCTGGGAGCAGTCTTGATTCAGGAATGTGAAAACACGTGGTTTTTACCTCCAAAATGCAAATTCTGAACAGAATTAATAACGCAGACCATTATTTTCAGTGTACACGAGTTTAACGAAACAAAAACAACATTCTAACTAAATGCACTTTTCTGCAATATGATATATATCAAAGAAAATTGTTTGGTTCCGATTATGTGGATTGGCTCCGATCATGTTCCCTGGCTCTGAAGTTGTGGAGTGTCTTCTTCTTCTTCCATATAACATCTTCAAGTATGAAATTTCTACTAGTTTCATGGGGCGCTTTTTTTATCATCATTCCACGATGAAAGTTACGTTTGTTACGTTTCACTTCTACATATTTACTTTTATTACAATATTCCGGTTACCAGACAGTCATCTTCATTAATATTACTTAGTACATGTACGTGCAAGAGAATTGTCGGACTATAATCCAGGATTGAATGTGGAGAGATATAAAGATTTCTTCGGAGCCTGTCAATGTTTTTTCTTGCTTATTATACTTCGCACGCTAAGCGTTCCAATTTTAACAACGTCACTACTAACACTCTTTCAACGTCGATAATTCCATGAAATATATATTTTGTGAGTTGTATCAGAAAAAGATGTTGCGAAATTCGCGTTCATTTGATACATATTTCAAGAAAAGCGATTAATATATCTTACTAAACAAGGACTCAATGATTCTTAAAACTCCCCTTTTGTTCGATTTTTAGCACATCTGAGCAGGAAGTGCTCATGGTGAGCTATTGTGATCAAGCTGTGTCCGGCGTCCTTCGTCCGTCGTCCGTCACCAATTTGTGTGCACTCTAGCGTCCACCGTTTTGGTCCAAATGTCTTAAACTTGGTCAGGATGTCTGTCTCTATCAATTGTTGGTCCAGTTCGAGATTTGGTCAAGTGGGGTCAAAAATGGGATCTTATAAATGAAAAGGGTCAAATTTTAGCGAAAGTCTTGTGTGCACTTCAGAGGCCACTTTTTTGACAAAAATGTCTTTAAACGTCATCAGAATGTTTATCTCCATCAAATCTCGGACAAGTTCGAACTTGGGTCAAGTGGGGTCAAAATTTAGGTCAAGGGATCATATCTTAGAAAACCATCCGTTCACTTTAGAGGTCACGTTTTCGGCCCCAATATCACGAAACTTGGTCAGAATGTTGGTCTTCATCAAATCTTGGTCATGTTGTAAACTGGGTCAAGCGAGGTTAAATGATGTTAAGGGGCCATATCTAAGAAAAACCTTCTGTTCACTTTAGAGGCCACATAATTTGCCCTTATGTCCTGAAACTTTGCCAGAATGTTTATCTGCATCATTGCAAGCTCGTTTCTGATATGCTTGAGTTTGAGATAAGTCTGGTCGATGAAAGAGAAGGCATGGTTTTTAAAGAAGGTTTTCGTTATAAACAATGTTTTGTCATGTAGGAGATCGAATGCATCGTACAAAACTCAAGTTTGTCGAGTAATACAGCTTATAAAGGTGGAAACGACAAACCGTGAAAACATTTATCAGATAAAGCCAAGTTTTCGAGTTTGGTGGTAGCGAAGAAATGAATTTCGGAACGTCATTGCGTATAGACATATTAAAATCAAGGACACTGAGGGGTTATAACTCGACCATTGCCAGGTTAAAACGCGGATAATAACAACTACCGATGCCGAACTTCGGTGCTGACTGGGAGGACGGATTGTACTACAATTTGTGTTCTGCCCGGAAACTTTTTACTCTCCAGGTCACAGTTTTTTTAAAGGTTATCGTGGACTCATGGTGACAATGAACCACAAAGATGAGGTATCTGGGCCGTTTGCCGACTCCTTCAAAACCAATAGCCAAAGGGTGAATCCCTGTAAATAAGTCAATGTTATGGTCTATTCATCTCATGCCATTGTGGATTTAATTCGTGAACACCTCATTAAAGTGAGACCAATGCCTATTCTTTCACCAACCGGACTCATTTCAAACTCAAGCTTATCGAAAACGAGTTTACAAAGAGTGTCTAAAAAAATTGCGAAAACCCAAGATTTTGAGTGAGATCGAGGCAACTTGAACATTGAATGCATAGCCATGTTGGGATTTGCTCCTAGGGATAGTCGCCTTCACGCGCTTACAACTCTTCAATGTGTATGACTACGGTGTCATTCCTTTTCTCAATAACCAACTAACTTAATAACTAAATAAATAGATAAATAAATAAAAAATAAATAAATAAATAAGTTTTTAGGCAAGTAATTATGAGTTTCGGTCCCTAAAGGCTAGGCACTCCAAGATTTGGAGCATTGGTACATAATTAGAGACAAATAATTTTCTTTCAACTATCTAAAATTTCAGTAAAGAACAATTTTCTTGAATATTGTGGTTATTTTCTTGAATTCGTACACACTGAAAAAAAGGGTCTAAATCAGACATACCGTTCTGAATATTGCATTTTGGAGGTAATAAAAATAAACGAGAAAGGTGAGACGTAAAATAGACAATGTGCGCCATGGAATGACGAGAAAACAGCGCCCCATGGAACTAACAGAAACTTATTATTTAAGGCTGTGGGGGCATATGCAAGAAGAAGAAGAAGACACTCCACAACTTCAGAGCCAGGGAACATAATCGGAGCCAATCCACATAATCGGAACCAAACAATTTTCTTTGATATATATCATATTGCAGAAAAGTGCATTTGGTTAGAGTATTGTAGTTGTTTTGTTAAACTCGTGTACACTGAAAACAATGGTCTGCGTTATTAATTCTGTTCAGAATTTGCATTTTGGAGGTAAAAACCACGTGTTTTCACATTCCTGAATCAAGACTGCTCCCAGAAGAAATCATTTTTAACAAAAACCAACGAGCGTTCTTACAGTTTTTGAATACTTTTACATTGTAAAATGTATAACTGGTCAAATAGCATTCGACTTTTTTATGATTAATGAATGAAATATGACATAAATGAGGAAATCCCAACTCCCTACCCCATTTTTCATTCACAATATGAAATGTTTACATCTACATAATCAGAGCCCCACGTGGAGCGGAAGTTCCACACATGATTTTGAAAGCGGAGCCGGTGGCTCCGATTATGGACATCACCCCCCGTGAAGGAGACGATTTTTTAAGTTTTTTCGACTCTGGTTTGTATGGCAACCAGAATTCTTCATGGATTCAAATTATGTAAAGTAATTTGAAAGTCCTTGTAATACTTGGATCATTTCTGTGAAGTTTGTTTGAAATCTGATGGATAGTTTTGGAGGAGAAGATTCTTTTTAAAATTGAAGAAGGACAGACCAAGGGACAGTTGGATGTTGATTGATCACAATAGCTCACCTTGAGCACTTCTGCTCAGGCGAGCTGAAAGATAATTTTTTAATCTTTCAGAACATCCACCTTACCAATGAAATATTGATCCTGATCAGTCTGCATACCATGTACTCAATTATGGCCCAGCTCTTTGATTTATATACCAGTATACACATATATCTAACTATAACTAAAACCATGCCTTACAAGAAATAAAAGATTTAATCACTTTTTTTAATATTTGAAAAGTTATTTGGTTTGCTGATTTTTCCATTCAAATCATCATGAAGGTAATTTTCAGCTTACTCCCATTTCACATGTTTACAAACTATTTAGTTCCATAAAAGATATCTATTTGTTTTGTCTATTGAAGTCATTAACTTATAAAAATATAACTTTTTTATTTCATAGTCGTATGAAACTTGAACTGTCGCAAAGTGGACTGATATCCCCCACCAGTGCTTTGTCCTACCAGGGCTATTTCCCAGTATAAGTGATTTCAGTACAGTCACAATCTATTTGCAACATGATATCAACAAGAGTGCAACAGTCACAATATACACCACCACTTTGCTGCTGTTTCACTAAAATAATTGGAGAGATTTATAAATATCCACTCAAAAACCCAGAGACTAAGTGTCAAGGGGCATAACTCTTGCAAAAAACAATGAAATCCTTGATCCTTGTACATCTACAAATTATAGTGATGACATTGCCCAAGTTTCATTTAGTTAGGAGGAGCCCCAGATACTAAGTTTTAAGATGGCATTTTTCAGGGAAAAATTGATGAACCAAATAATCCTAACTTCATGCACATCTAACAATTTATGTTATAACATCCACTAAGATTCATTAAGTTCCAGCCAGAAACTTAGGAGGATTTGCATTCATAATGCTGCAATTTCAATAAGCCCCAGTGACTAAGATTTAAGGGGGCATAACTGAGGCAAACATCAATGAACCATAACATCCTTACTTCATGCACATCTACCAATTAAGGTGATAACATTGACCAACTTTCAAAAAGATCCAACCAGAAACTTAGGAGGAGTTGTGCTCACAAGAAAAGTGGATGTACGTACGGATGGACAGATGGATGGATGGACAGACAGAGAAAATGACGCGAATATATACAACCTCGGGCAGCATATAAAAATTGAGAAAAATTTACAAGTTCAAGGGAGATATTTCAGCAACCACTATGCGCAATATTGTAGGTGAAAATGACAAATTCAAGGGGAGACAATTTAGCAACAAATCATTGCAGGGACTTCAAAATTGCAGGTGCGCAATTTCAAATGTAGATAGTACATTTTGTATTAATTTCAAGTAAGTACATGAAATAGTGTAGGAGAAATGCTCAGGACATCCGACAACAATAATTTAGTGATATTTGCAAGTTCAAGGGGAGATCATTCAGAAATTATTGAGATTAGAGGCTCCAAAATTGCAGGTGCAAAAGTTCACAAGCAGATACACATATATAAATTGCAAGTCAATACATGCAATAGTGTAGGAGAAATGCTCAGGACAACAATAATTTCTGCTTATGATGTTTTGCACCTGAAAATGTGAAAATGTCTTATTTTGATTTAACAGTGTCAGTATTAATTATAAAATGCTAACCTTTTTATACATTCACCATTTTCTGCTTTAATGCCTTTGACGCAGAAACAAATGCAGACTGATCAGCATTTCGACAGAAGACATTTCTAGTCAAGGATTTTGGGTATCCGGTGCCGACAAAGAATCCCCCTGGGTTAAGCACCCTTAGGCAGTTTCCTTGGTTCCATATTTGTCAACTATACCTGAAATAAAATAAAGACATATCAATTTGGACTGTTTACTTTTACCTCTATCTGTATTCCCTCCTCCATTTAAAAACATTAATGCTCAAATTGGTCTTATTGCCACTTTCAACAGTATTTCAGTAACAGCATGTCAAATTGTTCACCCAAATAGCTCTTATCAGTACTTTTACAGATATAAGGGATAAGTTTGTTTGTTTTGTTTTTTTATGAGGGGAATGGGACCGAAATTCTGCCCTCCCCCCCCCCCCCCCAAAAAAAAAACAGCACAAAGAAAGGCATGTCCAGCTTCAACTCATTATTCATTAGATCTTTCTAATTATTAAAACATTAACGCATCATTGACTCCCTTGTTGGCTTTTAACTTTATATTCAGTGATATGGTCATCAAGAAATGGGTAAAACAGCAAAAAAATACTTTATGATCCCTTTTCTTCTCTCAAACACAATCATCCAGTTTTAAAACTACGCATTTCTAGGCAATAGATATGATAAACAATGGGGCGAACAGACCCAGTGCATGTTTGGGTATTAGGGAAATAGCGGCAGTGGATTCAGATCAGACAGCATATATTTGTGCATTGCATAAGGGCTACAGATAGATAGGGTATTTTGGATATCAGATCAAAGTATTTCAATAATTATAGCACAAACCCTTTGCTGTTAGTACTCATTGGAATAGTCTTGTCAAGACAATTCCGATGAGAACCCACAATATAGGGTTTGAGGTTTAAGGATTTTAGACATGTTTAACCCTTGCTTATTTGTATCTCTGACTGCAGGCTGATTTTAGTCTTAACTTTCTGCCACAGGCTTTTTTATTTATGAGCAGCATAGTAGGGTCAGCGTCTGATCCAGGATTTGAAGACATCTATGGAAAAATAATCCCCTATTAGTTATAATGGAGTCTCAAGTTTCCGTATTTAATAAGAATAATTAAAACCAAGAAGCTAATCCTAATCATACCTTGCATACCTAAGCTCCAGGAGTGCAGGGCTATGTCAATCAAAAGGAACTTGTTGTCTAAGAAAGTCTAAGGCCCAAAGTAGCTTCTGATTTTGGAAGCTGTTGTTGTTCTTTAGTGAATATAGACTGGAAAACTTACTGTATTTCTCCTATAAGATGCGCCAAGGTTTTTTGATTTGTCTATAAGCGCCATGAAATTAATTAAAACAAAATAAAATGTTAGCTCATGAACTGTTATTCTGTCATTTAAAGTCATCTATCCAAATACAGGTCATCTTCGATCATTAATTGCAGCTTTCAAAAGCAAGCAATTGTAAGAGCAGAAGCTGAGATTATTTTTTAGCTCACTTGAGCACAAAGTGCTCAAGGTCAGCTATTGTGATCGTACAATGTCCGGCATCCGGCGTCCACAATTTCTTTAAACATCTTCTCCTCCTAAACCAGTGGGCCAATCTTAAAGAAACTTGGCAGGGATGTTCCTTGGGTCAAGCTCTACCAAAGTAGTGCAAATAAATGAAATCCACCCTTAACTTTCCCTTTACCCTTAACAAAAAGGGTGAAAAAATGAAAATCTTCAAAAATCTTCCTCTCTGAAACTAGATGGCAGACAGCTTTCATATTTGGTATGTAGCATCATGTAGTGGACCTCTACCAAGTTTGTTCATATCAAGACCCTTGGGTCATATTTGGGCTTTGCCTGGGCGCAACCCTTTTTACGTAGAATCAAAGACGAAAAATCTTAAAAATTCTTCTTCTCTGAAACCAGATGGCACACAGCTTTCATATTTGCCATGTAGCATCTCTTAGTGGGCCTCTACTAAGTTTGTTCATACTAAGACCCTGGGGTCATATTTGGGCTTTGCCCGAGCGCATCCCTTTAAGCTTTCTGAGAACAAAGGGTAAAAAAATGAAAATCTTCTTCTCTGAAACCAGAAGGCATACAGCTTTTATATTTGGTATGTAGCATCATCTAGTGTACCTCTACCAAGTTTGTTCATATCAAGCCCCTAGGATGGCACTCGGCTTTCATTTTTGGTATGTAGCACCATTTAGTGGGTCCTTACCAAGTTTGTTCATATCAGGACCCTGGGGTCCTATTTTGGCTCGACCCAGGCGCATCCCTTTTAGCTCATCTGAGCATGATGAGTGAAAATAGGAAAGCCTTCAAAAATCTCCTTCTCTCAAACCAGAAGGCAGACAGCTTTCATATTTAGTTTGTAGCATCATCTAATGGACCATTACCAAGTTTGTTCATATCAAGACCCTGGGGTCACATTTGGGCTCCACCCGGTTGCATCCCGTTTTACATAGAATCAAAGAGCGAAAGGCATATCTGTCTTGCTCTTGGCTGAAAACATTCCATGGTATTGATCTTATGTAGAAATTATCTTCTTTTTGACATCTGCCTATTCAATTAATGTGATGTCCCAGGGGTCATTGAAGAGACGCAGGTGAGCGATCTAAGACCATCATGGTCCTCTTGTTTATACAAGATAAAAAGTTTCAGACGAATACAAAATTCAAGGTCCTTCAAATGGAAAAAGCAGTCTAATAAATCATTACCTTTTCACGAATGAAAGAAATAATCCTGTATCTAATCCTAAAAAAATGTGATGTATAAATGCTTCCTGTAATGGAAACAAAACTTGTGGAAGTGAAAACACAACACATCTGGAGCTAGCTGGGTCATCAGGTGACAGCACCCTTTGAAGTCGCCACATTTTTTTTCACACCACGTTTCTTTTAAAATCAGTTACACATGAAATTTTATAGGTTTCTCTTCTTCTTACAGTATGAATTTTGACTTGCAATTAATCAATTGACTTGCATATAATTTGATATTTGAAGAACTGGAAAAAATAATTTCAGAAAGAAGAAAGGGTATTTTGTTTGTATGTAAATTATGAAGAATTAAATAAAAGATTAGGAAATTGATGTTTGGTGATCACACATCATGTATTAAGAGAATAAGCTTAAATTCTGTGTTGCATTTCGGTACCCATTGCATTTAAAACTATGGTGCTTCCAGAAAAATGTGAGATTTTATATTTTATTCCTCTGCATTGAAAGTTAATAACCCATCTACAATTGCTCTTTTACCGAAAACACATATTGAAACCTTTTTAGCTCGACTATTCGAAGAATAGGGGGGCTATTCCAGTCATCCGGGCATGGCATCGGCGTGATGCTTTGGTTAAGTTTTTACGTGCAAGTGTTTAAAATCTCTGTTTCTATTAAAGCTATTGCTTTGAAACTTTGAACATGCTTCTGTGACCATAATATCAGCATCTAGACAAAGATTCATTACTCTGATATTGAATTTAGTGGAATTTTAACCCTTTTCGGACTTAGAAATCTTGGTTAAGTTTTTACGTGCAAATGTTGTTTATCTGTAATACTTCTGTTTCTATAAAAGCAATTGCTTTGAAACTTTACACATGCTTCTGTGGCAGTAATATCAGCATCTAGACAAAGATTCATTACTCTGATATTGAATTCAGTGGAATTTTAACCCTTTTTGGACTTAGTAATGCTTGGTTAAGTTTTTACATGCAAATGTTGTATTGCTGTAATATCTCTATTTCTATAAAAGCAATTGCTTTGAAACTTTGCACATGCTTCTTTGACCATTATATCATCCTCTTGACAAAGATTCAATACTCTGATTTTGAATTTAGTGGAATTTTAACCCTTTTCGGAATTAGGAATTCTTGGTTAAGTTTTTACGTGCAAATGTTGTATATGGGTTATAGCTCTATTTCTACCTAGGCTTTTGCTCAGAAACTCTACACATGCTTCTGTTACCATGATATCAGCCTTTTGACAAAGATTTTTTTACTCTGATAATGAATTTATTGGAATTTTAACCTTTTTCAGACTCAGAAATTCTTGGTTAAGTTTCTACGTGCAAATGTTGTATTTCTGTAATATCTCTATTTCTACTATAGCTGTTGCTTGGAAACTTTACACATGCTTCTTTGACCATCATATTAGCCCACAGAGAAAGATTCATTACTCTGATATTTAATTAAGTTGAATTTTAACCCTTTTCGGACCTAGAAATCTTGGTTAAGTTTTTACATGCAAATGTTTTATGTTAGTTGTATCTCTGTTCCTACTAAAGCTATTGCTTTGAAACTCTGCACATGCTTCTGTTTCAGTTTTGAATCGACGTTATGTTTAATACACCGAATAATCCAAAATATATACACGAAAAAGAATCGTTTTAATTGACATTTTCCGCTTTACTAAACGGTTTAATTAGGGTATTCTTTCATCTTTCAATCAACTTTTTAAAAAAATGTATATGGGTTATCAAATATGAACTGTGTGTCTATATGATATTAAATTTATATATAACTTGTCAAATATAATATGTCACTTGCTTACAAAATACAAACAATAAAATAAATGACCAAACTGGGACTATGACGTTCTAAAAGAACGCGCCAAAGTAATGCTTTCGAAATATCGGTTATTCTAAACAATAACATCTTTCAATCACTTTGGGGGACTTTTCTTTTTAAGATAAAATACAACATTATTACTTTGTATATTGCTTATTCGGACTTAGATCCCATCTTTTTCCAAAGGTCACAATATCGCCGTTGAAGTACATACTAGACAAGAGCACCGCCTACGGGTGCCTAAGCTTGGCTGTTGAGTGCTGGATGGTGGGAAAAAATCTAAGTTGAAAAAGGGACATAATTTGCACAAATTGCATCTAGAGTTATCCCCCTTGATAGTATAGGTCGCTCTTTTGATGGTGAACATGCGTGCTAAGTTTCACGTGAATGCCGTCAGTAGCACCAGAGATATAACAAAATGTCAAAGTTTTCACACGACTATGACGACGACAAAGACAACGACGTGGAGGCTTTAGCAATACCTCGGGCTTTCTCTGAAAACAGCCGAGCTAATAAAACAAGTGACATATTGTAAAATATAGATATAGACATCTGAAAAAATATGATGATGTAAACTTGGTTGAATAAAATATATACAAAAAAAATGTGAGATTTTGCATGTGCAAGTTTTCAGAAGTTTGACTTAAATCATGCAATCACTCTAATCATGATAGGAATGGAAAATAGTTAAACCATAATCGTTTGAACAAGTCAAGGAGTAGCTCCAATAAAATTAACTTTGAGACTGAATTTTTCCACAACGGAGGATTGGGTGTCAGTCGGATAGTCAATTGCCTGGAAATCATATTCTATTGGGTGTGTTTATAAGAGAGGGAGCGTCTAATAGGTGAAATACCGTACACTTGCATTTTCAAAGCTGACAATTTACTGTCAAGTTTGGTGGGCAAGGTAATCAATGTATTTTTGCATAATTGCATCCTTAATCAATTGGGAACATGATTATTTCATATTTACATTATTATAATGATGATTAAATGAGGATTAAAAAGTCCATTTATCTTTTGGGGAAAAAAATCATTGCTATTAGCCTAATTAGGATATTCTTGCTAAAAATCTGTATCATTCCTCAATTGCAAAATATTTTATGTATTTCTGTATTCAAGGGTTAATTTAGCTGCTCAGGTTTACATCTTCAACTCTGAATTCCCCCAACACTGAAATATTTTTTACAAACCAATGTAAAAATGATAAAAACAAATTTACCATACACACACAACAGTAATTCATTATTATTGGTACACTTCTGAAATATTTTTGGTTAAAAATAACAAATCCATGTCGGGGGCGCTGCCCCCAAACCCCCTTGCAAAAAGTTAAATTTTTATCCCTTACATATTTTAGACAAAACAGTGAAAAAGTTATAAAAACAAAGTTTTCTAACACACACAACAGTAATTTATTATTATATGTACACTTTTGAAATTGTTAATTTCAGTGGTTAAAACTTATTTATCCATGTCGGGGGCGCTGCCCCCGAACCCCCATGCAAATAAAAAGAATTTACGAAAAGTAAAATAATTACAAAAAAAAAAACCTTGCCTCGATAGCTCAGTGGTTAGAGCATGGTCTCCTGGCTCAAAGGTCAGGGGTTAGAGTCCTGGTGAAGGCGAGGTGATTCCTTGGGTAAAAAACTTAATAGACAATGCCTCAGTCCACTTACCTGAAAATGGGTAGCAGTGGTTAGAATCCATTGCCTCTTTCTAATGTGCACGTTTTGAAATCTAGATTGGGTTAAAAATAAGTAAGGTTACCGATTTGCATATATACATATGGTGGTGGGACAATATGCATTTATCATGACCTGGGTGGTGGGATTTAAATGATTGTTATGCCATTACCCCCTCACAAACATAGGTGGAAATTACAGAAGAAAGCATAGCAATCTTTTGAAATAATTTAGTCTTTCAGTATACAAAATAAACAGGATAAATTGTTTCTAAAAATACTCTCACCTATATACTGTGTTTGAAGGTGTCTCTGGGTAGCCAGGGGTAAATTACCAACTGCTTTTCTTTTTTTGATGTGTGATAACAAAAAAAGCTAAAATTCATGGTTGTCTGGTAATAAAGCTGCCTGGTGTAATAGCGAGCGCAGCTCGCGAACGGCCGAAGGCCGTGAGCGCGAAGCGAGCGTTTATGGTAACGTGTGTTATTCTATTCTATTCTGTTAAACTGTCAAACGAAAAAATCGTGTCATTTTCCACACGGAGTGAATTCACTTGCAGGACCGAAAAAAGGTTAAAAATTGTATTGAAAAAAATACCTGAACAAATCCTTTGTAAATGAAAGATTAAAAAATTGAAAATTATTTTAAGCTATCCCGAAAAAACGACATTTCTATGAATTTCTTATTTTTCACCGGAAGCAACATAAACAAGCCAAAATCGAGGCAGACCAAAGCATTTCGCGCGGAAATTCCCACAAAATAACTATTAACTTTCGCTATACAGAATGACAAGGCTAATTTGAACATTCCTACCTTTAGTATATGGCCTGGAACACGCTTCAAACCTCAGATTTACATGATGCATGCATGTTTAGATTGAAATGACAACAAATATTTTTGACGTCATCAATGATGGCTAATGACGTCACGAATACGTTAGTCTAGAACTTAAAAAATTTCATTCATAGACTAGTGAACATGTAAAAACATACAAACCTGTTCTTGCGATTTTCAACGAGTTTTATATAGAAAATAGTGACCGTAGTTGAAGTTGTAACATCCAAAACAAGAATTGTAACAATAAGTTGATATTTCAGGTCAAGAGAAATCATTGTGGGAAAGAAGGAAATGCTTGATTGTAAATTATGTTATTGTGTGTGGATTGTGTTGTTGTGTACAAGGGCCCGTCGCAAAAAGCCTTTATTTCTTAAAGACGTTACTTTAAATCTAGTTATGTTTAAAAGGTTTGTGCATTCTTATTGGCTGAAAAAAAATTGTTTCAGCAGAAAGTAGCCCCATTAAGCCTTTATACTTTTATTGATAAATCTTCACGTTTTTGCGATTAAATCTAAGGTTATCTAGAAGTTTTGTCTTGATTTCATAGTGTTCTGAAACTCAAAACCCAATCAAAATCATGTGTGAATCTGCATCACATATTCATACAGTGTGATTAGTTTTTCAGTTTCATACATTTATGAATTTAAGAAATAATCTCTTCATCTCTTAAATGATGAAAGGATAACGAAGTATCGGAAGAACAGATTGTGCATCAGAAACATAAATCTACCCAATACATTCGCACTAAACTATAAATTAAATATGCCTCTCTCTCGCTCTCTCTCTCTCTTTTTTTTCTTTCTCTCTCTCCTGTTACAAACAATTTTTCATGTAAGCTGCGATCGCTTTTAAGGCTTTGCCTTATTTCATATTAAAATTCTTAAATGCTAATAAAAACAAATAAATACAGTTTCTCAATGTACCAGAAGCGAAGATCTTTGTCAGACTGTTTTTACGAGAAGAAAGACAGTTGATATGGGCCAAGAAATCTGAAGACGGCTTCGCATTCGCTCGCCGTCTTCAGATTTCTCGACCCATATCAACTGTCTTTCTTCTCGTAAAAACAATGACACAAAATTTCTGCCTCTCAATAAGAATAATCATTTACCTTTATCATTTACCTCATTTACCTAAGAATTTGTCATCCAAGAAATGATTTCAATACGAGTCGAGAAAAATAAAAACATGGCGGGTCCAAAACATGGCGGAACGGTTGTCATGACGCGTGACGTCATGGAATTTTACCGAATTTTCCAAAAGCTCTGGGAATTTTGTTGGTAAAAAACTAAAATTTCTTTTTAAATCGATTTTTCCGAAATACAACGGCTATATAGAGACCTAGGTCGGGTGCCATTCTTTCAATCCTCAAATGTTCATCAAAATATCTATGGCAGTTTCTTAGGGGTCCCAATCGCGGCTATATCCGGTCAAATAGGTGGAATTAGTCGCCTTATATCATTCGTTCCATTAATCGAAGAATAAATTCTCCAATTAATTTTCACTCATTCTTTATAAATAGAACGTTTATCTATTTATCATCTCTCATTCTATATTTGCCAGATTTTAATTCATTCGGTTCTTTTTGTCGATCTGTTCACATTGTGGGTCCTAAATCCGAAAATGTTCAAATTTCATTTTTTTTTTTTTTTTTTTTGGGGGGGGGGGGGGGGGGGGGGGCTTTTGATTAAATAAGATTTGTCCGCATGATAAGCTTTGTATGGGTTTCATTTGAGAGGGGATTGAAACTAGTATATGCTTCTTGTCATCCCTGCGTTCAGGAAGCAAATACGATTGTGAAACGTTAGAAAATACAATTTACTCGGCATGTGTTTTTTACAAGCATATGGCACTACTTCTGTCTACTATCTTTTATGATCTACTTTGGATTGTAGTAACATTTTGAACGACATAACAAATCGGCTTTATTCAATGTATCTTTTGCTCGTCAATTTTACATTTAACGACAAAATTCTCGTTCAGAAGAACCGGAGTAGACCACTTATAAGTTATTCAAACTTCTACTTAGAGAATCATAGCGGGTGTTATGGCATTGGACTTCTCTAATCCCAAGGCGGAGTCACTCGTCAGATCAGGTAAATATCACCAAACGAGAAAAAATTGCCTTAAGCACATCATGAAAACCCTTCTTTGAAAGTTTCATTAACTTCTGTGCATAAATGGGGGAGGATTTGTGCTACCGGGGAAATTAAGATAAATGCACCTTTTCCGTAAAGAAATAGCTCTCTGACAATATGCGTATTGCCATTTGAAAATTCTGTGAAAAACTTCCTAAACAAATATCTATAAATGATTTTGGAGCTGTGTTAACAAGGTAACTTAATTAAATGTCCATTTTTCCATGACGGTTCATAATTGGACCGAAGGGCAAAAATGTGACAATGGTCACATAATGAGAAATTTAGGTGTCTTTCAAAACTGAGCCCTGACGTAAGCGCTGAGCCCTGACGTAAGCGCTGAGTCAATTTCCATATTATATCGCGTACTTGAAAAAAGCATATGATAGGAATTTAACCTAATCCCTTCACTTTAGCGAGAAAACCTTGCGATTCAATACAAGCAATAACTTTCCTTTGAAAGGAAAAGTAATATCTTTGTAATGAGTTATTTGAACCTGTTTTATCTATGTCGAAAACGTGGCACGGGAATAAACAGTTAAAAGTAGATTTCACGGCTCACCGCACAAAATCTACCTATTGTTTGTCTAAGTTTCATTAAGTTTTGATGCATAAATGAAAGAAAAGTTGCATAACGAATAGAGATCACACCAAGCCATCTTTTCCATGACACATCAAATTATAACCAACCGACCATGATCACTTGATAAGGAACATTCTGGGATAGTTTTAAGGAAATGATTCTTTGAACGAAAGAGGAGTTGCGTTAACAAGAAAGATAACTTTGAGGTTTAATGTCAAACGGCAAAAAATTGACAATATCTTTATTTTAAAGTCCGTGCATAAATGGAGAAGCTGTGTTAAAAATAGATAATTATATTAATACCACGTTAACTATAACTCAAAAGTTGCCTTAAATCATGACGGCATATAGCTAAACCGCCATAAATGCACATAGTGGATGTATCTGTTAATAAATTAAAGTGCTGTTTTGTAAAGAAGAAAGTGTACATTAAGGACGCCTCTTCGATGACACAGTCTCTAATGACCACATCAATATACACATGGTCACATTATGTAGAACTCTTAAGTGAAAGTTGCATAAATCTCCCTGCATGAATGAAGATGTGTGAACGAGATTCTTAAAAATTCATTCTGATAAGGCCTCGTGGAAGATTCTCGCAATGGTCCAATCATTATGACCAAGATTCAAGACAATCAGATAATAATTGTGGATTGTACAGCGTTAACAAGCAAAAAATAACAAATAAACGGCTTGACGCGTGACGGAAAACCTGTAAGCAAAAACTCTTCTGCCCTTCGGTATGTAGAGCTAAACTTCGAACTTCTTGTTTGTATTTTAAAGAACTTAAAACAAGCGGACGGAAAGCTAATTGCATATGGGTAAAGGAAATGTTCAAGCATTTTGTCTGAGAAATTTAATGAACCATTTTTAAGTCTCGTTGAATCTAGACGGATGACAAATGCATATACAAATCCCTTTATTCTGAATTTTGACTATCGTCTGCATTACGAAAATGTGGCTCAAAAATTAAAAGGGTCCAAAGAGGAAGCCTATAGATTATTCGAATGGTGTAGAAATATGTAGAAATTATCTCCTTGTTGACATCTGCCTATCTTATTGATGAGATACCCCAGGGGTCAAAGAGACTCAGGTGAGCGTTCTAGGACCATCATGATCCTCTTGTTCTTACTATTTCAATGTTTTGTCTAAAAATCATATTTCAAAATGCTTCATGTGAATTTTACGCATTAATCTTGTAGAAAGCATCAAATTCATTCATTCGTGTGTTATCCAACACTCGAACCAACCATCGCCAAAAGGTTTTAATATCACAAAATACATAGACACGAGATAGCGTACAACCGTGTCAGTTCGTAACATCAAAAGATTTTGAAATAGATTAGAACTCTTAGTCCTAAACATTAAGCCCGCACATTCCGTAATTTTCATCGAAAGCGGTAGGGTAGGAAACCTAATAACATATATTCCCTTTAATTGCGATACTCTTGTAGGAAAGAAAATTCCGTTTAAAGCTCAAAGGTAATGAAAGGGGTTTCTAAACACCATGTTTCTTTTACATTTTTCATTCTTTGGTTAACATATCTCCAGACAAAGTACACAAAGGTCTTACTTTGAATGTTTGCATGGCATCACAATAACACTGGCAGAGTTAGGTTTAACCTTTGAAAGTACATTCAAACCTGTGTTAGCGACCACCTGAAATCGACCTGTCTTAAGCAAGCACCTGTCTTAAGCAAGCACATTTTGAATGTCCCTAGGGGGCTTGCTTAAGACAGGTTTGACTGTACAGATTTTGTTGTTAGAACGGTAAAGTGGTGAAGCACTGTAACAACGTATTTGGCAATGGAACGAGTTTTGAAATAGTACATCGCTGGTGCAAACAATTTCGACTTTTTTCCAAAGCCCCGTACTTTTAGAATTCATAAGAAAGAAAACAGTGACATTTTGATTTTCTAAAAATAGGCCAATAGTTAAGCAGTGTATTTATCAAGCTTTTTTTTAAAAATTTGTCAATTAAAAATTAAACGGCTTTTGGTATGATTTGAACAGTTTTTTTGTAATTTGAAACAAAATTTTAGAATATCTTACAGTACATTTGAGTGAAAGTGATATTAGGAAGCAAATCTCACTTTTTTTACGTTTTGATCCTAAATGAAAGTGGGAAGTATGTTCTAAAGTATGACCTAAGTTTCTTTTACGATCTATGGGTACGATCAATGTTTCGTATGCTTCAGATCCTGTTTCGCACGGTTGTTTACCAAACAATTTTGCTGGAAAAAAGACAGTACAAATAACTAGATCAGTGTGAAGCTATTTAGACATTAATGACTCGCCATTGAGTGTTTCATTGTGAAATGATTACAAAAGGAAATTGTCTTTTTTGGTACAGAATCTATGATATTTACAAGAGAGTTTCTAGCGCCAGCACAAAACTGTAATTAATGATTGTCTTATGTATGTTCAAACTGTATATTTTTGTTTGTATATTATTATGCGTTTTCTGTGGGTGTTTGCGTGTGTATGGGTATGTAATTTTGCTTGTCATTCGATGTTAGTTATAGTGTGTATGTAAATGTATACAGTTAGTAACATCGGGAATTTAACATTGGCCTCGATTGCCGACTTGGCGCTCAATAAATTCATTCCAACCGCTCACTCCGATGGCCCAAAAACTCTCCGATATGGCTTCATTCAAAACCCGCTCCACACACTCATTCAAAATTATTCCAAAGTCATTCCAAAATCATTCAACTTGTAAATCACGCGATGTTATTAACTGATACATGATTGCTTGTATGATTACTTGTGTGAGATAGCGAGCGTGTGATATTATGCTTGTATGTCTGATTTAACTTCAAATTTGTTCTTTTCTTCTTTGTTATTATTGAAAAAAAAAGCTCGCCCTTGTGGCGGAGAAATAAAATATATATACCCCCCATCCCCTCGAGATAAAGAAAACATGATTTTTCTTCATATTAAAAAAAATGACCATTTAGTCACTTTAAACACTTAGTTGGCAAGTGAATCCTAAAGTAAACGGTGATATTTTCAGAGGTTTTCCTTCTCAATCTAACACGTTTACGAGCATTTCAGATAGGCGCTTTGTAGAACTGCACAGATTAAGCTCTAGAAGAGTGCATTGTTCAGCACCGAATTGTATAATTTTAATGACATCCTTTTCTGATAAAATATCTTTTACATGGCAAAAATAATCTTCAACCGTGAATTTTTTTTTTTTTTTTTTTTTTTTTTTTTTTTTTGAAAATACACTTAATCTTTACAAACTGTTTGAACTTGACTTTAATAGGTGTCAATAAGCCAGCACATTCTATAATTTTCATCGAAGGCGGTATGGAAGAAAAACTAATTACATATATTCCCTTGAAGTGCAATATTCTTGTAGGAAAGCGAATTGCGTATTAAGGTCAAGATAATGAAAGGGTTTTCTTATCATGGCTCAGAAGAAGACTTTTGAAGATTTACTTCACAAATCAACATTGGTTGTCATGACAACCTGGGTTTTCAACCGATTTCAATTCTTCCTAGAAAATTACGTGCCGTTATTATTCCCGAGGTATATTCCGAAGAATCACCAAGGGTTACCGTTTACTCCACCGTTTGCTCTCTTGTCCTTATAGTACTTTAGAAATATTTTAACTATCTTGGCCTGCCAATAGTATTGACAGTTGGCGACTGTGAGGAAAATAATCGCTCGTAAGCATACTGTTCAGGAATCCAAATGTTTGAAGAGGTATTAAAATGATACCCCGATTTGTAGTGTAGTTCAAAAATAAAGCATGTAAGATATATTGAACGTAGAAAACAGTTATCATCTTGTACGCAGTGGTGATCGAAACTCTAAAGCCATCTTTTGATAGACTCGAATGCTTCTTGTAAAAAATATGTAATCCGTCAGTCAAACAAAAAAAATTAAAAAAATGTTACCCTTAAGGATAAAATACCATTATCACAAACTTTCTACTATTGCGAGATATTTTGAAATACACGTATAACTCACTGAGGTATGAGTACTTTTTCGGCTCATCAACATCCCTATGTTGCAATTTAAAAATAACCATAAGTTAAATAAGTTGGAAAATTGTCATAAGATACGCCCGTAATAGGGCTGTCACACCTAAGCGTATTAACCAGCGAGTGTTGAACGTATTGGATGTTTTCTAACACGCTACCGACACGACGGGTAGGCTATGCACACGTTCCGCACGCGCTATCAGCACGCTGAAACACTTTGGCACACGTTGCGATACGCTTAGTATCTCTAAAATTTTGTGTATGTACAAAATTTCTCAGCGTGTGGAAGCATTTTTCGCACATGTTCCGAACACGTTCAGTACGCTAGAGACATGACACGAGCACGTTCAAATACGCTACGTGTATGCATGAAACACGTTGGTCAAAAGTTTAACGTGTTTCTAGCGTGTCTCTAGCGTATAGACAGCGTGTGCATAATGTGTCTCCAGCGTAGTGAACGTGTGTTCATAACGTATTTCTGGCGTAGGACAGCGTTTCAGTACTGAACAAAAAAAGTTAAAGATTCGCTGCACACTTGTTATTAGGTTCTACCATCAGCTGGTCGTAAAATGTGTGTTTGTGTATGTAAGTGCTTATGTACATGTATATATATTTGTATGTTTCATCAAGTCATTTTGAAAACGACTTGAAGACTTGATTGTAGCCTGCATTCTCTTTAAGCTGCATGTTTTTTCTTCCTCATAAATAATTCTTGCTTGATATATAAATATTTCTTTTACAGATCTTCTTAATTCACTTTAATGTTGAATTGAATAAATTTCGTTAATGGGCTCTTACAAGCGCGTTTATAGCTTGTGCATCTGCTCTTGATCAGAATGAAAAAAATCGCGAAATAATTTACACATAATACAAAAATGTATTCGATTTATTTGATCATTATCAATATACCAAGAAAGACAAGCTCATCGCTGTACATACATATACATAGAAACAAATATTCTGAACAGAACTAAATAGAGTAGAACAAATCTTACATATAAGATTTGTTCTACTCTATTTAGTTGTGTTCAGAATATTTGTTTCTATGATATGTTCTACAAGTTTGATATTTGGTTTAACTTCATTCCTTCTAAATCTTAGATCTAAGAGGATGTAGACGGGGGTCTAAAGTGGGTAAATTTTTCGAGAAAAACCGTCATTTGTGATAGAAAATATTGTGGAAGAAAGGATTTTTATCATGACAAGTAGTTTCCTCAAATTCAGAAATATTTTCGAGTTAAAAATCCCAGAAACTTTAATCAGTCTGTAATTTTATAATTTTATTGTATTCAAGTTTTTATGTTACTATCTCATTATTTGCCTAAAAAGTTCTTCTAAAGGCTTATCAAATTGTGATTTTCTTCAATCGTATTAGATTACCATAGTGCCACAAGAATCCGAATTTCCTAAAAATAGCCCAAAACTAACACACTTACGTCCGAGGTACTTTCAAGTTTACGGAAATGTGCGAGTGATTCTCCAAATAATGTTTCTGCTGTCCTCTTTAAAGGATTTCTTTGTAAATTTATCGTTGACATAATTCCAAGGATAATGAGACTAAATGCAGCTGTAATAAAAACAAAAAAACCCGCTTCTTTTCTTTTTGTTCTCTTTAGATGCTTTCTATTAAATCACTAGGAATTATTTCCAATTCATTCGGCATATCTCCCTTTTCATAATCTTCCAATCGATGCAAGTCTAATCTCCCTTTTCATAATCTTCCCACTGGTGCAAGTCTTATTCCCACCCGCGATCAATCCATAGCATTAAATGATTCAGCTTATCTGTGCCGTTTGAAAAATATAATCAATTGCTGCCAAACGGTTCATTGATGTTCTGGGCTATATCGTGTTTCACAAAAAAAACATCTTGTTATTCATCTTGTTATTCACCGAGTCACAAGTATTTGATCTGCATGTCTAAAAATGCTTCATGTTAAGAAACGGTACAAGAAATTCGTTATCAGGACATAAGTCATTATTCAACTAAACTGTTTGGAACGAATTGATGAGAAATCATATACGTACTTTGTAATATCGATTTTTACCCCTTCTTCGAAGAAAACTGGGCAATTCTGGTTAACTTTTGAGTCGTCCGTCCTAAAAGTTCTCCGCAACTTTAAATCACATGTAAACATGGTATGGTGTATCAGAAAGAACTCCTACAGTAAAGAACATTGTGAAATTGACATGATGAATGATTATAGAATGATTTTGGAATGAAATTGAATGAGTTTGTGGAGCAAGTTTTGAGTGAATTTAATGGGAGGTAATCTTATATCACAAATTTTGTTCAGGATGAACAAATTAAGCGATATTAATTACCTCCCATAAAAGATGCATATATGTTCTATAAATAGCGTCATATTTCTTCAAGATCTAATGAGACGCTTGCAAATTCAATTAATTCAGTAAAATCCCGATTATTTTTGCTATTTCTATTTTAAACGAAGTTGTTCTTAATGATTTTCAGTGAGTTTGGACGGTTTTTGAATGGTTTGGAATGAATGAATGGAGCGCTTAGTGAACGATTTAGATTGGTTTTAGATTGAGATGAATGTCAATTTCACGATGTAAATTAGTGTATATTTCTCTTTTCGATTTCAGATCCGTCGGATATATACTTCCTGTTTAAGACTCGGTTTATTTTTAGACTAAACATGATACTGTATTACTTTTGTCGAACCTTGTCGACCTATGTGACCTTAACACAATTGGGCACGCCATTGAGTCATAAGCAGCATTTGCATAAAGTTTCATGATTTAAGTTCGCTTGGTTTTTGAGTTAGAGCACAGAAACGAAAATTGAACAAAAATTGACAGTGACCTTGACCTATGTAGCCCAAAGCCAATATGGCACATCCTTGGGTCATAAGCAACATTTGCATAAAGTTTCAGGATTCTAGGTTGCTTGGATCTCAAGTTAGAGTACGGAAACGAAAACGGAACAAAAATTGACTGTGACCTTGACCCCTGCCCTATGTGACCCAAAAACAATAGGGTACTTCCTTGGGTCATAAGGAACATTTGAATAAAGTTTCATGATTGTAGGTCACTTGATTCTTGAGTTAGAGTCCAGAAACGAAAAGGTCAGATGGACGGACGAACGGATGGACAGACAGACAGACATGGTGAAACTAATATACCCCCGTCTACTTCGTAGGTGGGGGGTATAATAAAATGAGGAAACTGTTTATATCTCATTAAATTGCGGCTACACTGCGTGTCAAACCATACTACTATTTTGACCAATGACCGACGGAATTAGGTAATTTGATGACAAACTCAGACAAAAACATTCCTTTCCAGACGAAAATGATACCTGATCTATCAAAAAGTCAATTTAAATAGACTGAAATGGTTTTAAGTTTCGAAAACCTACTCAATTCAATTATTTTAAACCGCTAGGAAGATGCCAATTAAAAAAATCCACGGGGGATCTTTTTCATAAACCCATTTTGTCATGAAGGTTGACGTATGTATAATATTCATAATTTATGAAAAAATAAAATGAAATAATGCGGGAAGGCTTTCTTAAACTTTGGGCGTATATAATATAGCGTAAAATTATGCACATAAAAACTAATCTTAAAATTAAATGAGTTGGAATAAAAAAAAGTCGAATCAGACAAATGAAATCAAAATTGTATTGACAGTTTTTAAGACCAGAAGCAACCGTTTTACGAGAACGCCAAGTTAAAACTTTGACTATGATATGTACGAATATTTGTGCATTTGAAAGGTGACCCCTAATTCGAAGCAAAATTTCATCGTGTCCGCAACTCATCATACATGTTGAAGTAACACCAAAACATCATTAAATATATGGCTAACACTTTCACAAACTTGTGTAAGACAAAACTTACAATTAGCTTCCGGTTTAGACTGTGTAAACCACATTGTTAAATAACAAATCGCCAAATTTTGAACATGAAAAACGCTAACTGTCATATTTCTATCATTCCAGTCGAGAAGATCCTGATTCTCAAAGATTCGAAAGTTGTACCCGGTTTTAAAACACGGGCGTAGAAAAAATATGCTTTATTTTATGCCAACAGTTTAATCAAGATCCAATTCTAAAATAATTATGTACCAGAAAACTTTCAGATCATAAACAACTGAAAGGATGATGATACAATAAGTTTTCAAGAAATGAAATGTGGAAAAAAATAAATGAAAAATTATATTTCAGAAAATGTATTGCTTGTTTGTGCAGTTTATTTCTAAAGATATCAGAAATACTTTCCCTGTCAATATTTATAGGTATAGTCCGTTTGGCTTCTACATGGACCGACTTTTCAACAATAGCATAAAATCGAGTTGTATGTGGTAAAATCTTAAATTCAGTTTAATCCATTCCAAAAAATATTTTTTGGAAATAAAATGACTTCAAAATAATGATTTTGTCTATCTAGTTAATGTTAATATTTTCGCATGTTCCACTCTTAAATTCTTAAATTAAATTGAATGTTTAGTCGTAAAAAGATGTAAATATAAAGTAAACACGTGGTTTTATACCAAACATTTGACAGAAGAAATGTCCATCATTCCTTATTTGGACAAGCTAATTAGCATATCGACGGTCATGTCATCCTAAACTTAAATATCACGTGAATGTTCCATTATCACTCGCCTGTTAATCTAATTTTCCTCATAAAATTCACATCGACTTCGATAAATAACGCTTTTTGATTGGTATAGATATGTGAATATGGGGTTCGTCTCGATGGTACTTCAGACTGTACTTTGTTAAAATATGGGGCAATTTTATGCAACCGTCATGCAGTTGCTTGTTCTGTACAAATTGACCCTTTTCCACAATGTTTTGGCTATACCGCTATAGCTATGGCGGTCTTATGATGTCTAACTGCTTGTGCTCACGAATAGCTTCATTTTGATATATAATATACCTGGACATACTGCTTTTTCTTGGCTAATGAAGTGCCCTAAATATTGGGTCTCAAACACTTTACATGAACCTTAATACAGACACAAGAAGGTATAAAAGGCTGGAAGTTAACATGTAGACGGACGGACAAAATCATTATTTTACATTAAAAAAATCTGAAAAACATGATTCGTCATGGAAAATATGAAATGACAAGAATAAAATACATTTCATTAATTCATTTCTGAGATTTTCGGCAAAATGTTGGTCCATATTGAAGTCAAACGGACTATATATTACATATAAGTACTCACAAATTGTATTTAATAAAATGATAGAAATGAGGATTTTTAAATTTAAAAGTCAGTAATATTAAATCATATCAAGTTGACTATTTTTTCATGTAAAATGGTGCATTGCCTTGAAAATCTAGTAACGCAAGCTTCTGTTTTGACGCTGAAAGCCATAAGTGTAGAGAGATATAGTGTTGTATGTCAACCATTGAAATGACTCAGGGACGCCAGAACAAAAGACGCTGTAACCATCCAAGTTTTCAACGTCATGTAACATTCCTTATTTGTGTCTAGATATCTCGTCGGTACTCCTTTCAAATTGTGTCGAATGAATATTGTAGAGTATGACTAAGGGCATACGAACTCGTGGTGTTTGGATGTCACTTCGTGATTTTAAGCTCACCTGAGAACAACGTGCTCAAGGGGAGCTATTAGGATCACCCTGACTCCGTCGTGTGTCGTGCGTCGTCAACTTTCTTAAAACTTCTTCTCCTCCTTTTCCGCTCGGCCAATACCAATAAAACTTTACCAGAATGATCCCTGTTTGACCCTCAACAAAAATGTTCTTGAAATTTTGACTGGACCGTAAATATGGGCGTGGCAGGGCGAGGCTTATATTGAGCCCGAAATCTTTGAACAACATCTCCTCCTGAACCACTGGGCCGATTTGAATGGAACTTTACCAGAATGTTCCTTGGGTGATCCTTTTCAGAAAGTGTTCGCGAAATTTGATTGGCCCTTGAAAATGGGCGTGGCAGGGCGGGGCTTATTTGAGCCCGAAATCTTTGAACGACATCTCCTCCTGAACCGCTAGGCCAATTTGAATGAACTTTTTAAGAATGTTCCTTGGGTGACCCTTTTTATAAATTGTTCACGAAGTTTTAACTAGCCCATAAATATAGGCGTGGTAGGTCAGGGCCTATTTTGGGTTCACGATATGTCATGAACCACTGAAACTTTACCAGTATGTTCCCTGGGTGACCTTTATTGAAATTTGTTTGTGAAATTTTGATTGGCCCATAAATATGGGCGTGGCAAGCCGGGGCTTATTTTGAGCCCGACATATTTGAACGACATCACCTCCTAAACCACTTGCCCGATTTGAAGGAAACTTTCCCAGAATGTTCCTTGTGTGACCTTTTTCAAAAAATCTTCTTGACATTTTGATTGGCCTACATAAATTAGCCAATGAAAGTTTCGGAACACTCGAGGATGGTTCCAGCAAAGTTTCATCAAAATTGGCTTGGTGTTTTAGGAAGAGATATTCAAATACTTCATAGTGAAAAATGGTCGCACGGTGTCGGGCCCATATTTTAGACTTTTCAAAGATTATATAGTGAAAAAATGGCCCGCCTTGCCACGCTTATATTTATGGGTCAGTTTCGCGAGCAATATACAAAAACGGTAATCCATGGAACAATCTGAAAAAAAGTCACTGAAATTGGCCAGGTGGTTCAGGATAAGTTTTAGCAAAGTCGACGACATACGACGGACGAGGGATTCATGGCGATTTTTAAAGGTCCCCTTAGCTCAGTGAGCTAAAACTAATATAACATAACATAACATAACCTTTATTTCTCCAAGGTACATACATGGTACAACAATAGGAAATGATATAATTACAAGGAATGGTGAGAGGGGTACTGATTTTTTTTCACAACTTCTTTTCTCGGTAAATTTATGTTGTAATGTTATTGTTGTTGTTGCTGTTGTTGCGGGAAAATCCAGCGAATGACCGTGGTTGATTCGGGCTTGACAAACCACAGGTATGTCAAGCAGGAATCACACACATACAAGTTGTCTAAAACCATTATTATTTAATCGGACATGATTCCCGACCGTCGGGCCGTCAGAGTATCTTGCAGACACTCTGACGGGCCGCATGCCGGAACGCATGCAAGAATCGAGTATATATAGTTGGTAAATTGTTGAGGCATTAGGTTTAAAAGAGGAACAATGTGTAACTATATGAAATAATCAGAATATCAGAAATGTTGTTGATCTAAATACTATTTGTTGGTACATTAGATGACATTTATTTTATTTAACGATGACCCTAGACTGGTACGTGGCTTTGAATGATAACAATATAAAGATACCTACTCGTGAAACATAATTTCCTTAAAAATAGTATTCCTCCATAAATTATCATACTATTAAATAGTTTAATTTCTTTTGAGATGGTTTGGTCAGTGTAATAGACTATACCAATTTATCTGTCTTTTTGTATCTTTTTTTTTGTCTGAGATTGCCCTTATGCAATTTGGTATACCGAAAAAAAAATCAACGGAAGATGGGCACTGATTTATAATAATTTTAAGCAAAACCTACTTTTAAAATTTGTCTGGAAGAAAAGTCAAGATAATGCCTTGACAAGTTTTCTTAGTGCATTAATTTTAGGGTGAATTATTGGAGGCCTAAAAAATATTCTTATTCCCTTCAAAAATATTGGGGGTTGTACTTGCTCATTCGCATATGCATGTACTTATTCGCCATTCATTTTTGCAGACATATGCATGGACTACTTTAGAAATGAATAACACTAAGTACAAATATAGGCACAATAAAATCATGGTGTTTGTCCATTAAGCTGAAAATGATTTTTCGTGAACAATGAATATCAATAAACATCACAATAAAAATAATCGAAATCAATAAAGGATGTAGATTATAAGACGTTATTGTCCTAAAAGTTCTTCTGTGACTAAAACCAATCTACGATTCGTTTCGTCCGTTGGAGAAGGATTTTTTTCTCAGAGATTTTGCACGCAGCTCGATTAATACGTTACATAAATTAGACGTCTGTGAAACATCATATTTGATACAGGTCTGTTCAATATTTAATTATCATTCACGGCGTGTCACGAAATTTGAGGCGCGACGGAGAATTACTTGGTAAATACTAATTATCCGTGTCTGTCGTTGATGTAATCAAATATGTAATCTTATGACTTTAAAGATTCGCCGTCTACTTGTGACATGAAATTGATATAAGCAGTTTTCAGTTTGTACTTTCTACAATAAAATTCAAATCTGCCCTACGGGAATCAAGCTATTTGATGACTGAAAAAGGGTTAAATTTCCCATGAAAACAAATAAGTTAGAACCTTTTATATGTAACCCAAAGAGAAACAGCATAAAACCCGAAGATTTCTTGCTTCTTTGTTTAATTATTGGAGGACTGAACTCTTGGGACATTTTTTATATATTCGTAGAGGAATAAAACTATAACATCGCGAATTCATACAGTTCTGCCTCACTGAAAACTAAATAGAATTTGTCTTATTTCTTCAAACCATCATTTATTGCGATTCATTACAGGAAGTTGTTTTATATTCATTTCTTCATAATTGAAATTTATAAAAAAATGATATAAAAAAACATGCTACAAACTTTGAATTATTCAACCGTTGCCGATGGATTTAAACTTTGGATTATGAAACGATAACAGTTAAAACGTAAAACTGACATTCATCTCGATCAAACCCATTCTAAATCACTCGCTCAGCGCTCCAATCATTCATTCCTTGCACTCACTCAAACCATTCAATAGCGCCCCAAATCACAAAAAATTTAATAAGATCAATAACTACATTACAAACAAATATTGTTAGAAAAAAAAATCGCAATTTTAAACAGATTATTGATATTGTTATCGTTTAATAGGTTCATAAAGAAATAGAGAGGGGTTTTCAGACATTTTGTATCTATATTTCATTAAAGGGGGGTAATTAATATCGCTGACTTTGTTCATCCTGAACAAAATTAGCGACATTAGATTACCTCCCTTTAATTTCAATCAAAACTCACTCCACACACTCTTTCAAATACACTCAAGAGACTTTACAATATAATTCACCTTGTCAATTTCATGATGTTGTTACCTGTACCTATGGATTAGTCTTACAACCATAGAACCAAATACTGAGTGTGTGAGTGACAATTCCAACGATTACATTTGTATATGATGAACAGATATTTAGCACCCTGAGTTATCAACACACACTGCACCAAATATAATCGAATTGCGTATAGGATATATTGGTAGATCTATATAGGAATCTTATGGGTGCGTTATTGAGACTGTGATAAGACTGTGCGATTACACAAGCTGATCAAAGTTTTAACGTTGTACACATTCATTCTTAAAAAGAGTTGCAAGTTTCCAGTGAAGCACATTTACTTACATATGTGGCCCGTCTCACAAACAAGACCATCTTGTTACTCCGTAATTAATAATTGAAAAATAATGAGATAGACTGAAGTACATGTTAACCAGAGGTCGCATTTCAAACAAAGCAAGATTAATTGGTTGTTCTAAATTCACAAAAAATCAAATTCAGAAAAGTATCGACCATAGTAACTTGAGATAGACTGAAGTACATGTTAACCAGAGGTCGCATTTCAAACATTTCAATAGTAGGAAGATAAATTGGTTGTTCTAAATTTACAAAAAATCAAATTCAGAAAAGTATCGACCATATATACCTTGTGTCTTACAAGGTGATTCACTTTACGCAAAACCCAGATGGTCTCTTTTTGCCTTATCAGTCAATTTATGCAATGCTTTAATTGTGATAAACTCGTCAAAAAAGAACCTAATTTGTTAAGTTTTCAAATCGCCCTCAATGATATTTTAATTATTATGAATAAAGGTTATATAAGTGAAATACCTTTAAAGTTATTTGGTATCGTAGGCTTCTCTAAACCAGTTTCTATTCTTGGAAGACGGACAAGATACTACAGATATTCATCAAATTTGGTTTAATTTGTTCATGTGCTAACTACCAAATCTAAAATTTTCGTTTTCCATTTCGAAATAGTTACCCGTTAAGCACTGAAAAGCATTTAGAAAATGGCCTCTATCTGTTTCCGCATTAACAATAGTAATTATTTTGAGATTCGAAATTCCCTACAAATGCCCCTTTTTTCTCGTCTTTTCCTGGACCAGCATCCCAAAATAAAATGAGCTTTCATGAAGAAAAATTATACTTTTGGAAAAATTAATTATACTTTTTATAGTACATAGGATTACTGAGATTTTAGCAATAATATGCATATTCTATAAAAAGTAGCTTTCTTATTTGAAACAAATGTGTAGTAAGCGACCATTTTCTTAAACGACTGCCTTTTCATGGTCCCGTTGGTGGTCGCTTAAAACAAGTTTAACTGTATATCTATAATGTTATGCTGGCTGTGTCCATGTACATTCGTGCGTTCTGATTTTCATTTTGATTACGCGTGTTTTAAGACTGTGAACAAAGCAGTTCTAAAAGAAATCCGTCCTATCCACAAATATTAATAAAGTGTAATTAGTGTTCTAGATTCCTACCGCCGTAAACAGAAAAAAAAAATACATCCATAATCTCGTGAACAGGTCTTTCCGGCACTTTATACCGCTAACTACAGTCAGGAAACTACTAACGATAATGGCGTCATTTGGTTTTTGACTTACATGTTTTTTGTCTCTTCTTTGTGTTATTTGTGAGTAAATTCAAATGCTGAAAGATAATGGCTAATGTATTTCCTTAAAATACTTTTTTGATATCCTTAAAAGCGTCTGATCAATAATTAATCTAAACACGATATACAAAAGGTGAAAACCTAGAAAGAATTGTTACATGTTTTTTCATGGTTAAACGCCACTTTGAACAGAACTGCAGTTATATCGTGACAGGAGTGCAGTTTTCTATAGTTTCGTTCTCCACCAACTGCAACTGCAATATTTCATCTGGGCCCCAATCTTCAAGCGCCCCCCACCCCCTCCCACCAAATTAAAAGAAATATGTGTTACAACGACGTTTTTCAAATAGGAGTTAGGTGAGCTCTACTTTAGATATGCAAATTGCGACACTAAATAAACCTCAAAGCGCAAGAATTTTATCAAAAATCTATGTTCCTCTCAGCAAAACGAAAGATTCTTTGTGCACTTAGATTTTGTAACGTAGGATTAAAGGAAACATACACCTTTTCTAAACGACATGCGACAAAAAATGCTGAAATACCATATTCCGTTTAGCAGGAATTTATTTAGAGATGTGATTACGAAATGATGACCCCTGTCGCACTTCCTTTTCCTTATGTGCCTCCAACAAATGAGTGGATAACCATCCATATAATGCAGGATAACATGTGGGGGCTAGGAAAGGATGTAATCGTAGTACTTGTGCGGAAAGCAGTCACGAAATGACGGCATTGGTGACGACACATTTCCTTTGCGATTGAGTACTGTTAGGTACTCAATCGCAAAGTAAATGCGTTAGGTACTCAAACACAAAGTAAATGTGTTAGGTACTCAATCGCAAAGGAATATGTTAAGTGCTCATTCGCAAAGGAAATGTGTCGTCACAAATGCCATCATTTCGTAATCAAATCTTTAAATGTGACCCGTCACGCAAAAAGGGACTATCTGGAAATTTTGTAAAATGAATGTTTGAAAAACGATATTGGATCCAGCATTGGTCAACCAGAGGTCGCATTTCAAAAATCCTTTTACTGGAAGGTACATAGAACATTGTAGATTCAGAAAATAAGCCCATTGCGAAAAGTCTCGATCATAGTCAGTCTGTGCAAACCGTAAAGTCTGACTAGGGTCGACGCTTTACGCACTACCCAGATGGTCCCTTTCTCGTGACGAGTCGCAAATATATTTCTTCCAAACGGATCAAGGTATTTCAGCATTTGTTTATTTACATATCATACTATTGGATGATATAGGAAGACATTATGGGTGAAAGGCATATGTTCAGAAATTTCAGTCACAAGTACAATGTCGCGTACCTAAATGGGGACCCCAATAAAACATGGTGTACTGTTAACAATAATCCAATATCCATCTTTAACCTCATTTTCATTTCGACAGCTTGAATTTATTACATTATTTTGTCTTCATGCGAAAAGGGTACCGACCAGAAAATTATGTAAAACAAATATTTGAGATCCGTCTTTATTTGTTACAAGCAATTCCTTTTTTTTTAATTTCGTGAATATGAAATAACAGGGACGTAGAACTTCGAGAAGGCACAAGAAATAATTATCAGCACAGATAATGTACCCAATAAGTATATTCTGAAAAATACTACCTGAGAAAGGTCCTTATCCTTCACATTTGCAAGGTGGTACGTTTCTATATGACGTGTCACAATTGTCCTTCACAAGGTCATCAATTCGATAAAGGCGTATCTTTTATGTCTTCCATAAAAATGACCGCTCAACATTCCCCTGGGAAAGATTCATAACAAATTAATCAGATTTGTCCCACAGATTATTTAGCATTAGTTTTGGTTAAGGAAAGAAAATCGTGACATTCATATCGATCAAATCATTCACTCAGCGCTTCATTGTATTATTTCAAACACTCACTCAAACCATTCACAAACCCTCCAAACTCACTAAAAGAGAACAAGGTCATTCAAAGAAATAATATAATTTTTGAGAAGGGTAACCCAAGGACCATTCCTGCTAGGTTTGGTTAAAATTTACCCATTGGTTACTGAGGAGAAGAGCCTTAAAGATTTCAGAGTCCAATAACCCCGCCCTGCCAAGCCTATATTTTTGGCTCTATCAAAATGCCATGTACAAGTCTAAGGGTCATTCTGTTCACATATCCGCCAAGTTTTATTGAAATCTAGCTATTGGTTAAAGAGAAGAAGATGTTTTTATAGATTTTGGGGTCAAAATAAGCCCCACCCTGCGACGCCGAAATTAAGGGCTATCAAAATATCACGAACAAGTTTAAAGTAGGTTCATCCAAGAAAACATTTGCCAAGTTTTGTTAAATTCGCCGATTGGTCGCTTTGACGAAGATGGCTAAAGAGCTCATATTTTTGGGCCAATCAAAATTCGCTAACACTCTCAAATTTTGAGAAGGGTTAGCCAAGGAGCACTCATTCGCGGTCGAATTTTCTGATTTAGAAAGTCAGTGAAGTGCGATAAGTTTAGAACCTAGTCAACCTCAACCGGGAACTACTTCATTTTGAAATGGTCTGTCTAATTCTTGTTATATCATATCATTAAGAAAGTATACACGTAGCAGTTGCATTTGTAGCAGTCAACTTCCTGCGTATAATAAGTAATGCTAAATAAAAGCACACCACGATACATGTTCTAGGGTGAATTTGGACGATTCCAACTTGAAATTTTGATAAATAATCGAATGATTAAATTTGGATTACCGTAATGAAATCAAAACAGCCAAATATTTCAAATATTATTTATACAGATTCGGTAACCACCTATTAAGATAATAAATGGATAAAAAAATCTAAAAAAAACCTGCAATTCGATAATATGGCAATGCCAAGGGCAAAATACTAATACTTGGGACTCACAAAATCGCGAAGTGAAATTTAATAGATCAATATAAACAAAACGTATTCGCTCTAATGGAAAAAACGCAAAGGGGAACAATGATTTTAATTTTAAATCAGAGACTTTTTTAACAATACTTAACGTCCTTAATCGCTAAGATTTAGTTTGATGCATTTCAGAACAGGAAACCACAGATTTCTAGTAGAAGTTAGGCGATGGCAAAACGTATTATACATAAATCGAAAGTGCAACCTATGTACACTTAATGACATAGGTGACGAAATGAACTTTTTGCTGGTTTGTACGTACTTTAATGACGAACAAAAAGATACATTATTTCTAATTACTTAAGATTTCCAATCATTAATTGGTTTAGAGCTTAATTCTACTAGTAACCTGGAACAGCAACGTAAACTATCATTTTTCATGAAAAATATTCTAAAAGTAATCTATGATTTACACAAAAAGTGGTAGCACCTAACTTTTTATATATACAGTATAAATGTTGAAAATATCCATGCTATGTTACAGGGAACAATTACGATCTCCCGCCCTCTGTCACATTTTGTCTAGGGAATTAACGGTGAAGTAAACAAAGATAAGGACGGCCTCTGAATAGTCCATAATATATTATTATCAAGTATGGTAATTTATTATTGGAGAATAACATTACTTCTACAAGTAAGATGCAAAATTGGAGATGTGAGAATCTATTTCGGGTCTTGAGAGGCATTTTCTAGACATTGGGGTATTTTCCGGAACCGGCTGTGAAAATTGGTGAAGGGTTATATAAACATGGCGTCATTACTCATTGATAAAGGGGCTCATGCTATATTTGAAATGGTCTATTTGGATTTACTTTAATTTGATATTAGGCTTGACTTCCCGTGAAATTTTGAAAATGAGCTATGCAGACTTTTGTTGTAATGGACGAAAACGGGAAATGTGAAAGTTCCCTATTACCTGCTATTCCACTGGTTGTACTTGTTTCACACTTTACAGTGTAACTACTATTTGTTCTATCCTTTGCCTCGTAATGTCGCTATAGAATAGATACCTTAATTAGGAAAAAGCATACAATTACTATAACGATGTCTTATGTACATGCTATTACTTTATATTGTAAAAACTATTGATCAAATTTCCTAAATTGAGCCAGTTGAATGTCTCTTGATTTCCTAGGAATTTTAAAAAATTAAATGATTAGACGGCGGAACGCAATCCCACGGGCGTATCGCACGTAGCTCTCTGTTGACAACGGAGCGATGTACTCTAGGAGTCGTGTCTTCTTTGCCAATCGTCAATGATTAACTTCAATAGAGATTAGTATATTTGTATTAGAGTTATATAATTTTTAGTGTCTTTTTTTAAAAAAAGTGTTTTTTTAGTGTTTTTTTTTTTTAAAAAAGTGGTAAACCTAATCTGAAACATGTATTTTCATATTTGGTTCTAAAAACTCAGCTTGCTTCAAGCTATTATGGTGGAAATGTAGAATTAGACGAAATACGGAAACAGAACGATAGAGTCTCTATTAGTACAAAACGGCCGATGAACATATAAGTATATTAATTCATTAATTTACAAGAAACCTTCAAAGTGTTATTAATATAATTGTATAATTATAATTTGATAGGATATCCGCTTTAATTTAGATGCTTTGTAAGGTTTTTCCTTCTGTTCACGTTCTGTGCCCAAGGTCAGAGAATTTGTATTACAGGGATAATTGTATTTTTCACTGAGGTTTTTAGGGTGTAAAGTGCAATTGCATTGGTCCATAATAAACCTAAAAGTTAAAGTTTCAAGCGAATAGATTTCACAACAAATTTTAGATCGTATTATCTCGCTGTCGAAGGTTAATTGCATAAAGTTTTACAAATGGTACATATAAACGACAATATCGACATCTGTAGTGGTACTTATGATAAAAAAAATATTTATCTCTAGTAATTCTGAATTTGAAAAAAAATGGCGTTATTTGGCGAGATTGAGAGGGTTGCTTGATAGTCTCTGTCGACTCGCTGTTAACGTCGTCTCAGAATCAGAATTTTTTGCTTGTAATCAAAAGTTCTTTCGAAAATATCTTACTTTCTAATATATTGAATATTAACGTTAGTTTGTGGAAAGGGAACGATGATTATCAACTTCCTACAACCCTGGACTTGTAGATCGAGGGTTTTTGTGATAGACCTGTTGCATTTAATAAGTGCAATTCATTTCTTCACGTTATGCGATTTAAACCAATCAAAAGTCTTCGACTTTCTGGATTGCAATTAAAAGTTCTTATTCCTCTTTTTGCTTTCTATGCAACCAAAATATGTTCGATTGATCAACATTTGAGACAGATGGGTTAAATTTGAAACAGCAATTTCAAGATAGCCTTAAAATTATTATGCGGTAAACAAATATTTTTTATTCCTACGTTCAGGATGCCAAGACGTTTTTGAAAAAAAAAAATCAAAACTACTCGCTTCTTAGCAAATGGTATGTCATATCTTTTTGCTGAATAGCATATTGGTATAGAGAACGCAAACACTTTTTCTAAGTAAAAGCAATTTTATATATTTATAAAACTTTATTGCATGTAGACGGATACTATATGTTTTTAAAAATGTCTTTATTTTGCAGTTTAACATAAGGAAGCTGGGACAGAAATATTATAATGTACAGTTAACAACATCGTGAAATTGACAAAGTCCGTGAATTTGGAACGACTTTTGAATGAAATGGAATGAGTGTTTGGAGCGAGTTTTGAGTTAAATCAAGGGGAGGTAATCCAATATCGCAAATTTTGATCATGATGAACAAAATTAGCGATATTTAATACTTTCCTTTGATAAAATATGCCGAAAAGTTCTATAAATAGCTTTCTATTTCCTCAAGAACACATCACATTTCTATTTGAATTGTGTTAGTGGAATCGCGATTTTTTTCTAACTTTTTTTCATTTTGACTGACGTTGTTGATTCTATCTTTTTCAGTGAATTTGGAGCATTATTGAATGGTTTGAGTGAGAAAATGATGATTGAGAACATATTGTGAAAAAAGAAGAAATTGCTTCTGACAAGCAATTTCTTCTTTTTCCACACTATTTTCTACCCTACAGAATGGTTATTTTTCAAATTTAATTCCACTTTTAATTTTAGTCTGCAAAACATTTGAATTTGGACAGGTCCAAAATTTTGTAAAACAGGAAAGGGTTAACTAATTCTTCATTAAAATCAAATCTTTAAATGCTTAATTTGAATTTCCGTTCAGCATCAAATGTATTCCTTCTTGTGTAATCTACATTCTAGTCCACCCACTCTAAAACGATTTATCTTTTACTAAAGACCTAAATATTGTTGGAAAAGTATAACTTTTAGAATAAGATAACATAATAATGTATTACCACGTCAGCTCGCAACATTAGACGATTTTGGAATAGATGGAAAATGACAATCCTAAACTTTTAAAGACTTAATTAAGCCCGTACATTCTGTAATTTCATCGAAAATAAAGGAAAGAAAACATAATTACAAACCTTCATTGTAAGTGCAATGTTCTTGTATGAAAAATGTTGCGTTTGAAAATTTAGATATCTTTTATTGTTAATTTTAATATATTGGGTCTTTGGCCAATTTCTTCCGGCAAAGCACTCCTATCCATATGTTGTCATGGTATCATACTTATGGGGTAGAGATAGATCAAAGCCCTGGAGTACTGATTATAGATTACCCTTTTTATACAGTGAAGTACATAAGTAATGTAGCAACGACTCTTTTTCAACAAAACAAGTTTTTGCAATAATTTAACTAAAACTTGTTTTATGCAAAACTCACTTCTGCAAAGCATTTAACCCAGTTTGGCTAAGAAAGGCAATTTATCACACGATTTTTGTCTATCAACGTTTCATTACATAATAAGTTAGTTTGGCTGAGCAGCTGATGGCTCGAATCAAATTAACAACAGATTCAGGAGAACTTAAAATTAACCATTAATAAGTGAGGTTAAACACAACTTCGTCGGTCAAATGTGTGCATCGATTATCTTTGCAACGGTCCGAACAATTCGCAAGTTACTCAACTTAATTTTTATTAAGTCAAGGCTTAATTATTTGCTTTAAGCGGTGCTTTTCTGTAGGAAATTAATAAAAGAAATAAAATATGTAGAGAAATTATAGTGAAATATGAGAAACCAATATATAAAAAATTAAACAGCTTTGTTGCGTTAACGAGGCTTAGAACAACTATAAATTAAACTTAATTGGGAACTTCTTTTACCACACCTGAGTAATACCCTGTTGGCCTCTCGATGCTCGGGAGACAAACATATTTACGTTGTCAGAAAGGCGCAAATGGAAAAGGGACCGCATGTAAGTTCCGAGAAAATCTGCAATTAAGAGAATGATGAACAAGATACACGATTCGTCATTTCCAATCTTAGTATACTTATGTTCAACCAGAGCCCTGCACCTTTACGGTCTTTAAGGAACATAGTGATGTCATATGTTTTTGAGTAGTTCAATAGTTTAGAAACTCTATTTGCCAATTTCATATTCTTTTTATTTTCGATTATAGATCAATCGACGCTTGATATCACTTGAAGTTTTTTGTTGTTGTTGTTGTTCCCCCTTTTGAATATCTTCTTGAAATTGTGTAACATGTATTTTAAGATATCTGAAAGAAATTATATCTGGAGCGAAAGTCTATATAAAGCAGTATCTAACAATTACGCTATAATCCCGTAAACGCGGTGCTAATTAAGACTGAAGTTTTTGTACTTGAAAAGTAGAAAATAAAAAAATGTGCCTACTTCCGCCGCCGTCATAGCGCATATGTTAGTAACTGTCATTCGAGAGGTCCTAGGTTCGATCCCCGACGGCGGCACTCTTTTTTTCCCGTTTATTTGTCTCTCACCAATTTGTCGATAAATCGAAGACCTATGTTGGATATCAGCTGGAGGTTAGGAAAGGATGTAAAGGTAGTACTGGTGTGAGAAATACCAGGAATCCATTGTTAGGTGCTCCAGCCGCCGCGATACAGCTTAAAGATTGTTGGAAGCGGCGTAAAACCCCATTCAAACAAGCAAACAAACAAAGTGCCTATTTCGAATAGTTTAGGGCTTTAGAACAAGTTTTCACAACACTTAAAGGGAAACGTAACAAGATACCTAAGATGACCTGTATAGCTCTACTGGCTTCAATATCTCCATACATACCAAGCAAATCGAACTTTGCCTGACAACAACACTTGGAAGTCTCTTAAGAACTAATTTATAATAATTAAATTGGTCTGGCCAACATTTCAACAATATACTCAATCACCATTAACCTTCATACCCTTACCTATCTTATGTAACCAACATAAAGGTAATTGCAATACGTATTTTCAGCAGATTTTTTTTTATTTTTCGATTTCAAAGTGGAATTGGCCATGCCCTGCCACAACAAGACGGTATTTTTCCCCCGCCCTTACTTATATTATGCAATACGTACAGTTAACAGCATTGTGCAATTGACAAGTTTCGTGATTTTGGAATGGAATTGAATGTGTGTGATAAGCGAGTTTTCAATGATTTTCAAGGAAAGTAAACCATTTTCGATAATTTCGTCCAATCGGGCTTGAGAATCTTTCGCGGTGATACAACTTAAGGTTTAACCAAGTAACAGCCTTAACTATGGACAGTGAATATACAAACCTATTTGGGAAATAAAACAAAAATATGTAAATTAAGTTTCTGACAATATTTCCTTGCCTTTTATTGTGCTTATTTTCGGTCAGAAACCTTCAAAGTCTTAATTTGGTATGAGTTACAATGACAAGAGACTGTCAAGTGGAAAAAACTCGACATTTTAACCAGTTTGAATTGGTCTAGAGTTTCTTCGAGAAAAAGTACATTATCATGCCCTGTCATGCGAAAAGGGACCATCTGGATAATGCGTAAAATGTCGACCCTAGGCAGACTGACAAGGGTCAAAACTTTACGCAATATGCTAATTTTCTGAATCTAGAATGACCAATCAACAGTCTAGTGAAAGAGTTTTTGAAATGCGACCACTGATTGACCTATGCTGCAACTAATCTTTTTTTCAATTATCCATTTTAAAGAGTTCCGAGATGGTCCCTTTTCGCGTGGTGGGTCACAAATGTATCCAGTCACGAAAAAAAAAGAATCATCTGGGAACTCAGACTGCCCCTGATCGAAATTTTTTGGACGGAATATATCAGCCTATTTTCGTGTGGTGGTTCACAAAATGATTTTTGTTATAAACATTACTTAATACAAATAACTGGAACATCGTGTCGCTATTTAAAAATCAAAGCACTGAAAGTACTGATGGTGAACGAATCTGATGGCATTCTAGAGTGATATATTGAATTCATTGAGAAAAGAGATATTATAAATGTAAAAAAAAAGGGAAACAAAGTGTCTCGACAAAATCTCAGCAATTCGTCAATTTCACTGTAAATTCAAAGAAAGGGAAAGAGAGGAAAAATCCTGTTAGAATAATATTTGTTAGAAAATGAGTAGTTACTCTGTAAAAATTCCTTTTACACTCTTGAAAAGGGTTCACTTATTAATTAAACATAAATGGAAACAAGATGTGTTTGTGAAACACTAATGCCCCTGTAACAGCATTTTTTTCCCAAAAAGTTGACCTTGACAGATGACCTTGACCTTGATACCTACAAATGTACATCACAGAGATCTTTCACCATGCCAATCATGAGACAGGGTATCTAGAATATGCTTTTATAATCTGAACAATGAAAGTGTTTTGGTTATGTTTTTAAGACGTTTAACCTTGACAGATGACCTTGACCTTGTCACATGACCTTGACTTTGGAACATGCAGATGCGTATCATTGAGATCTACCATCATGCCAAATATGAACCTTGTATCTTGAATAGGCTTGAAGATATTGGCAATTTTTAGTTTGTTGGTTGAGTATTTTGAGTTATTTGACCTTGATAGACGGCCCTGACCTTGTCACATGACCTTGTCTTTGGTACCAGAATATATAGATCCTTGTAATCTATAATCATGCCAAACATGAGCCTTGTATCTTGAATAGGCTTGAAGATATTGGCAATGTAAAGTTTTTTGTTAAGTTTTTGAGTTATTTGACCTTGACAGATGACCTTGACCTAATCACATGACCTTGACTTTGGTATCAGCAAATGTGTTTCATTGAGATCTATCATCATGCCAAATATGAGCCTTGTATCTTGAATAGGCATGGAGATATTGGCAATGTTAAGTTTTTTGGTTAAGTTTTGAGTTATTTGACCTTGAAAGACGACCTTGACCTTATCACATGACCTTGACTTTGGTACCAGCAGATGCGAATCATTTAAATCTATCAACAGCCAAATACGAGCCTTGTATCTTGAATAGGCTTGAAGATATTGACAATGTTAAGTTTTTTGGTTAAGTTTTGCAGACAGACAGATAGACAGACGGATGAACAAACAGGCAGACAGACAGATGGACAACGGTAAAACAAAATGCCCTGATCTTTTGATGCGGCCCCCGATCATTCGATACGGGGGCATAAAAAGATAAAATTCTATCTAAACCTGTCTTTAACCTATATTCAACTACTTTTGCTTTAACAAAAGTAATTGTTATAATATTTAAGCTTATTTCAATTAGATAATTTATTGTATTTGTTTAAATATTTTTTTTATCCATCTTTGTCTCTTATCAGAGGATGAAAAGGTCTATGAGTCCCAACCAAAGAAACACATATAAAAGTCAGTTCAGTGTTAAATTGTACTGATTGTTTAAAGTTATGCTTTGTTAACTTATCAATAGTATTTTAAATATACAGATACATTTTTTTATCATATTTGAAACCAAAACCACTTAAATGGTTGACACTTATGTCATCATTCAATTCTATTACACAGGCTACATGCAGAAAGAGAAATATTTAGTTATTTATTGTCGCTACCGTTGCACATGCCCATATGAGCAACGCCCCCAAAAGACGGTTAGTTGTTCCGGGAAAAGTTCAAGGATACATGACAAAACTTCTTCTGAGATCTGCCATGGTTTTTTAATGTGCTCGGTGTAAAGCACTGTCTCACTGGGTCCCAGTTTAAGAATTACAGACTGAGAATAGCATGTTAAAGAATTATAAATTTCTTTATCATTTCTTGTTAAGTATCCAATTAGACATCTAAATACCAATTTTAAGCAACTTTCACCACAGCAAACTCGAGATATTCAAATTTTTGTCTTTTACCCCTCGTTCCAGGAAAAATGTGGACAATGAATATCACAAAATCCTCTGTATTTTAGCAAATTGATTGCATAAAGTCCCAAAATTTGACACACAGAACCCAAATACATCAACCTAACTAAAAAAGCTTTTTTTTAGTTTAGTTTCAACAGAGCGGTGAAAAACACTTTTTTGGCATGACGTCATTCGTAAAAAAGTGAATTTTCTGCAGATCATCAAAAAAAAGTGGAGAATCTCATCAGATTTATTTATATTTCAATACAGGTTCACCCTAAACCATCTATACCCAAATAATCTATGATGTATAAGGTAATATATATATATATATATATATATATATATATATATATATATATATATATATATATATATATATATATATATATATAACTCAAGAGCTTTAAACATATGGTTTGGTCACTTAAATGCTGGTTTATAATCGCGGTGTCAATTTTCAAAGGAGAGAATTTCTTTGCTTAATCCAATCATCAAATTTTTGCTTCATGGGTGGATTTTAATACATTTGAAAATCATAAGTCACTAACCCCTTGAAAAATGATTTACAGGGATCAAAACTGTTTTTGAAAGGGTCAAACAATAAAACAATCTCTGTGAAAGAAAACATACTAGGAAAAGAAATTGGTTGTCTCAATCAATTTCTTCTATTCCAACCATGTTTTCTACCTTTAGGAAAAAAAAATTGTATTATCATGGTGACGAATGGTTGACAACATTTTCTTTAAAGATTTTATTCATTGATTTCCAACTGAAAAAGAAATGTAATCATCACCACAGAAATTTTAAGTGATCTAGAAAGAAAGTTTTGAGGATAAATTAGTTAATTTCAAATTTTTAATAGTCAAAATCCTTGTTTTAAAATCAAACACAGGCCCAACCTAAATAGTCTTTTCTTGCATGATAGGACTTATGTTTACATGTTAACATGGTTTCAAAGAAACTTTATCTATTCAAGACTGTCTACCACTGTATCTGGTAACTATATATAATATCTGTACCATTGTTGCATCCTTCCATCACAAACTGAAAGTAAAAACAAAATATAACTGAGTGCATATATAATGTTTGACTGCAGGTGTTGGGCGAAGAAAATTTCTTAAAAGCGGCATTATTCTTAGCAAAAATATGTTTGGGTAAGTGCCCTTGATATCTTGTGATAGAGATCTATATTGATAGTTTCAAGTAAATATTTGTCATGTTAATGGAGATGTGAACACAATAAGTTTTTTGGCATAAAAATAATACTTTTTAAAACTTAAATGCTCAGTTGAATGACTGATTTTAGTATTTTCTCCATCAATCACCCATGGGGGTTAATATTAGATAAGGGGAGGGGGGTATTACCATTTGTAAACATTCAAAGAAATCCTTTGTTTTAAGTACATGTAATCTTTTTTTATTATTTACATAATAACAAATAGCAAAGGATTGTTTCAGAATAGCTTAACTTACTGTTGAGGCAATACCATATTTTTTGAGGATTGATGATAAAGAAACCCTTTTCAGACTGAACATTTTTTTGTTAGTATGATGGGTAATCAATTTGTGAAAATTCATAGTACAAACAACAATGACTGGAAAATAAATTGGATATTTGAGCAGAGAAGTTCATGCTTCACATAATAATATTCATTTTGATATTTGACAATGTCCAATACCAAAAAAGGAACATTCCAGCTCAAGCAAGGCAAAGATCACTATATAAAAAGAGCACCGCCAAGGGGTGCCTACGCCCGGTGTTGAGTGCTGGATGGTGAAAAGAATCTAAGTAAAAAGGGGCATAATTTGCACAAATTGTATCTAGAGTTATTCCCCTTGGTATTATAGGTTGCTCATTTAATGGTGAATATATGAGTGCCAAGTTTCAAGTGAATGTCTCTGGTAAAACCAGAGATATCATAATATGTCAAACTTTTCACATGGCAACAACAACGATGACGACACCAAGGCTATAGCTATACCTCGGGTTTTCTCCGAAAACAGCTGAGTTGATATAAGATCATGATGCCTACTATGTATGAAAGTTTCCTTGTGACATATTTATATGCGACATATTTATATAAACTATGTTACCAACCTGGCGTTTAATTGGCTCATTTTCCTGATTCAATAAATGTGAGCTTGACAGATGGAGGGTTTGACTGCTTTATCCCAGGTAACATCTTCTTGCACACACAGTTTAGTATGATCACCCAGAGAGACCAATGACTACAGTAAAACTGACCTGAAATAATTAAAAAACATATTTCACTACAAATAAGTTCTATTTCCTTTCAGTTCTAGTCTAATCAGAACATTTCACAGTAATATGTTCACAAGGGATAATGCTAGCTTTTCAAATACAGGAAAAGTTGACCCCTTGACTTAATATTTAGGGGGTCAAAACTGCTGTTGAAGGGTTAATATTAATTAATTGAATGGAGTTTAACGCTGCTTTCAATTTTTTTTAGTTGCGGCGACTGGAGCACCTAGCAATGGTTTCCTTGTAATTTCTCTCACTAGTACAACCACCACATCCTTTCCTAGCCTCCAGCTGCTATCTCATAGGTCTGTGATTATGGACCCATCGGTGAGAGACAAATAGTCAGAAAGAATGGATGCCGCCTTTGGGGATTGAACCCAGGACCTCTAGATTGACAGTCTGATGTGCTACCAACTGCGCTAAGACCGCCGCTCTGAAGGGGTGACAAAAAGAAAATGAGAAAAAAGTAAACATTCTTTGTTTTGAATGTTCATATATGTAAATATCTTCTTCATATCTTCTTTAGAGATTCATATTATATAGGAACCTCTGATAAAAAAATAAAGGAGATAATGAGTTCTCTTTCATTCAATATTTACTACAATTTTAAGAAATATTACTGAAAATTGAAATGGTCAAAATGACTCCAACATAAAAAAAACCTAAAGAAGTCAAAATATGATATTTTGATATGCTTGAGGGTGAATTCCCTGGTGTAATGGTCAAATACTTGCCCCAGTTAAGCTCTAGAGAGATCAGCATTACAACAGTTCATTTTAACTATATCACACATTACCCTGACTTTGAGAAAAACTGTGTGTGTGTGTGTGGTTTTTTTTTAACTTGAGGCTAACAAAATAAAGGGTCAAAGGACTCTTATTTCCTTCATGTACCTAACTCATTCCAGATCTTATCATGAACAGAGAGAGAGGCATCACTGCTACTCAATTTTACACCTGGATGGACTGGGGCTCTGTCTGTAAAGTGTCCTACACAAATACTCTACCCGCATTCACAATCAGTGGGGCTCAAGCCAGCAATCATCAGATTACAAGTCGGGCACACTCTCCACTAAGCATACAAGCCAGACCCCAATAAAGCTTCATTTATAAAATATATATCAAGGTTTTCAGTCACTTTGATCAATCTCCAAGCCACATCATGTCTCAAAATCCTTTTTTATGGCCTTCTGGTCAATACATATAGCAAAAATATGAGAACAATCAAGTACTTACATGTTTTGCATTTTCTGTAAAACTAGGATCTGGTTATCAAAAAGGTTGTTTTTCGACTACATTTCCAATTGCGGCATTCTACCATGTCCTAACTCAGCATCCCGAGATAACATGAATGAAAACGAGTTTTCGCAGTTCGTAATCCTCAAAACACGTGTCGAATAATTCTTAAAACCCGTCTTGTGACTGACTGTCGCCTGTTGAAAAGTTATGTAAAACCCTATTGAATAATGATACAAGGTGTCTTGATGTGTCATTCGTCTCAACTCGGCCGATTCCGTAACCTACATTTAAATCGGAGACGTCGGAGATCGCCCGAGTATTGCCGAACACACAAAACAAATTCAAGGGGTCACGACCTGACCTATATAAACAAATATTTCCGGCTAATTACTACAAGTTTTACCAGTGTAGGCTTGTGTCAAAAACATAGTATCTGTCTCTACGGTGTTTAGACTTAAACTTTGTTTTAGCTCTAAACTCTCAACAAGCTCACGCCGCTCAAAAATTCGCTTGGTTTCTACATTCAAAGATAAGTTTGTGTTTTCAAGGGGAATTTTCATTACCTTCACTTGATGAAGAATATCCTACAGGCCATTAAAGAAATAAACAGTGATTTTGCAAAGAGAAGCCTTGAAAGAGACTAAATTGAATCCTAAGAGGCGCTACTTTATTTCAAATGTATTAAGATCCGACAGGATTTTCCGTACATGGTATATAACACTGGTGAACGAAGTTCGTTCACCAACCAGTGAGTTTCTCATTGTGAAATCATTACAAAAGGAAATTGACTTTTTGGTCCAAAATCTATGATAATCAAATGGAGAAATTTCCAGATGTAAGTGCAAAACTATGGTAAAAGCAATAGTTTTGCCCTGACAACTCGATTCAAATTTATTTCAGATGACATGGAATTCCTTTAACAGTTTGAACTTAAATCCAAAATAATGTCAATTGTTTTTAATCGGGAGCTCGTTATGTTTGTGAACTATGTCAACCATCTGTATTATCACTGGGGTTATTAAAAGTATCGACCGTTGTCAGGTTGCGAGGACCAAACACCTTTTGTAAGTTCCATATTCAGATTGAAAAATGTTGACAGAAGTTTTTAAAATGATACCCCGCTTTGCAAGGTGGTTCACATACGAAGCACGTACCATTTCTTGAACGTTTGCCATATAGCAAAGGTTTTCATCTTGAACGCAGTATAGGTCGAAACTCTAAAGCCGAAAGCAAGTCCTCTTGCCTTTACATATTCCAAATGCACTTTCAACAGCTACATATCGTTAGCCAAATTGTCGTAGCTGCAGTTTATGTCAAGCTGTGTATATGATATTCATATCACCGACAGACGATAGTTTAGTCAATATCTCTTTTAAGTGTTTTATATTACAAGTATTTTGTCTTTAAATTTCTGGCATAAAAGAATTGGCCGAAACAATGAACCGAAAACATTTAAAAAAAACGGCCAAGTAAACCTTTCAATTTAAGCATTCATCGAGTCCCGTTTTCTTCTTTTAAAAACGTAATATTCTTTCATTTATCCAACATGTTAATCAAGACGCATGACAGTAAGATCTGTATTAGATGCACTTGTCATATATTGTTCGTGATGTTTTGTTACGCTACGTGCTTTGCAAGCATAAATCAGTGGAATATATCAGGACTAGATGACATCGTATAACCACATTGACCTTAAATTGAGAGAAGCCTCTCATAGTTGAAAGGAAACCTTTCGTGATTTATAGAGGCTGCTGATTGCTGGACACATCACGTCAAATACTTCTAGTAAATAATATGGAACCCGTCAGTATTAAAAAATCAATCGATAACCCGTCTTACTCAAAAGAGTCACCCATTAACCCGTCACACAATTAGAGAAACAAAGTTTCATATATACATTAAACTAAAAGTCTACCGTAATTAAACCGAGCGAAAAAAAAAATAAACAAAAACAACATTTAACTGTTAAAAATATGTTTTTAAAACATTATTTACTGATGTATGAGTATTTTTCAGCGTATAAGAATAATTGTTTTTGATACAAATTATCGGATGATAACCAAAAAATAAAAAGGATGCCCGTTATATTCCGAAATCTTGCTTTTGATAGGTAAGATATGAATTGGCAATTTATCAAATTATTTAACTGAATTATTGAGATGCGCCCAAGAGCATAAAAAAAAGTGTATGCGGAAATTCCCGACAATATAGAATTTATGTAGCTGATAACCGGTTTGTATGATTTCTTTGTAAATTCATCCTTGATATAATACCAAAGTTCATTAGATTTAATGCAGTCTAATGAAAGATTTTATCCGCGTTTGATGTTTTCTTTTCAATCAGGAAATAAGTATTGAATTATTTGTAATGCTTCCGATATATCTCTGTGTATTAACTGTCGATTAAAATAAGTCTAATTCCCACCCACAATTATTCGATAAAGTCATCTTCACTGGCGGATCTAGGGATTTTGGCATGAGGGGGGCGTTAGTCAAAAGAATAAAGACATCACTTCTTATGTCACAATAAACGTTGTGTAACTTTCCAACGCTTTTTGCTAAGAGGGAGATTATGACACCGGCTCGGGCGTATAGGAAAATTACGACCCCTTTTTAATGGGAAATTATTATTTACATCTTGTAATTATCATGTACTTAGGGGCTAATTGCTTGTTGCAGAGAAGGTTATTGTAGGGTGGGTTGGTTGGAACTGATGGGTTATCTGCATCGCTTCTTGAACCCCTTACCTTCTTGACACAAGACAAAGTGTAAATTGTTGGAGGATGACCTTAATGCTGTAACTCCGGTTTATTCAATATGTTTTAAAAAAAACTGTAGTTACAGCATTTTATTATTCAAAATGTTTTATGTCCTGCCTTTTTAATGACCTCAAAAACCATACATTCTCAAGACCTGAAATCACACGAGGTATCGCTACACTGGCTTTCACATCTCCAGGTGTGAAAAAGAATTAATAAAAATAGAATTAAAGTACTGAAGGTCGAGAAAGTCTCTATCATTCAGACGAGTAGATTTTTTTTTAAGAACTGATCAAAATGATATACATCTGATAAGATATACAAAAGATGTACTTGATCAATTCCCTAACATTTCATTCAATGCAAACAAAGATACCCCTTTCTCCTGTCAATTTGATGTAAGGGCAATAGGTTGTTTAAAGCTATACTGTAGTTGGCACTTTTTCTTGTATTCTGCTAAATGTACAATTTGTTGGAACTCTAATTGGTGAAACGAAAATTATTTGGTTGTTGATAAAATGTCATATTTTTGTAAGCGGCGTAAAACCCCATTCAAACTATCAAACTAGACTGAATTCAGATTTTTTCCAAATTGATATTTTTCGCAAGCTATCAGCAGATAATTTTTATATAAATGTTTAACTTATATATAAATTATCAAGGAAGAAGACTAATTATAGGTCTTCTTTTTGAATAAATTCTCTTTCAACCACAACCAAACAATTTTCGTTTTCACCAGAGTTCCAACAAACTGTAGCAGAATAGTACATCAAATTGACAGGAGACAGGAGTCTCTTTGTTGATATGTAAGTAAGTAAGTAAGTAAGTTTTTTTTTATTATACTGACATGTGTAACAATCAAATTGAATACAATTACATAATACATAAATAAATAACACCCGGCCCCATGGGCCTATATGTCACTTTTTAAACAAGAAGTAGCTATTCAATGCATGTATGATACATATCAGTTTTGGCGGGTCAATTTTGATTCTTTTTTTGTGTGTGTGTGTGCGTGTGTGTTGCAAGTAATATGTAGGTTTACGTTATATTTATGCTGCTAAGCGTTAATATATATCGGGTGGGTGACAAATCACATTGTTGACGCCCTTTTCTTATGAAAGAGCGACAATTTAGTGACACGTCCTCACAAGCCTTGAGCGGATCAGGGGGGACTACTGAACACTAAGAATATCCGACAATCCAACCCGACTCGCCCAAGTACAAGCATCTATTTAATCGTTGAAAATAAGGAATAATGGAGGAGAAAAGTGCCTTATCGAAACAAAAAATAAAACACTCTTGTCCATCGGATGTTAACAATGAAATATAAAAATGAAATAATAATGTTAATGGTAATTATAGCAGCAATTTATTATTAGTTTGCACGAATTTAATTCTTGCAAACCTAAACTGTTTGAAACTGATTATCAAAGAGAAAATAACAATATAAAAAACTTGAAATTTCCATTATATCTTAGACAAAGACAAGACAGTACGGGCAAGTATGTACGAAGCCTGTAGATGCTATTTCCCTTTTCCAGAATAGTTACATTTGTATCATGCGTTAAGAGTAATAAACATAAATATATATTTATATACAATAGAATGCACTTTTATAGGTAAACACGATGTAGAAAGTGAATGAAAAACATAACAATATAACAAGCCCTGCGTTCTGAGAAAAAAAAGCGCTCGCAAACGCCCGGAAACCGAACACCGTCCTGCACGTGGGTACAAGCGCAGGGCGGGGCAACAACCACCAAGCGCCTCACAAACGTCCCCAACCCGAACGCAGGACAGAGCAAATAAATAGATCAAATTAAAGTTTGGTTAACAATGATAATTAGCAATGCGTAGAAAGGAGAATTATCAATTATGGCACTATTCACAATACACTATAAATCTGCAAAAACACAAACAAAGAAAAGTATTTTCCAGAAACTAAAGAAAAATTAAGCAAAAAGGAGAAAACCAGAGATCCCCGTTAGAACAACACAATCTGTCAGCGAATGATATCCCTGACTGAGTGTGATGTAATAATGGATTGTACGACGGTGAATCAAAAATTACGTAGACTAGCGTTGCAGAAATTTTGATTTCACAGACTTTGAAGAGAAAACTACATTGTTATTAAATTGAGGCATTTTTCTTTTTGTCGTGTAAATTTGGATGAAATTCAAATAGTTGGTCACCTGTAGCAACCATTCTAAAACATGTAGTCATTTGGTACCGGCGCACGGTAACGACGTCAATATGACGCTGCGGTATTGATAAGTTCCGACTCGAAAGTCAGCACTTTTCAAAATACTCAACTCAACAATAAACACGATTTCTGCATCGCTTATCCATTGTATAAGTACTATTTTCATATCCATCTGATCCAAAACGATTAACTTAAAAGTGTAATGTGTCTTAACGATTCTGCACTGATGTTGTTCTGTGACAATTACAGATTAAACGCCGAGGAGACGTTTTCCATTCTCCGAGTGTCATCCTTCAGAAACACTCTCCATTTTTAAACAAACCTTTTAAACCATTTAAAAAGAAGGTATCTGCTTACATTTGAAGACCTTTTGGCATATTTTATCATTTAAACCTCTCGACTTTGTTTTCCATAGGTCCAGTAGAACTTTATTATTGTCTGGTTGTCTCTGGCTGCGCCGGTGCGGTCGTTTCGAAGTTTAAAAATTGACGCGTGTCCTTAGTTTACTGACTTTAAATTTGAAAAAAGCGAATGGATTATGATTAAATTTTAAATATATAAACTCATCACGTCAGCACATAATTAGGCGAAGTTTTGAAGTGTTTGGTCCAAATTGAGGGGACAATTACGGGTAGTAACACTAGGAAGTAACGTTCCAAAATAGGTTGCGCCGGTAGCACCTACCCAGGTATATCAAATGTTGGATTTTTTATGTCAGAGTCATAGCAGACTCTTGTAAATTTGATGTTTTGTCAACATTAAATGATTTGAGACGCGTACAAAATTTCATTGATTTCCGTTGGGAAATACCAAAGTTATAGTAAAAGTCCACGTATTTTTCGATCCATCCTCGTATAATCTTTGAAAAACGTTATAAAATCTCATAACTACAGCTTGAATGAGCTGTTATCTATAGATATGTTAGGGAATTAATAGCAACTTTTGTATGTTTTTATCAGAGGTATCTCCCTTGAACAAGTTCTTGAAAAGGCATCTCCTCGGATTTTCATTTATTTGTAAAATTACACATCAAAACATATGCCCATCTGTTGCACTTACATGAGTACTTGTAAATAAAATGATATGGTAATAATTCAACTAAACTTTTTTGTGATGAGTTACTTGGTCGGGTGCTCTAATTAGTAAAAACAAGTTGAACTCTCCCTCAGCACATACACCCTTTACCCATCTTATAAAAAAATTCAGCTAATTGCAATAAGTCTATCATTTTACGAAAACTAATTCACACAAAGTCCCTTGTTGTGGGATTATCGATTTCTCGTTTTGTTGTCATTAAGTATTCTGGGGTGTGTCCTGGTCTTACCTTTCCTTTATTTATTTGTCAAAGGGCAACAATGCATAATGAATAAATTGGAATTTTGTGTTATTTTTCCTTGTTATGTAACATCATGGAAGAGTGTTGGGAATGTCATCTTCAATCACACACATTATTTATGTAAACTAAAAGTTTTGTAATTAGGCTGTCATGCTGCATAGAAACTATTGCTAACGTGAATAAAGTCAAAGTGCTCAAAACGCTGGATACACTAATGGTGAATTGATATACATTTTCAGGGGATAATGATTCAAGAAAATTAGCTCTGTAGCGGGGATCCTAGTGTGCAAACTTGAAATATGTCCGCTCTGCGTTATGAGGATCTCTATGTGACATCAAGGAAGCCCCAACGCTCTTCTAATTCTTAACAGCAAAGCATTCATATCAAAGATTCGCCCATGTGAATGTCGTTATGGTCCACAACAAAGCATTGTAATTTGCTTTCTGATTAAATTTTAGACTGTATTGTTGGGAGTCTTTCTTATATAAAGATATTAAGTAGGATTTTTTTAAAGAAAAAATATATTATTTCCTTGCAAACAGTTAGGCCTGATACTTCCATTTTCTTAATTAGTATTGATCTATGTATTCTCCCAAAATATTTGGAATTAAACCCTGAAATCGAAATGCGCCTTATGATGTAGAACCACATTTAACACAAATCTGATTGGGGAAAAGTCCAAGAGAGGTTCCAATTTATACCGTTTTAAATACAACTTTCAAAATGCGTAGTACTGTTTCACATTGATTTACCAAAATAATTCAAATTATATTCTTTTATTGGGCGTTGTATCCCCTTTGTTGTTTGGTCCCATATATGTCATTGAGTAAGGCTTGAAAACTTGAAATTCCCATACTTATGTGAGCATTATAGGACCATAATGGTCCTCTTGTTTTGTCTTGTTTTCCATTCAAATAAAAAGGACAAATGATAGTCAACCGTTTCTATGTTCATCTATTATCAATTCATGAAGATCTTTGAACATTTACCAAGTCGAAATTTTGGAAAATATTTATGACCCGTAATGTGAAAATGGACCATCTGGGATCTTTGTAAAATGAATATTCAAAGATCATTTCTTTAACAGTTAAGGGCTTCTAAAGCCCTTGTTCTGAAAGTTCGTATTCAGGAAGGTATTTTAAAGTTAGATAATCAGTTAAAGCTCCGATCCGAGTCAGCATGTGCTAGCTCGCTCAGGGTGAAATTGGTTTGTTGTTTTATTGGTTTTTTTTGCGCTTAATGGATGGTCCATTTGTCCAGACGGATATAATTTTAAGCTCATCTGAAGACGAGGAATGTTAACAGGATGTTGACTACAAACCCAGGCAAAAACTCAACAGCAAAATATGAATATAGATAAACAAGTATTTTTCACCAAGAAATCAAAAATTTTCATATTAGTAAATCAAAAACAAATTCAGAAAACAAACGAAATAAAGTATGATAAAAAAGTATTTAAACTACGTATTCATTATGTTTGAAATAATTTTGATGTGTTTTAAACAAATGTGTTGTGTGGTTTGAAATATACTAGTTTACTATATATTATAACTAGACTAAAATATCACGCCCAAGCGTTTGTATAAAGTAGAAGGATTTCGATAATGCGCATGGTTTTAATGCCAAAACAATATCAACCTTAGAATTGGTCAAAATATTTCTTTAGATTAAATTTCGAAAACGTTTTAAATTGGGTCAAGTGGGGTAAAAACCAGGTCACATGGTAATCATGAGAAAACCCTTTTGAAACACTAGGGAGGCTAGATTTTCAGCACAATTAACTTTGAAATTGGTCAAAATGGTTGCCTTTATGAAATCTCGGACGAGTGTGGGTCAACTAGGGTCAAAATCTGGATCACAGCGGGACAAATCTTAGATAAACCTTGTGTACACTAAAGAGGTCACATTTTAATCCAATCAAACTTGAATTGCCCAGAATGAAATTTCAAACGACTTCAAAATTTTACCAACTTGGGGAAAAAAAACTAGTTGACAGGGTAAAACCCTATTATAAAACCTTGTAGACATGCAGTGGCCATATTGTTTGCCCAATTAACTTGAGAATTGGTCAGAATGTTTTTCTTGTTGAATTAATCTAACAGTATACTAATGTTTGTCAATATTTCTATCATCTTTTTTATCAAAGCCTACTTTAATCAAAATTCAGAAAGTTAAATCAGGTGAGCAATTTTAGTTCTCTTCATTTTTCGTTTGTTTTGTTGGTTTATGCACAGCTTCTAAGATACTTAGGATACTTCTAGATACTAAGGTCAATATCATGCTAAAAAAGGTTATGTACATCATTCGTTTTCAAATTTCTGAAAATTATACTGCTCTGGGCTAAATTGTTATTCACAAATATACTCAAGCGCAATAAAAACGCACCATCAAAAATTTCACAAAGTGCCCTTAATTATAAAATTTTCAATCGACTCTTTTTTTTCATCGTCTTTCAACCTGTAAAGGAACATGTATTCACTGCATTTCTTAACATCAACCATAAGACGTCGCTGTTTGATTGGTGGCCATTTAATTTGGCTTGCTGTTATAGCTGTATTTTTGAAACAAGTTTTGAATTCGACAATTGAAAGTAATGTTTCTTAGAGAATAAAATTACGACATTAAATTCACATTTGTTCTAAGCAAAATCATTAAAGTGATCTCAACTTAGGCATGGTATGGGATAAACTAAGAATAGTATGTAATATATTCATTAAAATCAAAGAATCGTAAACAACCTTTTGGTACTCGTGTTTTCGAATGATGTGTAATCCAAACGACATGTTTGGGTCCATCGTGGATCTAGAAGGTACGGTGTAGACCTAGAAATAAATGAGCGTTAGCCTGTGCACGAATCAACTGTCTAGAGTATGGCAACCGTTCCACAAATTGAATGCCAGGAAATTGTACTTACTTAGAGGTTATGCTACCAAAAATCGAACGATAGAAAGGGATCGCAAACCTAATTTGCAGATATAAGATTAACGATTTTTTAAACGTTTTTCTTAAGTCAAAGGTTCCAAAATCCTCCATCTTTTCTGAACTTACTCTACCATTATTGTGTAGTGAATGGTTCATTACAAATTTATTTAAATTTGTAATATTCGTGTCTGAAGTTATGGTAAATTAAATAAATATACGAGAAAAAATTCAGGTTGTGCGTTTTCATTGCATATGAGTATATATCTTGCTATTTATCGAATATCAATCTTTTAACGGCATACTTCTTTAAGATCATTCAAATGTACAGAAAAGCAAATCTACTAAAATTTACTTTGCTAAATACAATGTCAATATCCAACTGAAAGTTTAAATCTTACTAGTGGAAATTGACCGAGACCAATAGTAATCTACAGTTAAAAACATCGTATAAATTGACATTTATCTCGATCAAACCCATTTTAAATCATTCGCTCAGTGCTCTATCTATTCGTTCCTAGCAATCACTCAAACCATTCAAAAACGCTCCAAAATAAAAGATCGATAACTACATTCAAATTAAATATAGCTAGAAAAAAAATCGCAATTTCACTAAATAATTGATATTATTAGCGTCTAATAGGTTCTTTTGAAATAGAGAGCTATTTAGAGTTTGTGTATCCATATTTATTAAAGGGAGGTAATCAATATCGCTAATTTTGTTCATCCTGAACAAAATTAGCGACATTGGATTACCTTCCTTTAATTCCACTCAAAAATCACTCCACAAAAACATTCAAATTTACTCAAGAAACATTCTAAAATAATTCACCTTGTCAATTTCACGATGTTGTTAACTGTAGGTACAATATAGTAATTAAATTTGTCAGTCGACTTTTGTACTGACAGGGCAGCGACTAATAAGTAATTACAAAGAGTAATTGAACTAGAAAATTAGGAACACGTTCAGAAGCCTATAAAAAGCGGCGACCGCACTGCGCTTCAGACCAAACTATTGGTTTCATACCATTAATATTCTGGCCAATGATCCGACAGAATTGGGTTATTTGATGAAAAAGTCAGACGTAAGCCGTTCCTTATCAGACGAAAATGACAGCGTATCTTTCAAAAACTCAATTTGAATAGACTGAAATCGTTAAACCACAAGGGAGACGTCATTTAAAAAGTAACCGATAATTCCATAGGCCACTGTTTGTATAAACGGCTGTGCGTATTACTTACAATAGGCAGAATTCCTTTATTTTTTTATAGTGCTTTACGACCCGTCGACAGCTAAGGACATTTTGAGCGCAAGCACAAAAAACATGTTTATGAAAATTTAATAACCTGAAAATACTTTAAAAAGATAAACAAAACATGTGCATATAGACGTCTCAAAACAGCGCTCAATAGAACCTCAGAACACATTCTTTTATACAAATTGATCTAAACAGGTAGTCATGCCAAACTAACATGAGGTCAGACCCCACACGATTTTTTAACTTCTTTGTTCTATACAAAGTTGCTCAACTTTCAGGTGCTGCAGGGCATTCCACAACACTATTCTTATATATTACTTCATCTAAATTCATAGATCTATCTTTTGAGACTAAAATATGGGTCAACCAGGGGGTATTTTTCGGCTATTCAAGCGGAGTAAAGGCACCATCTTTATTCCAGAGGACAATTAGTTCGGGTATGCCACGTCATTTATCCGTCCTTCCGGAAAGAAAATCATTAAAAAACATCGAACCGGGCGTTACATTAAAGAAGAGATGCAAAACTAGCAAAAACCAAATAAGTATGCCCCTGGATCACTGTTCTCTATTTCAAAATACCATTTTCAAGCCGCACTATTTTTTCTTAAGATCTACTCTTACTTGTACAGTTGAATGTATGTACAGTAAAGAATATCGTAAAATTGACACGGTGAATGATTTTCGAATGATTTGTGAATAAAATCCAAGAGTGCGAGGAGTGAGTTTCGAGTGAAATTAATGGAAGGTAATTAAAATCGCCAATTTTGATCAGGATGAACACAATTAGCAACATATATTACCTCCCTTTAATAAAGTATGCATACAAGTTTATTTAGACCTTCCCCTTTCTTAAAGAAGCAGTCAGACGCTTACAACGTCAATTTTGCCAGTGAAATCGCGATTTTTTTCCTAGCTATATTTGTTTAGAGTGTAGTGATCTTATCTTCTAAGTCATTCTGAGCGTTTTTAAATAGTTAGATTGGGTGTCTGGAATAAATGAATGTGGAACTTAGAGAAAGATTTAGAATTGTTTGATTGAGGTGAATGTCAATTTCACGGTGTTATCAACTGCACTTTATAATATGACACCAATAATTGGCGATGACAAGATTAACCAAAGTGAGCACAAAGGTACATCCGCGCTCCTCAGCTCAGTAGTCACATATGGCCAAGTCCCGAATTAGATTCTAACATTAATAGCAATGCCATATATGTCAGTGTCTTTTTTGGGTTGAGGAAATAAATATAAGTCTTCAAATCTACTTGAATCTGCTCAATGTCTACATTTGTTGTAAATTTAATTTATAAACCTACGTTTCTTAAAGAGTCCATTAAATGAGCGATATACTGTTGGTTTGGTCTTAAATCGAAGAAAAAAACTAAGTTCGCGATTCGAAAAGACATAAAACAGATGTCGTCTACCAAACTCGTCTGCAAAAGCAATCGAGCCAGTAATTTTATATCTGTCAGTCTAACAAATAGGAAATTACCATATAGGAAAACGGTCTCAAAATCTTAGGGATCAATAGGCGTAACTAGGATTTTGAATTTTCTACGCACTCAGAAGGCGACCATCAAAAAATATATGGGATAAAGGCGATATGTGGACTGTAACAAAAGATAAAAGCCCTCCACCAACTCCCCACTTTTTTTATATATTTTTGAGCGTTGGTAGACACTTTCGGGTCCATTCGGAACATCACTCGGCCATTTCCGTAAACTGCAACAGACCTTGGATCATTCGGAACATCGCTCGGACTTTTCCGTAAACTGGAAAGTACCTCGGACGTAGGTGTAGTAATTTAGGGTCATTTTTAGGTAATTCGGCTTCTGGTGGTACTCTGGTTATTACGCTTGAAGAAAAGTATATTCATTTAATGTTTTAAAATCGTCTATGCAGATCTTTTTTGCATATAATGAAGTGAAAGCAAAACGCAATAAAAGTGTTCATATAATATGCCCAATATATATATACATACGCTGATTTTGTTTTTCCGCAGCGTCATCCTCAGTTATGTTTGTGACGTCTTGTAAACCCACGTGCAAAATGACGCGCTTTCATGGCTGGACCCTTATTATTCCCGAGGTCTATTCCGTAGAATCGCCGAGGGTCCCCGGTTGACCTCGGATGTATGTAAGGCGGATGGGTATGTAACAAAATCGTGCATTTTATTAGGCAGAAACAGTGTAAGAAAAACTGTACTGTAGATTTATATCTTTAACAGTAAATAACGGCTGAAAAGTCTTGATTTTTGAGAATGACGAATCATTCTCAAAAATTAAGATTTTTTCATCCGTTATTTAAGAATCTAAAGATATTTATATGAGGATATGTTGGTTTCACGTTAGTGACTTAAACGAGTAGCGTTGGCGACGTCGAATGTTTTCACTCAGGGTTTCGAGGACTAACGCCATTTAAAGTGACGTCATCGAGTTTTTCCAAGGTTTTCCCGTAATTTTTAAAAATTGTCCGCCTATGTACATCCGAGGTTGATCGTGAGTTCGCCGAGTGGTGTTCCAAATGTTTCGGGTCATGCATATTCTAATGTAGAATAATTCTTCTGTCTTTCTTTACATGCAATGTAAGCTTTGGTAGACATTGGCTCAGTGAATTATGTTTTATGAAAGTGGGTTTGTTTTTTGGTTTTTTTGAGGGGGGGGGGGGGGGGGGGGGATTCCTAGATGCTGCCTTTTTGCGGGACTCGACTCATTTATTCTCATAGGAATGGTGATCTTATCTTCTGTTTTCATCTGCTTTCTGTCACAAACTATGTGATAATTGATATGATTTACGAAATATCGTTTCAACAATGGAATGGTCATTTACGGACTTTTTTTGCAAATTACGGAAACCCCCTACGAAATACGAAAAAGATCGACGAAGTCACACAAATAGATTTAACTCAACGAACTTTAAGAGAAACATTGCACATCACTAAAGCTACTTCCTTAAAAAAAACTTTTAAATATCTTGATATGCTTGCTTACTTTTTTTGTAAATAACGTTTGTTTCAGAGGTCTTTAATTTAAAGCACCCTTCACCTTTAAAGTCTAATAGAATGGATTTAACAATAAATCTAATGGGTAATTTCAATTAAACTCTGCGTAAATGTTTTTTGAATGACCCCTCTTAAAATTTGAATGGCGAAATTCTGTTCGGCCCACTGATATGGGTTTGACAGGGTGGGGCCTTATCTCGCTATGAAATCTAAGAACATAATCACCTCCTAAACCTAAGACTATTCTAAATGAAACTTTGCCTGAGTGTATCTCCTGTGATCCTTTTCAAGAAATTGTCGTGACATTCTGATACACCCATAGCTACCATGGATGTGGCTTGATGCATATGGGGCCTATTTTCACTTTGAAATCGTGGAATAACATCTCCTTTTCAACAACTAGATGTTAATGTAAATGAAACACTAGTACTACCATTTCATCCTTTCCTAGCCCCCAGCTGATATACAACTTAGATTAAAAGATTTATAAACCCATTGGTGGGAGTCAATGGTCAAAAACAATCTCGTGCAGCTGAAAGACTTAGGTAATTGCGTTTTTGGCTTTGTTTAGCAGGCCATAGGAAACAATCCTGTACCCTATATCCATATCACTACGCTGTTAAGGCGGCGGCACTGAATAGACGAAACAACACACGAGGTCAATTTTCTGGAATATAACCTTGATTATTCACCTTGTCCTTATTATGTTTTCCAGATATTTTCTTACTTATCACTGCCAAAATCACTGATGTGTTTAAGATACATATCTTTTGTATTTGATCTTGACGGATGACCTTGCAAATAGGGAAAAGAAGAAAATGCTGCTTACTTACACTTTCTCCTTTCTCCCTAATATTATCTAGCCTTTCTGCTACAAATTTTTCTAATTTGCCCACATATTGTTTATAACCTGCAACCCTTTACAACTTGGACCTGTCTAAACATTTGTATTCTTGTAATGGATTAATCTAAATTAGAAAAATTCAAAAGCCTTGTCCCAGCCTTAAACCCTTAAACAGACGACAAAATTTTAGACTAAGCCAACTTGGAAAAGGATGCAGACAATAATTCAACACGAGTGCAATTTGCCAAATATCAAGGATAGAAATTAAAAAATAATGGGGTATGAGTATAGGGTGGACCATATTGTAGAAAAGGGAGAAATTGTCCCTATCAATTTCTTGTGTTCCCACAGTACAATACAACTTCTTTGTGAAATTCAATGTAAAAGAAAGAGCCTACAAGCTTGTGTCCCTAGAAAAACAACATTGCTGCGGTTGTAAGACGGAATGATCGAATGGATAAATTGACTGACTAGTAGCAAACCAATCAACTCAACTAAAAGTACAAAAACGTAAGTTGCGCTGTCTGCAAAGAGGTATCGGGCGTAGTAATATATACCTTGGTTGTTTTGGCGGACTCAGCGCTATATAGTGAGCATACCATTCGACATTTTCCTTTGAAATGAGTTCGGAATTTGGCTTACGATCCCTATCGGTAAATTGAACCCTTGGTTTCCTTCGCCTAAAAGAGCCTTGCAAAAAGATTAAAAAAAATGGAGTACATGCCTTCAAATGTCACCTTGCCTCTTTATAAACCAGGCAATCAACGCTTTTAGCGCTTTGATTAGAGGAGTGTATCTGTTGACTATCATTTGAGGGAACGTTGATGCATTCAATTAAACGTATCGCTCATGGAAAACGACGCGCTTTCATGTCAGTGCCCTTTTTATAATTCGCGAGATTTATTCTGTTGAAGCGCCTGTGCTTTCCGATTTCGAGCATCCGACTGGGGATTGACGAGGGATTATTCCTGTAAAGGTTGGTGAGATTATGATCAGTAGTACGTGTTAGAATATTTTATATTTCCACAGTCCTGGAATATCGAAAGTCTGTAGCATTCTTCGGTTACAACCAATCGGGGTCTCCCTTCTGTTCAAGAGTTTCTGCCTTCCAATCTTGAACATTGTGTTTGCTTGAGGCACTCACCCTAATCAGTTGCAACGCCACGAAGAAAAAAAAGCGGATATCTTGACCTTGATAGATTTTCTCGAAAATCTCGTGATTTTCGTTTTGTTTGGTCATCATTCTGAATGCTGGATCAATGATAAACATTTTTACTGCAGTTTATTAATCTCAACATGCTTTCTGCACCGGTTGTATAAACGTTGGTTAACTTAACCACTGGTTAAGTCCTAACCCTGGGTTAAATTTCAACAAGTCTGGTTAACAAACCGAACTGGTTAACTCGGTTGTATAAAACCACTTAACCAAAAGGTTAATTTTAGCCAGTTTGGTTAAATTAACCAAATTTATCTGGGTCAAATATTACCGTCATGCAACATTCCTTCACATGTTTTCCTGCTATCCGTCTAGTTAAGAATGGTTTTCCCATAATTAATCGGAAAGTACGTATCCGATTCCGGGTTTTTTTCGCGGAATTTGTCAAATCGTCTGCAAATAAAGCATATGGCTACGTTATACTTATAAAAATGGCTTCGGATATGAATGAAAAGAAGAAGTCCAGGTCTAAGAATTTTTCCTGTAGACGAAAACGAAGTGTTGACAAGCAGTGTGAAAGAGAAATTCAATGTGATACAGACCAAGTATTAACAAGGCCATTTTAAAATCGTGATATCTTCGTAATCCCCCCCCCCCCCCGAAATAATCTGCATTTTTTTATAGAATCAGAAGCCATTATTAATGATTTTAATGACCCAAAAATGTGAAAAGGTTAAAAGAAATCAGTTTAAAATAATTTCCGCTGTAAAAGAGTAGAACATTTCTTAGTATAAAAAATTCAATTTGTGCGCTATGTATAGACCACGCGAACGTGGCCGAGTGGGTACGCATGCTTTTAGAAACCTGATTGGGCTGATGCGACCCGGGATCGATTTCCCGACGAGCACATTTTTTCCTCATATTTTTTTAAGGTTTTTATTTTATTTTCATCATTGGCCATTACTTGATTTATTAACTTAGTTTTTTTTTAAATATTAAGCACGTTTCCTCCACTGACTGATTTAAAAAAAAACACAACAGAACTTAACTTGCTCCATTATTTAGATAAGCCTACAGTAGCTTTACTACGGTCGCAATTTTTTCGACTCGCACAGATTTTCACCGAACGTAGGCTTAGACATGTATATTTACATGTTCTTTTAATTTTCTTTTAACCTGTTATACACATAGATTTAGCATACAATCTTGATTCAGATCAGCTCCACAGAAGCGCAATCTGGTTTTGGTATACACTGATGTCTTAAGAGGAGTTGAGCTTTCAACGGAGTCACTTTTTTGCCTAGCAATTGGTCATTTTTGGAATGGGTTTTTAAGTTGGAATGCGGAGCAATTCCAACTTAGATTTAACAAAACCGCAAAATGAACACAAGATAATTTCATTTCGGATTTCTTGAGAACACATATCACGTGAACAGGATGTGAATACGCTTCGGCCTATTTTGTATATCTCAACTTGACAAAGACATATAGTTTGTTCATCAAAAAGTAATAATGCTGTACAATTACACAACTATCACTTCATGTATATTATTAACACGCTAATTTATGGTTTAGACGATATTTATTGAAAATCCCGTGCGAATATATTAGTGTCACGTGTTTGCATTACTATATTTGGAAATCATGTGATAAGCCAAGTCCAATAAGGTAAGCAATTGACAATAACACCAGCCAATCACGTGATCTGCTTATTTTGTAATGTCGCCATCTGTTTTCTCAGTATTGTAGCAATAGCACAGACCAACCACGTGATCTGCTTATTTGTTACGGTCGCGACCTGATTTTCGTAGAATTATGTGATAGCTTCTTTAAAGGTATAGTTTCTCCTTCTTAACGACCTTCTTTTGACAAGGTGTTATATTGTTAATTTCTGTCTAAGCTACGAAATAAAAATCTTTTCTTAAAGTGATGATACACTTTTAAAGTTAATAAATATTTTTGCAACATATTGTCGTTTTTTACGTCATATTGCAGTTATCTACATGAATGTTTCATTGTAAAATCCCAATACTCATCCACATAAACCCTTGCCACCATATCTTTAATTGAATTATGAATATCTCTCCCCAATTGCATTTATCACAAAGACAGTTTGCCATTTGAAACAAACCAACTAGTTCAACTTGTTTTCTTCACATTCTTACACATCAACACGTTTACGAGCACCATCATACAGTTAATTACACCGTGAAATTGATATTCATCTCAATAAAATGAACATTTTTAATCGCTCACTCAGCGCTCCATTGATTCATTCAAAAATGTCACTCAAACCATTCAAAAACGCTCAAAGTTATTAAAAAAATTAGCTCAACATGTACATTCAAAATTAATTAAGCAAGAACCGATTCGCGATTTCACTGACATAATTTAAGTTTAAAGCGTCTGATTGGTTCTTGACGATATAGAAAGCTATTGATCGAACTTTTATGCATATTTTATAAAAGTTTTATATTTCGCTAATTTTGTTCATCCTGTACAAAATAAGCGACACTGGATTCCCTCCCTTAAATTTCACTCAAAACTAGCTCCGCTCACTCATTCAACATCATGCCTAAATCATTCCAAAATCGTTCACCTTATCAATTTCACGATTTTATTAACAGTACCCCAAATTCAGAAGTAGAGTAGCATATATTGATTTCAACATGTCTGTCTCTCAGTCCATTGACCTTTTGCTTTCCGCTAGATAAACTGAGAAGCAATTGACCTGCAATAACAAAACTTTACACAAATATTGCCCATGACCCAAAGAAATGTCCTATTGTTTCGGGGTCATACATGTCACGGTCATCAGTAAATTTAAACAGTTAACAGTTTCCACTCTAACTGAACAACCAATTGACCCAAATCATAAAACTTGTCAATGACCCGAGAAAGTGCCCAATTTTGGAGTCACAAAGGTCGAAATCACAATTGAACTTCGTCCAAAAATTGTCTTGAGATTCCAACTCATGAAGTAAAAGACTTCCCTGCGAAAATATCTTTTCATCATGGACAAATCACTTGTTCAGGTCCACTTTGCGACATTTCTAATTAAAAATGTAATTGATAACTCAAATGGAGCAGAAGTCATTCGAAAAATAATATAAAAACTGTTTTGAGTTTATAAGTGTTCCCCTGTGCGTCCATTAGTCGGCTGTATGGTCCGTATCTTTTTCTTCTTTTCTAGCTCACCAGAGCACAACGTGCTCAAGGGGAGCTTTTAGGATCACCCTGACTCCGTCGTCCGTCGTCAACTTTCTTAAGAATTCTTCTTCCCCTAAACCCCTTGGCCAATTTCAATGAAATTTTGCCAGAATGCGAACCTCTTCAAAATTGTCGCTATATTCTAATTGGCCAATAAATATGGTTATGGTAGGGCGGGGCTTATTTTGAGCCCAAAATCTTTGAACGAAATCTCCTCCTGAACCACTGAGCAGAAAATTTAATCAAACTTTACAAGAATGTTCCTTTAATGACCCACTTCAAATGTTGTTGGCAAAATTGCCATTAGCCCATAAATATGGGCGTGGCAGGGTAGAGCTAATTTTGAGTCTGCTCTGTAATGAATGGGTTGACAGGGTCTATTATGACTGCTTATAATTCGAATTATGTCTTCTCTTCAACAATTATGCAAATTTGAATGAATCTTTGCCAGTAAGTTTCTTTGATAAGTTCCATTGGACCAATCGCATTCAGGTGAGCGGTTTAGGGTCATTCTGGCCCTCTTGATATCATTTTTCTTTCATCAGATTCAGGCATGTAAAGCGATTCAGAGGTTTAAGCGTCTCTCGTTGTTGAAATACATTGATTTATATACGCCCGTCAAAAGACGGTACGTATTATGTGATCACCTGTGGTGGGCGAGAGGCGTCGGTTTCGTTAGTAGCTTGAGGTCACCGTCTCTCGAACGCATTCCAACTTATCAGTACTTTCAGTACTTTGATTATGTTGTGTTCAAGAAAGGCCGCTCGCTATAAAATCTATTCGCCGAGAGCGCTTTGGTATCCTGAACGCAGGACTGGTAATTACTACTGTGCGGTTGATTGATTTCATACATATATGAAGGTGAGTTTGACTCTACTCTCTCTAGTAGCTCCAAAGCAAAAGATGCTCTAAGTTAAATGTTCCCCACTTATGGGCTGATAAATGCTGAAAGTACAGTAGATAAAGGGTTATGACATTTGCTCGCTGGACTTCATTTGGACTGCCTTTGTAAATTCAATCTAAATACATATTTTTGTACTAACCACATCCACTTCTTCTTTTACAGCTACATTGAGTGAATATTTCAAAAGTTTTGTGCAGAAACATTTGTCCATTTTTCAATTTGGTGATTAGTAATTGGTGCTGCATTTTCAGTAAAATAATTTTCCAAATTGAACATGTATTCTGGTAAAGTATTTCTTTGAAAATAGATTTCTCCTAATTGTGATAAATAGCGGAAGAAATTATTTGACAGTTTTTGAAAGAAAAAGTAGGACATTTCAAAAAGAAAGAATCTTTAAATGATGCGCAATAGTCGTTTTCTTACTTTTCCTTGTAATGCGTAAGAAATGATTGATAATATTTGTTCTTTCTCTGTGAAATGTGTAATCCTTTTTCAGCCGAATTCGATTTGCTGTATCAGTTTCGCAAAGCACTGCCGATTATACTTTTATGGGTTCGAACACTGGCTCTGTCTACATTCGTTCCGACATGTTTCATTTCTCTCTTATCATTTTGAGACAGCGATCAAAAGGTAATTCACCTGATCCGAGTCTAAACTGGACGCATATATTGAGAAGTAGTACTTGTCACGCACATTCTCATTTTTCCTTACGGGATATAGTAGGTGTTAATAAAGCCGTATTGTTATGTTTTCAGTTATGACAACCAACAATTGCAAAACTCACACTAGTCTATCTGATATAAATGGTTTATTCCGTTGAAATAGATTTTAAACTCTTTACGTTTAAACGGATTGGGTAGGGGATAATTTAAAATTGTGCGAAGAAAAGTCCAGCTTGCTTTGTAGTAACGAGTTTTGCAATAAAAACGAGTTTTGCAATATAATTGCAAAGCTCGTCGCGATGACAAAATCCTTATTGCAATTAAGTGCCCAACAAGATTTGCAATAAAATTGAGAAATATAATAAACTATTTTTTGTATGATATCTAACAAACATGCGCCAAAAAATTGCCATTTGTTTATTAAATAGAGTATTGACATTTTGTTTTCCTTGATATAGAAAAGTATTTTTTTGAAGCATTTCGTTGAATAACATACATGAAAGCAGTTTATTGCATTTCTCAATTATTTTGCAAACCTTGTAGAGAATTCGAATTAACATTTCCATTCAGAAAGGTAATATCTTCTGTTAAAAACTTCAATTGTACTATTTTCATTAAATTCACTACAATTAAAGTCTAAGAGTTTTCATACCGAAACTAGTATGTTATCAAATGTTAAAGGGTTTCGAAATATTAAACTTAACGTTATAGGATTTTTGTGTCAAATTCTAAAAGATAATTAGGCTTTAAACCTTCGCACAATATTAGGCAAAACAAGACTTCAATATTCTATTTAAGACAGAGAGCAAATGTTTTGGGCGCATGTTCGTTGGATAGCATACAAAAAAAGTTTATTGCATTTCTCAATTTTGTTGCATATCTTGTTGTGCACTGATTTGCAACAAGGGTTTGTCATTGCAACTAGTTTTGCAATGATTATTGCCAAACTCGTTTTTATTGCAAACTCGTTACTTACTAATCGTATTTTACCGTAAGAACATTTACACTAAAATGTTCGCTTTCAACATATACAACAAGACAAAATTTTGATGCAAGGCATCAATGTAGATAGCAATGTAGATCGCAATCTTTGTTTGTTCATCAATAAATTGTGTTTTGTTCTTTTATTTCAAATTATTTCTTTTTTGTCAACAATATTTATATGGAATTTTAAGATTTCTAACAGTATTGATTGCAAAGCTATAACATGCACACCCAGCTAAAGGGTGGTTTTTTTTTTTTTTTTTTTTTTTTTTTTTTTTCAAAATTAAGCTATTTTTAGAAATGACATGAACTTCCTAAATCTCTCGAGTTTGATGAATCCCGATAAATATCTTAAAAAGGTCCTAGAGCATTTTTTAAGAGAAAAGTAGGTCCTAAGCACTTTAATGAAACAGGCCCCCGGGCCCAGTTTCATTAAAACATTTAAGACCTTTTTTGTCTTACTGATGACTTTCAAAATAGTAACAACAACAATCACTTTACAAAGGTATTGATAGATTGGTGATACATGATTTTTGTCCAAAATATATGTGAGAAGTCATTTCTCGCACCAGTACTACTAAAACATCATTCCTTAGTCTTCAGCTGCTATCTCACTTTGGTTTTGTAACTATCCACCCATTGAAAAGCTCACACAATGTCAATCGGATATAAATTGCTTATTCCGTTGAAATAGACTAACTGGTTTAATCCGTTGACATAGATTTGAAACTCTTTACGTTTAAACGGGTTAGGTAGGGGATAATTTAAAATTATGCGAAGTCCAGCGTGCTTTGTAGTTACGTGCTTTGCAATAAGAACGAGTTTTGCAATATTATTGCAAAGCTCGTCGCGATGACAAGATCCTTATTGCAATTAAGTGCTCATCATGATTTGCAATAAAATTGAGAAATGTAATTAACTATTTTTTTGTATGATATCCAACGAACATGTGCCAAAAAATGCCATTTGTTTGTTAAATAGAGTATTGGCTTTTTGTTTTGCTTGTTATAGAGAAGTATTATTTTAAAGCATTTCGTTGATAATATATACATGAAATCAGTTTATTGCATTTCTCAATTTCTTGCTAACATTGTTGTACACTGAATTGCATTAAGGTTTTAGTCAAACGAAACGAGTTTTGCAAAAAGTATAACACATTTTGTTTTTGTTTTTGTTTTTGTTTTTTTAGAGAATTCGAATTAACATTTCCATTCAGAAAGGTTATATCTTCTGTTAAAAACTTCAATTGTAGAAGCTTCCTAAAATTCTCTACAATTAGAGTCTAAGAGTATTCATACCGAAACTAGTAAAACTATCAATTATCTTCTAAAAGATAATTAAGCTTTAAATCTTCGCACAATATTAGGCAAAACAAGACTTCAATACAATTTAAGACAGAGAGCAAATATTTTGGGCGCATGTTCGTTGGATAGCATACAAAAAAAAGTTTATTGCATTTCTCAATTTTGTTGCATATCTTGTTGTGCACTGAATTGCAATAAGGGTTTGTCATCCTAACGAGTTTTGCAATAATTATTACCAAACTCGTTTTTATTGCAAACTCGTTACTTACTAATCGTATTTTACCGTAAGAACATTTACACTTAAATTGTTCGCTTTCAACATATACAACAAGACAAAATTTTGATGCAAGGCATCAATGTAGATAGCAATGTAGACCGCAATCTTTGTTTGTTCATCAATAAATTATGTTTTGTTCTTTTATTTCAAATTATTTCTTTTTTGTCAACAATATTTATATGGAATTTTAAGATTTCTAACAGTATTGATTGCAAAGCTATAACATGCACACCCAGCGAAAGGGTTTTTTTTTTTTTTTTTTTTTTTTTTTTTTTTTTTTTTTTTTCAAAATTAAGCTATTTTTAGAAATGACATGAACTTCCTAAATCTCTCGAGTTTGATGAATCCCGATAAATATCTTAAAAAGGTCCTAGAGCATTTTTTAAGAGAAAAGTAGGTCCTAAGCACTTTAATGAAACAGGCCCCCGGGCCCAGTTTCATTAAAACATTTAAGACCTTTTTTGTCTTACTGATGACTTTCAAAATAGTAACAACAACAATCACTTTACAAAGGTATTGATAGATTGGTGATACATGATTTTTGTCCAAAATATATGTGAGAAGTCATTTCTCGCACCAGTACTACTAAAACATCATTCCTTAGTCTTCAGCTGCTATCTCACTTTGGTTTTGTAACTATCCACCCATTGAAAAGCTCACACAATGTCAATCGGATATAAATTGCTTATTCCGTTGAAATAGACTAACTGGTTTAATCCGTTGACATAGATTTGAAACTCTTTACGTTTAAACGGGTTAGGTAGGGGATAATTTAAAATTATGCGAAGTCCAGCGTGCTTTGTAGTTACGTGCTTTGCAATAAGAACGAGTTTTGCAATATTATTGCAAAGCTCGTCGCGATGACAAGATCCTTATTGCAATTAAGTGCTCATCATGATTTGCAATAAAATTGAGAAATGTAATTAACTATTTTTTTGTATGATATCCAACGAACATGTGCCAAAAAATGCCATTTGTTTGTTAAATAGAGTATTGGCTTTTTGTTTTGCTTGTTATAGAGAAGTATTATTTTAAAGCATTTCGTTGATAATATATACATGAAATCAGTTTATTGCATTTCTCAATTTCTTGCTAACATTGTTGTACACTGAATTGCATTAAGGTTTTAGTCAAACGAAACGAGTTTTGCAAAAAGTATAACACATTTTGTTTTTGTTTTTGTTTTTGTTTTTTTAGAGAATTCGAATTAACATTTCCATTCAGAAAGGTTATATCTTCTGTTAAAAACTTCAATTGTAGAAGCTTCCTAAAATTCTCTACAATTAGAGTCTAAGAGTATTCATACCGAAACTAGTAAAACTATCAATTATCTTCTAAAAGATAATTAAGCTTTAAATCTTCGCACAATATTAGGCAAAACAAGACTTCAATACAATTTAAGACAGAGAGCAAATATTTTGGGCGCATGTTCGTTGGATAGCATACAAAAAAAAGTTTATTGCATTTCTCAATTTTGTTGCATATCTTGTTGTGCACTGAATTGCAATAAGGGTTTGTCATCCTAACGAGTTTTGCAATAATTATTACCAAACTCGTTTTTATTGCAAACTCGTTACTTACTAATCGTATTTTACCGTAAGAACATTTACACTTAAATGTTCGCTTTCAACATATACAACAAGACAAAATTTTGATGCAAGGCATCAATGTAGATAGCAATGTAGACCGCAATCTTTGTTTGTTCATCAATAAATTATGTTTTGTTCTTTTATTTCAAATTATTTCTTTTTTGTCAACAATATTTATATGGAATTTTAAGATTTCTAACAGTATTGATTGCAAAGCTATAACATGCACACCCAGCGAAAGGGTTTTTTTTTTTTTTTTTTTTTTTTTTTTTTTTTTTTTTTCAAAATTAAGCTATTTTTAGAAATGACATGAACTTCCTAAATCTCTCGAGTTTGATGAATCCCGATAAATATCTTAAAAAGGTCCTAGAGCATTTTTTAAGAGAAAAGTAGGTCCTAAGCACTTTAATGAAACAGGCCCCCGGGCCCAGTTTCATTAAAACATTTAAGACCTTTTTTGTCTTACTGATGACTTTCAAAATAGTAACAACAACAATCACTTTACAAAGGTATTGATAGATTGGTGATACATGATTTTTGTCCAAAATATATGTGAGAAGTCATTTCTCGCACCAGTACTACTAAAACATCATTCCTTAGTCTTCAGCTGCTATCCCACTTTGGTTTTGTAACTATCCACCCATTGAAAAGCTCACACAATGTCAATCGGATATAAATTGCTTATTCCGTTGAAATAGACTAACTGGTTTAATCCGTTGACATAGATTTGAAACTCTTTACGTTTAAACGGGTTAGGTAGGGGATAATTTAAAATTGTGCGAAGTCCAGCGAGCTTTGTAGTTACGTGCTTTGCAATAAGAACGAGTTTTGCAATATTATTGCAAAGCTCGTCGCGATGACAAGATCCTTATTGCAATTAGGTGCTCATCATGATTTGCAATAAAATTGAGAAATGTAATTAACTATTTTTTTGTATGATATCCAACGAACATGTGCCAAAAAAAATGCCATTTGTTTGTTAAATAGAGTATTGACTTTTTGCTTTGCTTGTTATAGAGAAGTATTATTTTAAAGCATTTCGTTGATAATATATACATGAAATCAGATTATTGCATTTCTCAATTACTTGCTAACATTGTTGTACACTGAATTGCATTAAGGTTTTAGTCAAACGAAACGAGTTTTGCAAAAAGTATAACACATTTTGTTTTTTTTTTTTTTTTTTTTTTTTTAGAGAATTCGAATTAACATTTCCATTCAGAAAGGTTATATCTTCTGTTAAAAACTTCAATTGTAGAAGCTTCCTTAAATTCTTTACAATTAGAGTCTAAGAGTATTCATACCGAAACTAGTAAAACTATCAATTATCTTCTAAAAGATAATTAGGCTTTAAATCTTCGCACAATATTAGGCAAAACAAGACTTCAATACAATTTAAGACAGAGAGCAAATATTTTGGGCGCATGTTCGTTGGATAGCATACAAAAAAAGTTTATTGCATTTCTCAATTTTGTTGCATATTTTGTTGTGCACTGAATTGCAATAAGGGTTTGTCATCCTAACGAGTTTTGCAATAATTATTACCAAACTTGTTTTTATTGCAAACTCGTTACTTACTAATCGTATTTTACCGTAAGAACATTTACACTAAAATGTTCGCTTTCAACATATACAACAAGACAAAATTTTGATGCAAGGCATCAATGTAGATAGCAATGTAGATCGCAATCTTTGTTTGTTCATCAATAAATTATGTTTTGTTCTTTTATTTCAAATTATTTCTTTTTTGTCAACAATATTTATATGGAATTTTAAGATTTCTAACAGTATTGATTGCAAAGCTATAACATGCACACCCAGCGAAAGGTTTTTTTTTTTTTTTTTTTTCAAAATTAAGCTATTTTTAGAAATGACATGAACTTCCTAAATCTCTCGAGTTTGATGAATCCCGATAAATATCTTAAAAAGGTCCTAGAGCAATTTTTTAAGAGAAAAGTAGGTCCTAAGCACTTTAATGAAACAGGCCCCCGGGCCCAGTTTCATTAAAACATTTAAGACCTTTTTTGTCTTACTGATGACTTTCGAAGTAGTAACAACAACAATCTCTTTACAAAGGTATTGATAGATTGGTGATAAATGATTTTTGTCCAAAATATATGTGGGAAGTCATTTCTCGCACCAGTACTACTAAAACATCATTTCTTAGTCTTCGGCTGCTATCCCACTTTGGTTTTGTAATTATCCACCCATAGAATGATTCGTCATTCTCAAAATTTTAGATTTTTCAGCTGTTATTTACTGTAAAAGATATAAATCAACAGTACTAGTTTTTCTTACTCTGTTTCCGCCTTAAAAAATGCACGATTTTGTTACATTCACATCCGCCTTACATACATCCGAGGTCTGTTGCAGTTTACGGAAATGGGCGACTGATGTTTCGAATGCCATTGGTGGGAGACAAGTGTGTGCCACCGCCGGGAATCGCACCTATTATATCCGCGAAAATCCAAGATTGTGCGCTACCAAGTGCGCTTTGATGGCGGCCTGAAAGCGTAACATTCGATTACCTAACCACCTAGCTTTTTGTACAATTTGTATCATTACAATATTTTCATTCATAGAAGATTGTTGAAGCATTCTGTTCTTTTCACATAATTACCAATTTTTGTGACATTGATTGTGGATAAAAGATGAATAATGGCTTGCTTTTTATTTGAGAAAAAAGTAAAGCAAATGAGAGTATAATCTACTAAAAAATGATTTATTCCATTGAAAATGGCAACTAAAACCTTGCGCAAAATCATTAATATACCATTTTTAAAGGTGTAGACCACTTCTAAAAGTTCCAGGCACTGATTTCTGTCAGACATAAATACAATTATGTTCAAGCTAAGCCACTTTGTAATATGAAAGAGGGGCAATGTTAATCAGTTAGATCGTCTCGGTTCCGATTTTCGTTTGATACGTTTGCAGATTGGCAACACTGTGTCTTCACATTCGAAGTACAACTGTTATCAGAATCTCGTTTAGGGTGAGATTTCCAAGTAATTAACCCTTGTCAAGCTGAACCCGGAATATTCCTGCCTTGGCAGGAGCTATAGACAAACATCAGCCTGCACATATGTGCAGTCTGATATTAGTCTACAACACCTGTTTCTCACTTTCAAACCAGAATTGTCAATAGATTTTGTTTTTTAGATAAAATTGACCTACTGTTGGTACTTTCAGTGCTTTTTGTCCTTTGATTTTGATGAAAATTTATAGCCAAAATTTATTCAGCATGACAAGGGTTAAACTAGTCAACTCATATCGAGGAGCCAGCGCAATTGTATAGACACTTAGTAAAGGCTTGCACTGAAGACTTGGTATAGAAGATTGGCGACTGCAAAGCCTTTTCTTACAGTATCCATGTTGAAAAATAAAAAACCAAGTTTCATGAAGATTGGACCATATTTGTAGCCACTAGAGTGTAATCAAGAAATTTGTCATTAAGGCCCCCTTTCCCGTGATATGGCACGGATCCTTTCCATTTTAGCAATTTTTACCAGGGTACCCAAGGAATATTTCTGCCAAGTTTGGTGGGTTTTGACTCAGTAGTTTAGGAGGAGATGTCGTTTAAAGAAAATGTTGACGCCGTGACGGACAGACGTACGCCGGACATTGATAGATCACAATAGCTCCCTTTAGCACTTTTAGCACTTCGTGCTTAGGTGAGCTAAAAAGTATTGCATGCGAAACTAACCAATATAAAATTTCTTTTCTCACGTCAGTTATAAGTCAATGTAATAAACTTCTACCTGTAATTAAAAAGGCTGAGTCCATGACATCATTTAAGCTCGAACAGAATAGGGACAAGCCGGTTCCGAATCAGTTATACTTTTAAGGAGACAGGAACATGCAAACAATTCATGCTCGCTTAAGAAACGATTGTAGTTCTCTTTCCTTACACCTCGTTTCTCGAATTATTGTGGAATCTCTTCTCTGTAGATATGACAAAATCGAATCTAGCACTCACTTTACCTTCAACCTTCATTTTTTCCACAAATTTTTTTTGTTGTACCACTAATCTTATACAATCTTCTGTGACGTGTAATTTCCTGTTTTGAAGTTTTTGAAGCAGACCTTTTTATTATAATGAGTGTTGTTAGGAGAGGAACTATATAAGTTACCCAAGCTTTCATTCCAATCCTTTTCACTAAACAAGTTGTCCATTATACTGTCTGTATTTTCTGAATAAAATATTTTTAAACTCTTTAACTCGATATTTCTCCAGCTACCACCCCTATAAAGCATCCTCATATTTAAGCGACTATCTCAAAAGGGCCTTTCATCGTAAGCAAAGTCTCTGATTGAATGAACATTCTTTAACAAAAAGTGATAATCGTTGAATCTTATTCTAAACCTATTGGAATCGTTTTAATAAGTAAGACGATCCTAATGGGTTACAACATCAACGGATTCAGTAATAATAATACAACTATCAATACCTGCTATCAAAATGACCTTACATTATTTATAATTAAAATTGTATCGAGCGACCATTCCATTAAGGTAACTGCGGACACATAGAGTGCCATTTTTGGTCCAAATTTTAAATTGTCTGCAAATCATGCCTAATGCGATGAAACTGAACTTTGAAGTTTCCGCTTTCATATTTCGGTCATAAAAAGCAATTTCATAACGTAGAGTTGACGTCATGACGTCAACAAGGGGCCGACCCCTTTTTTAGGGACCAAAATCAGTAATTGTCCATTATTTTTGGAAATAATAAACCAATTTTTATCCCGAAAACGCCATTTGCTTCGTATTAACACGCCCGATGTTCAGTTTTTATACATATGAAGAAATAAATGTAAGAAATACAATAAAGTTTTACGTATTAGATGTTAATGTCTTCTGCATTGCTGTTTTCGAGTACAGTTACTGAAAATATTGCCTTTTATCTCGAAAATTTGTCCGGTGACCTATGCTGAAATTTAGACATGTTGCTACCAAACCATCCCGCTGAAGATTTTTGAAATAAAAACAATATGTCTTCGGGTTAGATTTTGTGTAAAATTCGAGTCCGCGAAGATATCGCAAATCAAAGGATACTTCAACGTCGCGTTAAATGTTCACAAAAGCTGTCTTTTTAAATGGATGAAAAATGAAGTGAATCTTTCCATTTCTTAAAAACACATTCAGATTTGATAATTCTGAATCCTATATTTCACAATAAACCTTAATTTCAAATATTTTAGAATGCGTTATTACACGGAGATTGGCGCAAAATAAGCAAAGTACCGATGGTTTTGGTGCGTAGTCGAATTCGACGAAAAATGTTGCAACAACTTCAGAAAATAGAATTTAATAAAAAATCTAACCCGAAGACATATCATTTTTTTTTTTTTTTTTTTTTTTTTTTTTTGATAAATGAAAAGAACATTCTTTTCGCTACAAAATAACAAAAATTCAGCATAGGTCACCCGGCGAAATTTTGAGAGATTTCTATTAATTTACAAAAAATGAAATAAAAAAAGGAACGCCAAATTTTATAAATCGCGAAATAAATAGCGATTTTGGCCCATATTTCTATTTAAATGTGCACAGAAATTAAACGATTAGCTCAGGCGTTCTTGGACTTACTAAATGAACTTTTTTTCGTAAAATTCGATCGATTAATTCAGAAATTATTTGCAAATAATGATTTTGGCGGATCGAAAAGGGGTTGGCCCCTTAATGACGTCACGACGTCAAATGAACGAGCTTCAGACCCTTTTCATGGTATGTTAGCTATTTCTCGCACTCCAAATTTAAATCTCAGCAATTATTGTGAGATTTAAAGAAAGTCGAACTTTCGACCATTTTATCTGTCCGCAGTTACCTTAAGCGACTACGTTTTGGCGGTCCCCTAAAGGGTCGCTTAAGAAAAGTTCGCTGTATTTATCTTCTCAAATTCCAATGCGGTTTTCTCGAAAAGGAGATTTACATTTAATATGACTTTGCTAAATTTCGTTCCTAAGGGTCTCTAGGAATTTAACACTTTGTACTTAGTTTCGATGAAAAGACAATAAAAATCCAGTTAAATTTTGTCTTAACCACAAGGGTTCAGTGAGACTTGGTCATAAAAAGTTTTTGTCACTTTGATTGCTAAGCAATTATAAGTATCTACTTTCAGGGGAATTTAGCTTATGTACAATATTCAATTAGCCTTACGAGCGTTATAAGGGTACGTCAATTCTTTAATATTCGTACTTTTTAATCCACAGACAAACAGATAGATTGAGAGAGAGAGAGAGAGAGAGAGAGAGAGAGAGAGAGAGAGAGAGAGAGAGAGAGAGAGAGAGAGAGAGAGAGAGAGAGAGAGAGAGAGAGAGAAAGAGAGAGAGAGAGAGAGAGAAAGAGAGAGAGAGAGAGAGAACGAGGGAGAGAGACAAAAGACAGAGACAGACTGAAAAGGGACAAAGGAATATAGTGGAATGCGCGGATAGAGACGTAGAAAGAGAGGAGAGAGACAGGCAGACAGACGTATCGATTAAGAGCGTGATATAGTGACAGAGAGACAGAGATATAAAGAGGAAGGAGATAGAAAGAGAGAGAGAGGGGAGATGGATGGAAATAGACAGAGAGAGACGAATGAGAGGAGAGAGAAAGAGAGAGAGACAAGACAGATAGACAGACGTACAGTGACAAAATAGATGGAGTGACTGAGAAAGGGACAGAGACAGAGAGACAGACTCAACAGAGGGGGGAGGAGACAGGAGACAGAGGCTAGATAGTGAGGGAGAGTAAAAAGAGATAGAGAGACTAGAGAGAGAATGAAAAACTAAGAAAGAAGCGAATATTTTTTTTCTCAGTGAATCATTTTTAATATTGATTGCAAAAATTTAATATTCAAATTTTGTTTAAATCTACAATATGATTTAAGCTTTAAGCATATAGCGATGATGTTGTCATGCCAGTTCTGCATAAAGGTATCTCTTTTCCGTAATTTAACATTGTTAACAATAAAACTATACAATGTAGTTTATTAAAGTTTAAAGTATTTCCCAACCTTCTCGGAAATTTCATAACTTCTGGTTTGGAAATAAATTATAATTTCCATGATACAATTAATCACACCGTTTAATTTACACTCATTCGATCAAAACTATTCGAAATCACTCTCTCAGTAATCCAATCCTAATTCCAAACACTGATATCACTTAAAAAAAACCCTCGGAAATAGTAATAAAGTGCTTCGAAATGGTGCAAAACGATCACTATTTCAATCTAATCGATCAAATAATTGCATTATTTAATGGTTAGTGTCGATTTTAAACGTCCCGATTATCTCAGTTGGTAGAGCACCGGACTTCAAAAACGATTGAAGTTCGGCCGCGTGGGTTCGATTCCCGGGATGGTACACTAGCAAAACTACTTGTCTCTCGGATGAAGAAGAAGCAGCCTCAGTGTTAAGAAATCCGTTTCTTAATTCAATTGTATTAAAGGGGGGTAATAGATATCGCTAATTTCGTCCAACTTGGACGAAATTAGCGAATTTGATAACCTCTCTTTAATTGCATTCGAAACTTGCCCCACACACTCATTCAAAATCATACCAAATCCATTCAGCTTCACGATAGTTCATCGAATTAAGAGATGATTAAAGCTCTGCCGATGAGCAACAGGCTTGTGTGATCGACCTTGAAAGAAGGGTGGGTTAAAATTCCCTTTGTTTGCTGAAAAACTGACATGTGACATACTACCGACGGTAAGCAATCAGATTCTCGGTTGCCAGGGGATTCGATCAGTTCCCATGATATTACTACTTGGTAAAGATATCTACAGATACTTAGACGGAATAGAGAGTTACGTCTTAAAGTGTCTAGCAAAGTCTCTAATAAAGTGAACATTCTTTCTTCAGTAATAATAATGCAACAATCAATACCTGCTATCAAAATGACATTCATTATAAATAATAAAAATTGTATCGAGTGACCATTCCATTAAGCGACTACGTTTTGGCGGACCCTAAGGGGTCGCTAAAGAAATGTTTTCTGTATTTATCTACTCAAATTCCAATGCGTCAACTTTTCCCGTAAAGGAGATTTACATTTGAAATAACATAACTAAATTTCGTTCCTAAAGGTCTCAGCAGGCGAAAGTTCCTCTGAAATCTCTAGTAATTTAACATTTTGTACTTAGTATCGATAAAAAGACAATAAAACCCCAGTTAAATTTTGTCTTTACCACTAGGGCTCGGTGAGGCTTGGTCATAAACAGTTTTTTGTCATTTTGATTGTTAAGTAATTATCTACTTTTGGAGAAAAATTTCCTTATGTACAATATTCATTTAGCCTTGCAAACGAGCAATATAAAGGAACAATATTCTTTAATGTTCGTACTTGGACGAAATCAGCGAAATTTGATTACCTCTCTCTTAAATTGCATTCGAAACTCGCCCCGCACATTCATTCAATGTCTTACCCAATCCATTCCAAAATCGTTTTACTTATCAACTTTACGATAAATCAATCTGTCATTGAAAAGAAGGTTAAAGCTCTACCGATGAGCAACAAGAATAGGTGATCGGATCTGAAAGTGTGGGGGATGGGGTAAAATTCTCTTATTTCCCTAGAAAAAGTGTTATCTGACGTGCTACCGACGGTCAGCCATAAGATACTCGGTTGCCAAGGGATTCGATCAGTTCCAAAGATATTACTACTTGGTAAAGATACTAAGACGGAATAGAGACTTACGTCTTAAAGTGTCTAGCCATAATGTCAAAGCAACACAAGTGTCTGTGGCAGGATTATGGTTCACTGCCCTTACAGTAAAGAACGTCATGAAATTGACGTAATGAATGATATTGGAATTATATTGGAAAGAAAATGAATGAGTGCGTGGAACGACTGTTGGGTGATATTAAAGAGAGGTAATCAAATGTCGCTAGTTTTGTTCAAGATGAACAAAATTAGTGCTTTATATTACATATCTTTTATAAAATATAGGTATTTTTTTCTGTTTGTGTGTTTTCGTGGACAATCAGACATTTTTATACCAATATCAGCCAATAAAATCGTAGAATCATTCTTCGTTTTGAATAAAATATTGATCGCCTTGAACGATTCCAAGATATTTTCAAAAGATTTCTAGCGTTTTGATCGATTTGGGTGAGTGTTTGGAATGAATCAATATAGCGCTGAGTGAATGATTTAGAATGATTTCGATCGGAATGGCAGTCAGTTTCGCTATGTTTTAAGTGTAACTTTCGATGTTTATCGCCCGCTGATTGTTAAATGCCTCTTGGTTTTGACAGCTGTTTATTGAGTAGCTCTCAAAGGCGTCTGAACGTCAATGTGATATCAATTACACATGAGACAGACCTTTTGAGCACAGGATAACCGGTGAATCAAAGTGTTAAGAAGAGAAAATCTCTCGCCGGCCCGAATTGGTCTAACCAGGGAAAGAGACATAGATCTAGAAATACAGCTAGCGAACAACTAACATTAAGGTAGGGGACCCGTAATAGTTCCGCAACATTTAGGAACACACGATCTTTCGCAATGTTGACCGAGGTTTCCTAATGAAAATCAATGAAATTACGCCCTGGGACTATTGTAATAACAGAATTTGAAATTTTTTACCACGCAATAAACTTCATCGATCTCCAAGAAATTAAAAGCTGAAAGAAATTATGTGAAAGTCCTTTATATTCTGTGTCATTATAAAAAAGAGCACCGCCTATGGGTGCAACGCCTCTATTTGTATGCGCAGGGTTTTGCAAAAACAATCTAAGTCGAAATGAGTATAACTCTTAAAAAATACTACCAGAGCTACCTTCTTGATACTCTAGATAGCTCTTGTGATGGTGAACACACTTGCCAAGTTTCGTGAAGATATCTTCAATACCATCCAACGCCAACACCCAGGCGAACGACGCAAAGGTGATCACAATAACTCCGAAAACAAGAGCAAAAAAATCAATTTATCGTTTATATTACAATACCTTAAAGTGGCTGAAAATATATAGAATATTATATCAAAAACCTTTTTTCCATATACCAATATTCTTTTGTTTTATATCTCCATGAAAGTAGATATTTTCTTCTTATCTAATGACAATAATCTAATTTAGAGACATTTTTAACTCTACTAACCAAAGGTCGGAAGAGCTATATCGATGACGTGTTTCCTGTCCGTCTGTGCGTCCGAACGTTAGGGAAGATCGCACCTTTTGAAAATCTTCGCCTGAATTATACAAAACTTCGCCTGTTGGTTTTTGACTATATTTTCGATTTCATACCGGTTTTTATTTTGCATTATATACAACTGGTTTAGATGTATAGCATTCTATAGCTTCCTGGTTTTTTCCAATTACCTTGAAATTTTGTAATGCATTTTATCAGGTCGGAACAAGCATTTTGATACCAAATCCGTATGGATGGTGGCGTTTGAAAGATAATGACGTCAAATTTACTGACTATTTTCGACCGAAATGACGCCGAAAACTACGCGCAAAAACAGCATTATGAAGAACTTTCAGTACTATCTATTGAATCTGAAATTGCACATGCTGTGTGAGAAGGGCAGATTTTGCGTAAATAGACGTTGACGTCGTTATGCAGAAATGCGATCGAGTAATTCATTGCAATATGCTTGTTTTCTTGAAATACAATCACTTTTTTACAAAAACAAACTACTTTCATCGAAGAATTTGTCTTAAATAAGAAAAATCGATTTTTAATCGATGTCAAAGAACTTTTTTTGAAGAGTATGGAAATTCTTATTCAGCATAGGATCAGTTGTGTGTATTTGCAAATCGGTGCAGACCTGCATGGTTCGACAAAATACTTTAATAGAAGCTTTTGAATTGAATTTTTAAAGATGATTCCGGTTAAACCTTCAAAGTCTGTCTTCTTTGAGCCGCTCGATTTTTAGGGGTACATATACGATCAATATTAATATAAGCGGCAATTAAATTGAACAGTCGATGATATTGTCCTTCTAAAAGTGATATTTCGGAATGCTTTTGAATTTTATATAACCTTCTAACTTGCTGTAAATTTGAAATGAAAAGCTTATTTAAATCATTAAAAACATATAAAGAGGTACTTTAAAAAAAATGATTCGTGAATTGTACAAAACCCAGCATATACAAGACACTATTTTCACTTATGTCCTCGTTGAAGTCCGAAAACTTAATTCGTAGCTCTTCGTTTTTTAGACTAGAATTGGAAAGGATAATAATTGTAATAATAAAATAATTATAATAATAATGCTAAGAAGAAGAGGAATATTGATAAAAAAAATAAGAAGAAGAATAACGAAAAAAAGAGTTTCGTTCGATTAAAGAATGAATTTTACTACCATGTAATTTTAACAAAGAAATAAAATACCGCGACCAAGAGAAAATGTCACATGAGTTTCGTCGATTTTTTGTCATTTTTAGACGTTTAGAAAGAACAAATCTTATCCGCAACAAGATTTCCAGAACATGAACTTCTATCTTATGGAAAAAAATTCACAATAGTGCAGATGAAAAATTGAATATAGTTAACATTCTATCTAAACGACGATTAAAAAATTATATGGTGCGGCAGATGACAAAAAGTTTATGGTAATTAACTAACGGCATATGCATCAAGCGAAATTAGAAGTAACAAACAAAGAATCACAAATAATAGAACAATTATGAAAATAATGTATCATATATATATTGTAGTTATTTACTTAAGGATTTCACATTAGAAAGAGTATTTACTACAGAACTCCGGCTACATTTTGTTTTAAAGAGAACACTTCAATTAACCAATTAAAATAGTAATAAAAAAATGAACTTGTCAAATGTTCACAATTTCGATGAAACGCGCTTTAATATATATATAATATTTATTTAAGTTTAAATGTTAAGTTCAATAAAGTAGTAATTTTGACATCGCTGACTCAGATATTACTTCACCAACAAAAACATAACATCCAAATTATCGCAGAGGCACAATGAAGCCATTTCTAAGATATCAAACCAATAGATGGATTAAGTAAAACATAACAACGTTTTATGTCTGAGAACTTGCGTCATGTACGCTTCGACCGTGTATTGATATTTTGAGTGCCTATTTGGCGTAAAAAGTAATCCGATGACAAATTATTTTGTTGGCTCATATCGAACGGAAATACCTGGAAAAACAAAATAAAGGAAGAACTCAGAAATTAAATTAACCGATTTTTCATAAATTAAAAAAAAAAACGTTTTTTGTGCGTAAATTCGGGCGTCATTTCGGTCGACAATCGTCAGTTTATTTGACGTCATTATCTTTCGAACGCCATCATAAATTCGAATTTGATATCAAATTGTTGGCTCGACCAGATTTAGTGAATTATAAAATTTCTAGATATTTTGAAAAAAACATGACGGGTGCTATTACATGTGTGCCTAAGACATGCAACTTTAGAACGCTATATATATAACCTGTTGAATATAATGCAAAATCATAAATCGGAAAAATGGTCAATAACCATCATGCGAAGTTTTCTAAGATTCAGTCGAAGTTTTTTCAAAAGGGATCGTTCTACCTTAACTCTTCTCTTCTTACGCGATTAAGCTTATAAATGTTATCGGATTGTTTTAAAACTTTCATAGAATGATTGTAGGGTCATAAGGATCATCACTTTGGAAAGCTAGGGCGATTCATAAGAAAGCACAGGGATTTCACTTAATAATTTAACTTAATGCAATCTTGTTTACTTCGAAAATGAGATAAGTCCGTGTATTAACACGGGAAATGGGGCCTTATAGAATTTCACGTAGGAATTCCACTTAGAGCAATCTGGATCACACGATAAACTCTACAAATATAATTTGTTTACCTTGAAACTTTCTCATGATTTAAGGGTCATAAGGATTATTGCTCAGATTAAGAGGATAATCCGTTTGATAGCATAGCGATAAGGGGCCTTGTGGAATTTCGCTGAATGTTATATTATTTAAGCGATAAAGTCCACAAATTTTGACCGATTCTCTTGAAAAAAAGGACCATAATGAAATTCACTAATACACTCTAGTGTATATGATAATGTTCGGAAATGAAATCCGATTATCTTAAAATTTTCAAAACAGTATTGCATTAATTTGGATCTAAAGAAATCAAGTTCCTGAAATATCAGATAAGCTTCAAGTAATTTGATAGTAAGTAGATATCTAGAGCGAATCTGGCCCTCAAGGGGCCGCTTGGTTTTTTTTTTTTTTTTTTTTTTTTGTTTGTTTTTGTTTTGCTACTTGAAGCCACAGTCTGCGTTAAGAGTAAAACAAATCGCTCTTTCGTGAATATTTTTTCTTCACTTGATCTTATGAAAGATGAGTTACATAATGATACATATCAATCGCCTAACAGCGGCTTTTTCGTGAAAAAAATCAGTTTTAGCTAGAATTTTATACCTACGGCTGAAGTAGTATACCTTGGTTTATTTGACCCGAATTTGACCTCAAATAGCAAGTTTATCAATTAAAAAAATATATATAACATTCAATACCGTTTGTTATTCGTTCCTAATAAAGCACGTGCACAGCAAACTCAGGTTTTTATTCATTTAAATAGCAGGGGTAAAATTCGGGTTAATAAAACCACGCTATACCTAGTAAGTATTCTGCGCTATTATTTAGCTGACAGGGCGTGGCTGGGTCGTGACGTTATTTGACCAGAGCTTTTTCTCTATATTTAGGGTTCTTTCAAGAGCTAATCGGCAATTGTTGTAAAGTGTGTAAATAAATCAATAAAGTCTCATGCTATGTATGTCGAATATCTATAGAAGTAAGTAATCAAAATAAAAGCTGGTTTACCCTAGCCTTAAGTGCAACGACCCGTTACTCAAACTCGGCTTCTCCTGGACAATACCAATGAATTATACGTTCGTGAACATTCGTTTGTCCAGTCGCAATGAAGTTTTTTTATATGGTCCTTTTCGACGATATGTTGACTAAACATATATCTGATGGGCTCTCAAATGGCTAGTATGTGCTTCAGGCGATCTATAGGTCCGATTTCATTTAAAATACAGCTGAACAAACTGCCATTTCTAATAATGTAGAAGGCGCATGAAATTTGGTGAAAAAATTACAAGAACCTTAACACGAAATTCATAGTATACTCGATTGCATTTGAAATCTACCTTTCCTCGAGAATAACCGAGTAATATTCGGACTTATTTGTTAAGAAAATAGGGCCCATTAGATGTCAAGAATGGGTCGCATCTTTCACATGGTCACAATAGTAATGAAGAATTATATATTTTTTAATAAGAATATCTATCTTTCTAATGTGAATATTTTCGATCGAGCCCTTCATGCAGGTTATCGTAGCAAATTATGGTACAACGGATCGTATCAAGTACCTGTTTTTTGTTTTGTTATTATCGTTGTTGTTCTGGTTGTTGTTGTTGTTGTTTTCATTGCGCAAGGCTGTGCTGTCATTTTACACGCAATGTGATGAACATTGTATTGCCAACATTCCTCCTCAAGTATATTATACAGCGATTGAAGATCCTGTAAGTTAAGCACGTGATACAGGAGTAGATGATATAATTATAATAGGTGATATTTACTATGACATTAATCAAATTAATTCATTTTAAAGGTTGATTCAATTTGTAATCAATTTGATTTAGTTCAGTGTATTGACGAATCTACGCATTTTACAGAAAATTAATCATCAACACATTACCTTGTATTTATATAACTTTCTGTGACCCCCGTCACTGTCTGAATGCATTGTATGTATGCAACATTATTTTGTTATGCTCGTATATCATATGTATATGATCTGAACAATAAACTATTTATATTTGTATTCATTTGTATAAAAAAATGTTGATTCTCTATTGACACCAGGAGAAGGATAGCCATGTTTGATTTAAATTAATGGTATCATTGTCCAACTTTTTTAAGTATCTTATGCGTAAAAGCAAAATAATGAAAATGTTAGTTTGGAATTATTAGCGGGCGAATTACGATCAGCTAAGAAGGGGGCTTTCTCTGGTGACGATCCACATGCGTGCGCTGTTAATATTTCGAACGCAATACTGGAACATGCAAGTGTGATCATTCCGAGCAAAATACTAACAATTAACCCAAATGACCCACCATGGATAACAACTCTCATTAAGAGGAAAATTCGTCAATGAAAAAGTGCCTATCATAAGACAGAAAAATCAAAGTCAGTTTATCACTGGTCGAAATTCAAAAGAATTTGAAATGAAGCAATTTCTCTTAACAAAACAACTAAAAGAGAATATAAAGAGCGATTATCATATAATTTGAAATCTCGTTATGTTAGATATAAAAACAGACGGACGATATTTAAAGGCTTTATTCCCCTACCTCATCCAATAAAGCTTTACCCCAAATCTTAAACCCTGTCTTAGGAACAATGGTTATCGAAAATAATGCAAAAGCAAACATATTTAATGAATATTCCACCAGACAATCCTACATCGACACTTTTCTTCAAACACTTCCAAATATTATCCTAGATAAATTGAAAATTCTCTTGCGATTTACAGTTACACCGACTGTAGTATACGATACTATTCAAACACTAAAAACTGGGAAGTCGCATGGACCAGATGGAATGGACAATAGAGTCCTTATTGAATCAGTCTCTCAAATTTGTGCACCTATATGTAATCTTTTTAATCTCTGTCTTTAGAGTTGCAATTTTCCGTCTTCCTTGAAAATTTCTAATGCGTGTCCAATTTTTAAATGTGGCGATTCATCTCTCCCATCTAACCATAGACCGGTTTCGCTATTAAATACCATTTAAAAGATATTTGAGAAAGTTCTCTTTAAACTCATTTATAACCATCTGAAATTTGATGATTTTTTTTACTCCTGCACAGTCTGACTTCTTGACACGAGACTCTAAGGTCAAGCAATTAGCTCATTTGTTTAATCAAATTGGTGAGGCTCTTCATAACGGTCTGGAATTCCGGGTCGTGTTCTTTGAAGTAAATCCTTTGAAAAGTTTGGCATAAAGGACGTATCTTAAAATTAGAATCTGCAGGCATAGGTAGTCAGTGTTGACAGGAATTGAAATGAAAAATGCCAGTAATTCATAACCGATAAAGGTTTAAAGAGAACATGTATTTGTGGACGTAACTTTTTGAGTTAAGTATATATATATATATATATATATATATATATATATATATATATATATATATATATATATATATATATATATATATATATATATATATATATATATATATATATATATATATATATATATATATATATATATATATGTGTGTGTGTGTGTGTGTGTGTGTGTGTGTGTGTGTGTGTATATAAGTTACCCAAGCTTTTCGTTCCAACCCTTTTCACCAAATATGTTGTACATACTGTCTGTAAAAAAATTCTGAATAAAATATTTTAAATCATCTTAAACTCGATATTCCTCCAGCGACGACCCCTATTAAGCATTCTCATTTAAGCGACCAACTTACAAGGTCCTTTCACCGTGAGCAAAGTCTCTAATAAAGTGAACATTCTTTCTTCAGTAATAATAATGCAACAATCAATACCTGCTATCAAAATGACATTCATTATAAATAATAAAAATTGTATCGAGTGACCATTCCATTAAGCGACTACGTTTTGGCGGACCCTAAGGGGTCGCTAAAGAAATGTTTTCTGTATTTATCTACTCAAATTCCAATGCGTCAACTTTTCCCGTAAAGGAGATTTACATTTGAAATAACATAACTAAATTTCGTTCCTAAAGGTCTCAGCAGGCGAAAGTTCCTCTGAAATCTCTAGTAATTTAACATTTTGTACTTAGTATCGATAAAAAGACAATAAAACCCCAGTTAAATTTTGTCTTTACCACTAGGGCTCGGTGAGGCTTGGTCATAAACAGTTTTTTGTCATTTTGATTGTTAAGTAATTATCTACTTTTGGAGAAAAATTTCCTTATGTACAATATTCATTTAGCCTTGCAAACGAGCAATATAAAGGAACAGTATTCTTTAATGGTCGTACTTGGACGAAATCAGCGAAATTTGATTACCTCTCTCTTAAATTGCATTCGAAACTCGCCCCGCACATTCATTCAATGTCTTACCCAATCCATTCCAAAATCGTTTTACTTATCAACTTTACGATAAATCAATCTGTCATTGAAAAGAAGGTTAAAGCTCTACCGATGAGCAACAAGAATAGGTGATCGGATCTGAAAGTGTGGGGGATGGGGTAAAATTCTCTTATTTCCCTAGAAAAAGTGTTATCTGACGTGCTACCGACGGTCAGCCATAAGATACTCGGTTGCCAAGGGATTCGATCAGTTCCAAAGATATTACTACTTGGTAAAGATACTAAGACGGAATAGAGATTTGCGTCTTAAAGTGTCTAGCCATAATGCCAAAGCAACACAAGTGTCTATGACAGGATTATGGTTCACTGCCCTTACAGTGAAGAACGTCATGAAATTGACATGTAATGAATGCTTTTGGATATTTGGGATAAAATTGAATGAGCGTGTGGAGCGGGTTTTGAGTGAAATTATAGGGAGGTAATCCAATGACGCTAATTTTGTTCAAGATAAACAAAATTAGCGATATCTATTACCTCCTTTTAATAAAGTATACGTACTTTTCTGTTTATATGTGTCTTCGTGGACCAATCAGACACTTTTATATCACACCAGAAAATAAAATCGTTGAATAATTTGATCGCTTTGAATAAAATGTTGATCTTCCTGAACGATTTGGATATATTTCAAAGTGATTTTCGAGCGTTTTTGACCGATTTGAGTGAGGTTTTAGAGCGCTGAGTGAATGATTTAGAATGATTTCGATCGGAATGGCAGTCAGTTTCACTATGTTTTTAACTGTACCTTTTGATGGTTATCGCCCGCTGATTGTGAAATACCTTTTGGTTTTGACAGCTGTTAATAGAGTAGCTCTCAAAGGCGTCTGAACATCAATGTGATATCAATTACAAATGAGACAGACCTTTTAAGCACAGGTTAACTTGTGAAGCAAAGTGTAAAGTAGAGAAAATCTGTCACCGACTCGAAATGATCTAACCAGGACAAGTCACAGAGGACCGGAAATACAGCTAGCGAACAACTAACATTAAGGTAGGGGACCCGAAATAGTTCCGCCATATAGGAACACGTGGTCTTTCACAATTTTGACCCAGGTTTCCTAATGAAAATCATAAGGAAACCTCGATTAACACTGTTAAAGTTCATTACTATCGAAACGTTGCGGAACTATTAAGGGTGTACTACCGTAGGAAATTTTCTTCTAATGGAGCCCTGCGTTCATGATGTAAAACTGTTTTCGAACGTTCAGAAATTACATCCAAATTTGCACGTGATGATACTTGCAAAGCTTAGTTACCTTTCTTAATCGTTTAGCTAACATTATCGTCCTAAACATAGGGCTGTTATGGGGGAGTGGTGATTGGTTGAATAGAAAAAGGAATAGTAATATGATTATGTCTGGGACAATTGAATTGACAGAATTTGAAATATTATACCACGCAGTTAACTTCACCGATCTCTTAGAACTTAAAGACTGTCATTTTGAAAGATTCGATGTAAACATTTTAATGTAAAAGGTACTTTATATGCTGTGCCATAATTTAAAGCATGGCAGCATGTGTTGGGTAATACAAAAAAAGTAAAAAAAAAAGGGGGTATAACTCTTAAAAATACTTCTAGAGTTATCCCTCTTAATAGTCTGGATAGCTCTTGTGATTTTTTGAACACACATGCCAAGTTTCTTGAAGATATCCACAATACCAACAGATATATGGTCAAGGTTAAAGTTTGTCACGCCAACGCCAGTATCAACACGAATGACGCCAAGATGATTACAATACCTCCGAAAACCCGAGCTAAAATCAGTTTATCCTGTATAATACAATACCCTTAACTAGCTGAAATAAATCAAATTTGATATTAAAACTCTTTTTCCGTATGACAAGCTTTTTTGTTCCATACCTTCATGAAAGCAGAAGAAGAATGAATAATAAGAATAAAAAAAAATCGAAAATGGAATTTAATTCAGAGACAATTTTAGCTCTACTGACCAAATGTCAGAAGAGCTATAACTATGGTTGGTTTCCCATTTGCCCGTCTGTCAGTGCGTTTGTGCGTCCGTACCATAACTCTTTCTTGTTTACGCGATAAAGTTAACAAATGATATCAGAATGTTTTGAAACTTTCATAGAAGGATTGTAGTCACTCGGAACACCACTCGGCCAATCTCACGATCAACCTCGGATGTACATAGACGGACTATTTAAAAAAAAAAAACACGGGAACCCCTTGGAAAAACTCGTTGACGTCAGTTTAAATGGCGTTAGCCCTCGAAACTTTGAGTGAAAACATTCGACGTCGTCAACGCTACTCGTTTAAGTCACTGACGTGAAACCAGCGTATCCTTATACAAATATCTTTAGATTCTTAAATAACGGCTGAAAAAATCTTAACTTTTGAGAATGATTTGTCATTCTCAAAAATTAAGATTTTTCAGTCGTTATTTACTGTAAAAGATATAAATCTACAGTGCTAGTTTTTCTTAAACTGTTTCCGCCTAACAAAATGCATGATTTTGTTACATACCCATCCGCCTTACATACATCCGAGGTATGTTGCAGTTTACGGAAATGGCAGAGTGATGTTCCGAATGGGATTGTAGTGCCATTAGGATCGTCACTTTGGCAAAATGGGGCGATTTGTCAGAAATCACAGCAAAAGGGGATTTGACTTAGGAATTTCATTTAATGCAATCTTGTCTACTTTGAAAATGATAATAGTCCGTGTGATAACACGGGAAAGAGGGCCTTATAGAATTTCACTTAGGAATTTTACTTTGTACAGTCTGGTTCACAAAATAAAGTCTACAAATATAATTTGATTCTCTTGAAACGTGCACGGGATGATTGTAGGATCATAAGAAAAATCGCTTTTCAAAGTGAGGATAATCCGTTTGATAGCATAGAGAAAAAGAGCCTTGTGGAATTTAACTTAATGTTAAATTGTTTACGCGATTAAGTCCACAAATATTGACGTATTCTCTCTTAAAACCTTCACAGGATAATTGTATGTTATAACAATGGTCACTTTTGAAAATAGGCACGGTTCATCAGAAAACAAGGGAAAGGGGGGTCTTATCGAATTTCACTGAATGTAAATCCATGTGTAAGTCAACAAATATTATATGATTCCTTTGAATCTAAAAAAAATCAAGTTCCTAAAATACAAGATAGTCAGTAGAGCGTATCAGGCCCTCAAGGGGCCTTTTTTTTCTTCTTGTTGTTGTTGTTGTTGCTGTTGTTGTTGTTGTTCTTAGTGTAAGTATACCTAATAGCTTTGTTTTTTACAATCAAATATACAGACCGTTGATTTTGATAGACTATAGATTAACATTCTGACTTGCTTAGGCTCGTAAATGTGTAGAAGTATGATCATTTTCTCGATTACAGAAAAAAAGATTTATTTAATATTTGCAAAAAGCTTACGCCGTTGTGTCATCCTGATCACAAGATGAAACAAGAGCATCGCCAACGGCTGCCTACGCTCGGCTGTAAGTACTGGATGGTGAGAAAAAACTAATGGATGGTGAAAAAACTAAGTAGAAAAAGGTTATAATTTGCGAAACATTGCTGCTAAAGTTATTTGCCTTGATAGAGAATGTTGCTCTTTTGATGGTGAATATGCCTACCAAGTTTCAAGTGAATGCCCTCAGTAGAACCAGAGATATCACTTTTTGCATTTTTTTCTCACAAATTTGAACTTGAAAAATGACCTTGATCTTGACGGAAGACATTGAACTTGGCACCAACAAAAAGGGCTTATCCCAGGCAAACATCATGTGAACTATGAAGGTCCTATCACTTACTATATAAAGGTTATCGTAAAATGTCAAAGTTTTTGCTTTTTTCACAAATTTGACCTTGACCCTGATTGAAGACCCTGAACTTTGAACCAACAGAAAGCCTTGTCCCAGGAAATCATCGTGTGAAATGTGAAGGCCCTATCACTTACCATTCAAAAGTTATCACAAATGTCAAAGTTTTCGCACGACGACGACGACAACGAAGACACCAAGGCTGAAGCAATACCTCTGGTTTTCTTCGAAAACAGCCGAGCTAAGAAGTGACTTTTTTTTTCGGAGATCCAAAAGTTCTCTCTTTCAGTTTCCTCGAGTCTGAAATGTCGAAAAGGGGGCTAAGGTTTAACAATGAAAGAATAGAATTTCTAGAACTCTAACTTGAGGTGAAAAATTGACACGATTTGAGTAATGAGCTTTCTTTTATTACCACAATTTCACGAGACTTTGTTAAATAAGCTGTATTAAACCACCATTAACGAGTCTTGTTACACGCGACATTTTTCCTGTCAGGTCAGATAGAGGCCTTTGAATTTCAGATGAAATTGATTGTAAAAATACAAAACTAATCGAGTTTTACTTCATTTAAACAATATTACAGCCACTTTGCTCAAGTGACCACGTCTCGTTGGCGACCATTTTTATGAGATATCGTTTTCTTATCCCCTTCGTTCGATCAGAATATCTCAAAAAGGTAAACATTACTGGTCTAAAAACTATTTCATGGGATTAAATGTTGAAAAAATTGACAAAATCGTCTGTAGAGACGATTCATTTAAGTTGGAACAACATAATTCCCAATTCAATGTGTATTAAATAACCGAACTAGGGTATCTAATGTTTGAACAAAATGTGTATTTAAGCGACCATTCTCTTCTACTACCGTTTTTGGGCTTTTAGTTTTATATTATCTAAGTTTAGTAAATAAGCTAAAAAGTCTTGTTTACACTTGGCTTACAGAGCCCGTACGGCGCCCGTAACTCGCCGAAACCCCCAAAACGAGCGGCGCCCGTGCGATGGCACACGGTGTCCGTGCGATCATCGCAGGGCTTTACTGGAGCCGTGGACCCTTTCGATCTTTATAAGAAATAGATTTACGAGTCTTTAAAAATCGCAAGACCGCACTGAGACCGTAGCCCATAGACTAGTCGTAGAGGCATCGCACGATCGGTGCACGGATATCGCACGGCCACCGTGCGATGGTTTGCCTTTTTATCTTTAACGGATCACTCTACGGGTCCCGCGCGGGTACCGTACGATGATCGTACGGCGGCCGCACGGTTTACAGTGCAAAAAGTTAATAAATCGCACGGTCTCCATTCGGGGATTGCCAAATTACCTTGCGATCGCCGCATGGGCACCTCATTGATTATCGTAATAGTTTTATGAAAACCTGTGCGGACACCGCACGATTTTGTGAACAAAAACGCCGTAGAAAACAAAATCGCATGATGTCAAAAATATCATACGAGAAATCGCAGACTCGTACGATATCGAACCCCGCGAATTTCTTACGATTTTGGGGGCATCGCAGACAGCTACGGTCTGCGACATATGTGGTCACAATGCCGCAATGTGACCGTGCGATTTTTTTAATATTTGAGGGGTAACCTAACTTTATGAGACCGTACGGGTGCCGTGCGATATAACAAGGTAATTGTACGGGCATAGTACGGATATCAAGAGGATACCATGCGGTCACCGCACGATTCTACGGGTTTTATTTTAGATGTTTGACAGCTAAGGTGTCGTGCGATCTCAGCGCGATCATCGCAAAACGATCGTGCGATGTCCGTGCGGCGACCGTGCAGTGTCCGCACAAGGCTACGGGCTTGCGATTTTTAAAGATGTGTATAAACATTTTTGAAACGAGATCGCAGGTGCCCGTTAGACCGTGCGATGATCGCACGGGCACCGCCTATTACCGCACGGGCACCGCACGATTTTATGGTTACGGCGAAATACGGGCGCCGTTCGGGCTCCGTAAATCAATATAAACTAGGCTTAAGCTTTCAGATTAGCAAAATAGTTTAATACGGTTATGAAAAAAAAAAATTCAGTACCCAACTTTTTTTATTGTTTTGTTGTTGTTGTTGTTGTTTTGTTTTTTAGAATGTGCAAAGTATTGCCAAAGGAAACCAGTCAATTTTTGGTCCTATCTTTCCTCTTACAATGAATATTAGAATAAGGGATTTAAAAAGTCCAGGTATTGGTCAGTTTGGAGTCACATTTATCAAAACAACTAATTAACATGTAGGTAGAATGCTCACTGTAGATTCAGGAAATCAGGCATGTCCGAAAAGTTTCTCCCCTTGTATAACTTCGCGGACCGCGCAGTCTGACAAGGGTCGACGTTTTACGCACAACTCAGAAGGCTCCTTTTCGCCTGACGGGTTACATGGACAAGATTATTCGTATCATTTTGTGTCATACAATTTTCATAAAAGTTTAAGTAATTCCAAGCCATAAATGGTCCTCGTATTTTTGAACTTTTTGACATGATTTCTTTCCGTCATAGTGTCGAAAAAAACATGCTTAATTTTGCCACACCTTGCGTAGGTCTTATTTATCTTCAGAATTCATATATTTACATTTCCGGGTCTTTTAATCGGTTATATCATCTGAAATTTAGTTTTTATTTTATTCTTTTTTAAGTTGGTGTTGTTGTTGTTGTTTCTATTGCTATTGTTGTTATCATTTTGTTTTGTTTTTGTCATCTTGCATAAGGAATAGATTCACTCTAAAAAATGTTATTGCTCCAAATGCCTTTCATATATATCTTAACGTGAAAGAGGAAAATAGCGGGTTTTGAGAAAGGTGGATATTTTTAGATATATGTAATCTCTGAGTTAATGCGATCTCAAAGGCTTTTTTTATTATGAAATAACGTTACCATGACGTCGTAAAATTCACACTATGGCGCGCTTTCTAAAAACGACCCTATTCCCATTCAAATGCGCGGTCCGATTTAATTAAAGACGTTTTCTTTCCACAAATTGCACTAAAATTAAGCTTTTTGGATAATCATAGCCTAAATGCTATACAACAATCTTTGTATCTAAAAAATATAGACTCTTGAGTTCGTTAAATCAATATTCTCATTTTTTAACTGTGCCAAAAATCCCGCTTTTAACAAAATTTTATAAACTTCGCCCAAGAAATTTGTTCAAGTTTTGATTTATCTTCTCCAATTCTGGTTGGGTGAACAGGGAAAGTTTTAAAAGTTTTTATAATCCGGATTTAACTATGACATTTACGTTCAAATTACACCTATTTTTTTCTATCTTCATTTTGATTAATTTGAGATCTGTTAGAATAAATAGAATAAAGAGATCAAAATTCCCAGACGTGTTCAATGGCGTTTGAGGAAAAGGCCCTCAAACGTTCATTCCAATACACCGAGAATTTCGCGGTACACATGAATTTACCTAACACAAGTGTTGCTGATCTATGCCATAGTAAGAATTACTTTGGCGTCGCAATAAATGAACACCGATTTTTATTAGTTTACATCCCTTGCATCGTTATGACGCAACTATTAATTAGCACGTTCAAAGACTTTTTGTGGGTGCAGTGAAATCATTTCAAATAAATTTGGAAAATCCCATACATGTTTATGAAAAATAAAGATTTTTTTCGACAATTAATTTTTCTATATACAGAAATCGTTTTTATACTTTTCGTGAAGTCTGTCTAAAGAATTTAGCGAATTTTTCGACATACTACGTTTGTCTTTTTCCAAATTTCGACGTTTTGGTAATAAATTCCAATCCCCTTTTTGAGAAATTCCGCACGGTGAAACGTCACAAAAAGATGCGAACATATAAAACGGAAACATAAAGTAATATCAAATTCAGACAATTTTCATCGGGCCAGTTTTTTGAAGAAAAAAAAGTTTAATGCTATAATTTCGGGACGCAAATATTTGAAAATTAATTTTTATTTAATCACATGTTTGTTTCGTTGCATATAACTATTTTCTGATTACATGTCAATGTTCACAATTATATTAGCGTCATTTTTACTGTTTTCCATTGATTTGAATCGTCCTAATTATGATCATGGTAAGCGTTTAAGAAGATGCAGGGTCATTTGTGAAAAACGCGCGAAGTCATTTAAACGACGTCATGGTTACGTAAATTCTAAATTGAACGTTGGAAAATTTACACCATTGAGATCGCGCTTAGACAGAGTTACCATAGATACCATTTTTGTGCACTTATCTCAAAAAACGCTATTGTCCCCTTTCACCTTAAAAAAATTAAAGAGATAAAGAATGAATGAACTCTAGTCTTAGTTGAATGAACTCCGCTAATTAATTTTCCTTTTTTGGTTTCGCATTCAATGCGGAAGAAAGAATATTCAAAATATCACGACAACTTTTTGTATTTCACCAACACACGACACTGGATAATTAGTGTTTATCGATATAGATAATCGACTTCTGCAACATTTCCTTCGTCTGTCATGCGAAATATAATATAACAGAATCCGGACATGACCTTGAAATATCGTCTATAGAATATTTTATAGTTAGAACTTTTTGATATGGTCATCCAGTTTTGAAATCCAGTTGATGCCATTTTGATGGCCTCAAAAATCCGTAAAGGCTGCCAAATAAGTCATTTCCTTATTTTTTAAGCTAAGGCTTAAGTTATCATTACAAAATTTTGAGGAAGACTCAAAGTTCAAATGAGTGCAAAATGCCCCTGGCAGCTTAACCACTATATCAATGAATGATTTCGCCATAAAAAGTAGTTCTTCCGTAATGTTTAATACCTATGTCTGCAGTTTCACCCCCTCATACTTAAAGCTCGTAAGGGCAAATCGGGCTTTTGATGAGCTGTGTGTTCATTAGATATCCATCGTGCGTCGTTCGTAATCAACTGTCTTTAGTGTTTATATCACAGGGGCGACAATTCTTGAATATTGGATAGTAATGTTTGCCAGGTCATTAAGATGAACAGTATGAATTCAAAATTTGAAATATTCCATAAGAAAACAAGAGTAAAGAATACCCGTTGACACTTTCTCTGTTTACATTCTAAGAGCCATGCATTTAGCGCATTTATGATGAAACTTATTCAGTGTTGTAGTCAAAATGATAAAACCGTCTGAAAGAGCAAAATTCATTTGAAAATACAAACGTAGGGACATGAAAATTTGGCTCACCCGTGATGGACAATGATCAGAAAACTTTTTATGTCAGAAAGGGGACTCAAATAGAAAATGAGAACATTTGAACCGAAAAAAGGAAAGAACAATCGGGATTTATGAGAAATTTTTCACCCTCACCGTTGTTCAGTGTATTGGAATGTGGATTTCCAAGAATGTCACATGTGGGCAAAGTAATGACTTAGCTTGACCAGAACTTTCACTATACACACTACATTGTACGACACTTGGATGAGCTATATTCAAATAAGAACTCATTCGATAGTATGCTTTTTAACTCCTCGCTTTATTTTAACCCTGATTTTGTCCCATAATGATTTTTTTTCAAAGGAAGGTGACTAAGCTTTGCAAGCTTTCAGTACTGTCAGTACTTTGATTCCTATGTGGTCGGGACAACGTTGCGGAAAGTTACAGATATTTTCTTGGTTCAGCTACAAAATAATCTTTCAGCTCTATAGCGTCGACTGGAGCACCTAGCAATGGATTCCTGGTATTTCTCTCACCAGTACAACCATCACACTCTTTCCTAGCCTCCAGCTGCTATCTCACATAGGTCTACGATTATCAACCCATTGGTGAGAGACAAATAGTCGGAAAGAATGAGTGCCGCCGTCGGGGATCGAACCCGGGACCTCTAGATTGACAGTCCGACGCGCTACCAACTGCGCTATAACGGCGGCTACCAAGTGCACTGGAAGTATCATCACTCAATACACTTACTTTACTTGACGGAAATACATGTATATGATCGATGTTTATTTGAAAAAAAAGCAACAAGGTAAAAATAAGAAAAATGTAACACAAGTCGTAAACGCAATGTGGTGATTTTGCTCTGAACACAAGGCGTCCGAGTTGACCTATAACAATCGGTAACCGGCCGTCGTCTGGTGTCCTTCGTTCCACATTTTTTAACTCCACATATTTTAACATCTTCTTTACGCAAATTCCTGGGCCAACCAAGATCAAATTTTGCAGGGATGTTCCTTGGACGATGCTCCGCCAAAGTTGTTAAAAGTATTTGATACTATGATGGAAATGCAGAAATTTAGAATAATCTTAACAACTTTTCTCCTGCCAAACCATTAGGCATAGAAGTTTGGTATGTTGCGTGTGAAATCACGCGATTGTCGTTGAAAAAAAAGAAAGACCTTTTGGTCCCTAGGGTTCTGCCCAATCCAATCTTAAATAGAAACAAAGAAGGAAAACGCCTTCCAAAACCATTAGGCCTAATTATTTCACATATTGTACAGTGTTCAACATGCTTCACTCTTATATAGCTGGCTGCATACTCTTGTTCCAAAAGAGAATGGTTGTTTCGTGTCGCAGGACAGGTTACAGACGGAGTTCAATCTAGGCTGTTTATTTGTAAAAGTTGGTAGGGGTGGGTTGAAACTATTGAGCCCCCTTACGTCCTAGCGTGGTTAGTGTTCCGGTATATGAGCAAGGTGTAGTGTTGAAATTTGTATACCCTATTTTTCATATGGACAATCTTAAAGATGTAAATGGTTTGTACAAATCAAGAGTAGAACCAATAAAAACAGCCAGACTTTCTTGAAACACGCATACGGTACCTATGGAAAACACAATGTACCATTTCTGGGGCTTTAGCGAGCCTCGCGGTTGCAAGTACATATCTCTGTGTGGTAAATGTATAAGAATAATTTGAAAATTTACTTAAAACATTGGGCGGTGATGGAATGTTCAGTTTTATGTGACCATTTTGAAAAAAAGTGCAAATAGAAAATTTACTGCATGTCAATGCAGAAGTTAAGTAGCTCTATGTGCCAGCATTGGAAATGCCTTCGTTTATAGACCTTTAACTTGAAGTCGAACAGTGCAATGACATTTTACAGCATCCCGTGTTTATAAGCGACCATACAAGAGAAAACCTATCTATTTGAACTTAAATTCTAATCTAATTTTGTTGAATCATTGTAGGATAATTAGCATGTGTATTATGTACACTTATAATGAGGATGCGATTTTATAATTTGGCAAATTGCAATAATTGAACAATCTGCAACAATCTCAGATCAGTTTTTTAACCAGGAATACACGCATAATCAAAGGTTGCAACCAAGCCGCCTTTAGAAGACGCTTCCAATGAAATGATGCTTGGCAGAATTCTATATTTAATTACTACTGAAGAAGCAACTTTATTTTTTTATTTATGCAAAAAATGATTTTAAGATATTTAGTAAAACAGGCTCCAGGTGTCTATTTCATTTAGGACACATTTTTTCTCATAAGCTTTGGAGACAGATAATATAGCATTGCTTTAACACATTACCAATGATCAGACGAAGAGACTGATTTGTGTATTAAGTTACCAAAAACCAATTTTAGTGAATCATGGTGAATGATGAGTTCGTTTTTAAGCATATGAATAAATAACCTAACAATAAGGTATAGATTATGCAATGAATTCAGATATATCACACCGCCCTGATAATCAGCAGCGAAACCAGTTGGCGCGTTTTTAAAATTGATTTAACCGAGGATAAATGTGTAAGTCATACGTTATATGGAAATGTCCACTATTTATTGTTAATTATATGCTTTTATTACATATATTTAAAGATTTTATGTAAACATGCCGAAAAAAATTCTTGTGAATGATTTTTTTGTAATATTCTAACTCTGTTTAGCAAATACAAATCTTTGGCTTCAATATGACAAAATTACATTGACTATTGGCTAGGACGCCATCTTGAACGCCATCGTGTTTCTATCGAATGACCAAATGATTCCACTAGTATATAACCATAAACCTCTTTATTGGAACGCACATATTATAAAATTGCCGCGATAACGAGCGTCAATAGAAGTCGTGACGACGTCATTAAACTGAGCCTGTGCGTGACATTTCCAATAATTTGAAATGTTCGTGACTTGTCAACATTGATGAGGCCCAGACGGCCAAAAACTAAATATAAAGTTACCCGATTGTTAACAGACACTTTTAGACCTTATCTTTCTACTAAGAACAAATTGGAGACTCTGGTCTGACTGTGCTGATGCACAGGCTGGTCAGAGTGTCTGCTCTTCGTATATTTGAAATTGTTGAAAAGGCTAAATATATAATACGTACTTAGTGTATTATATGAAAAAAAATATCTAACGAGGTTGGGAGAATTGAAAATTGTCGAGGCTCTGCCGAGACAATTATCAATTCTCACAACCGAGTTTGATATTTTTTTCATATAATACACTTAGTACGTATTATATTTATCTTATAACCTATATTTGTCTTGTTTTCGTCGGCGTTTCTAACTGAAATGCAAGTTTCTAAAAATAACCACATTATATCATGTTCTAAAAATAACTATGTGATATCATAAAAAATATCATACGGGATGTTATCATACGGATATTTGTATAGTTATAAGATAAATATATAATACGTACTTAGTGTTTTGTATGGAAAAAAATATCTAACGAGGTTGGGAGAATTGATCATTGTCGAGGCTCTGCCGAGACAATTACCAATTCTCACAACCGAGTTAGATATTTTTTCATACAACACACTTAGTACGTATTATATTTATCTTATAACCTCTTTTTGTCTTGTTTTAGTCGATGTTTCTAACTTAAATGCTAGTTTCTAAAAATAACTGTATGATATTATTGTTCTAAAAATAACTATGTGATATCATAAAAAATATCATACGGGTTGTTATCATACGGATACTTGTATAGTTATAAGATAAAATGTAATCCTACACATGGAAATCCCTGAAGGCTGTTCGTTGTGAAATACAAGGGGAGCTGTCATTTAAAAAAAAACGATCCGTTCCTTTACATAAAATCCAAAACCTTTTTTTTAATCAAATTGAATATTGAATCCTGCTCCGGACATGTCAAATCATTTTATGAATGAATTCTGTATGTAACTGAAATACGCTTTGACAGCGTGACCGACGGTATAAATTAGAATTGAGCATTTTTGTCTGGTGCAAAAAAATGTGAAAGTGAAAGAAATTATATTTATACCTGAATGGAACCTGGAACCATCGATTTGGATTTTAAAGGATCACTACAAACCTCTGCAGGTGATTATTATGAATGGGGTTTTACGCCACTCTCAGCAATCTTCAGTTATATCGTGGCGGCTGGAGCACATAGCATTGGATCACTTGTATTTTCACTTTTTTATATAAAAACCAAGCATGTTTAAATTCATCAATTTATTGTGCGAAACAGATGAGAAAACTCTTCACACACTTTCTCTATTCCTCAAATCTTTTGAAATCATATACCGACTTTTAAATACCCGTAGATGGTGCTTATTAGATTCAATTGTCAGTTACTGCTCTGTTGGGTCATATTTGTAACAAATCGTATATGTAACACTTTTGTTACGTACATGATCACATTCGTAACAGATAGTGTGTTACAAATGTGTTTGTCCGAAATGGAGGTTGACATGAAAAGCATATATGTAACAGGTTTAGTTGTCTATTTGTAGTCAAACAATTAACAGCAATAGAATCATCATTATATTCTTTACACTATTGATTTTATTCTCGATTGCAAAACAATAGTTAGCACATCAGAGCGATTGAGACTCACTCCAACTTGAATCAACCTCAGAGAGAAAGAGAGAGAGAGAGAGAGAGAGAGAGAGAGAGAGAGAGAGAGAGAGAGAGAGAGAGAGAGAGAGAGAGAGAGAGAGAGAGAGAGAGGGGAGGGAGGGAGGGAGGGAGGGAGAGAGAGAGAGAGAGAGAGAGAGAGAGAGAGAGAGAGAGAGAGAGAGAGAGAGAGAGAGAGAGAGAGAGAGGACGTATGAAATAATGATCTTTTGCCTAAGGTACTTGTGCATCTCGAGCGCGCACGTTAGTGTGTCCAGCAACATCCAAACAGCAAGAAAATTGATCTGCAGATTGGAACTCAAGGCAAAACACTCATCATATAGATCGGCCTGCGCATCTGCAGTAGTAGGAGATCAGTGAAAATTGATCATGTCCCGTCTTGATAATGTTTGCGAAGTTGCCAGTTTAGTGGCGTGAAGGTGACAGCCAAGTGGCTTTAAGTTGGCAGACTAGCAGGCATGTGTTGTAGTAATATGTACTGTTTTTTAAATCAAAATTGACCTGTGACATATGTGATTTCGTGTCACATCAAAAACCAGCATCGATCATATTCGTCACAAAATATGATTTCCGAGTCATATATGTAACACATGTTACATATGTGATCATATATGTAACAGGTGTTACATATATGATTTGTTACAAATAAGATCCAACACTGCTCTTAAAACGTTGTTGTCGTGAAATGAAGTTGTTTAAAGTTTGGTTATATTTAATCTTTTGTTTTCTTTAAGTCTAGCACATTTCATTGTATCCCGAAATAGGAATGCTATAAATACATGACCTTCAAGACTCTTATCTAAGATTTTGATTGATATAACATTTTATCTCATAACATACAAATATCCGTGTGATAACATCCCCTATGATATTTTTCATGATATCACATAGTTATTTTTAGAACAACGGTATAATGCGATTATTTTTAGTAACTTGCATTTCTATTAGAAACATCGACAAAAAGAAGACAAAAAGAGGTTATAAGATAAATATAATACGTACTTAGTGCATTGTATGAAAAAAATATCTAACTCGGTTTTGAGAATTGATAATTGTCTCGGCAGAGCCTCGACAATTATCAATTCTCCCAACCTCGTTCGATATTTTTTCTCATACAAAACACTAAGTACGTATTATATATATCCTGCCCTGCATTCAAGAAAGCAAAGAGCTAGCGAATGTTAGCGAACGCTTTCCTGCTTTCCTATCCTTACCGGTGTGTTTGCGATAATCGGCTGGCAAGATCACGAGGTGACTAGCATAGCGTACATAAAGATAACTTGACTATTATCTTTTCGAAAATCTTGTGATCGTGTGGATATTAATTCATCCAAAGGGCGGGATCTATTTTTTGATGTTTTTCTGGGAAAAAGCTTTGTGTCGAGCCATTTTTTTGCTTAGCAACCGGGTCATTTTCGGAAAGCGCTTGCAGTGCGTTCAAGATAGACTGCAAGCTATTACAACTGTTCGCAGCGAACGCTTTCGCATCCTGAACGCAGGACTGGTTCGAAAGCGCGCGCTGGGCTAACATAACCCTTTCAAAACAAATGGCTTTTAGTGATTACGTCATGCTACCCAACAATGGCAGCGACGACCTAAGTGTATATGGAGGTTATCCTAGTCTGCCCAATAATGACCAGAGAATGACCTCGGATCGCTTCCTAATATCTATCCCGCGTGCTTCCCCGTGGATAGATTTCTAGAAAAAAAAGCCGATATCAATATTCGACAATCATTAGCCTTGTAATGACCAGTCTGTTTAATACATTTATGGTCAAATAATTATGTAGTTTTACCGACCACAACATATTACATGTATTTAAAGTTACACCAAAAATACGAGAAACATATCTCCGTTTTGACGTAATTTACGCGGTAACGCGATTATTCGTAACGTTTTATTAAACTTATGTTCAATCGCCATAGTTTTACAACATCCATTTTTTCAACGGGCGGAATTCTGCAACGGCTTGCTGCCACGACCTTATCTGTCTTCTATGGCAATACATGGCGTTGTGACAGAAAAAAGAACTATGATTTTATAGTAACAGAATGTAATAAACTATAACTTGTTTACTTTTTTGTTTTGTTACTAATGCGCTTTTGTTATCATTATATAAAAACTAAATAAAGTCAAAGTATACGCTCTGGACAGAAAACTGAAGCTTATCTACAAATATGTGACATTGTAAGATTGTTTGTACTGATAACGTTAAAACTTTGAGAGAGTCTATTGTAAGGAAATGTTGGGAATCAAAATAATATGGCTTGTCGCATTACTCGGCTATGTTGATGTAACTAGCGCCATGGTTTGTAACATAAAAACATGTGCTACTGTGTCGTGCGTGGCTGTGACTGAAGACAACTGTTTTGGATATATAAAACGGGGAGGAGGATATTGTGGGTGCTGTGATGCGTGTATCACGGTATTGGGTAAGTATATTTGTGCTGTGATTCGTGGATTACTGTATTGGGTATTTTGTATTGTGCTGTGATGCGTGTATCACGGTATTGGGTATGTTGTATTGTGCTGTGATGCGTGTATCACGGTATTGGGTATGTTGTATTGTACTCTGATGCGTGTATCACGGTATTGGGTATGTTGTATTGTGCTATGATGCGTGTATCACGGTATTTGGTATTTTGTTTTGTGGTCTGATACGCGTATCACGGTATTGGGTATGTTGAATTGTGCTGTGATGCGCGTATCATGGTATTTGGTGAGTAATATTGTGTTGTGATGCGTGTATCACGGTTTTGGGTATGTTGTATTGTGCTGTGATGCATGCATCACGGTATTGGGTATTTTGTATTGTGCTATGATGCGTGTATCACGTTTTTGGGTATGTTTTATTGTGCTATGATGCATGTATCACGGTATTGGGTGTGTTGTATAGTGCTGTGATGCGGGTATCACGGAATTGGGTAAGTTCTATGTGCTGTGATGTGTGTATAACGGTATTGTGTAAGTTGTATTGTGCTGTGATGCGTGTATCACGGTATTGGGTATTGTATTGTGCTGTGATGCGTGTTACACGGTATTGGGTATGTTGTATTGTGCTGTAATCGTGAACCACGGTATTGGGCATGTTGTATTGTGCTGTGATGCGTGTATCACGGTATTGGGTATGTTGTTTTGTGCTGTGATACGTGCATCACGGTATTGGGCATGTTGTATTGTGCAATGATTCGTGTATCACGGGATTGGGCATGTTGTATTTTGCTGTGAAGCGTGTATCACGGTATTGGGTGTGTTGTTTTTTGCTGTGATTCGTGTATCACGGTATTGGGTATGTTGTATTGTCCTATGATTCGTGTATCACGGTATTGAGTGTGTTGTTTTGTGCTGTGATGCGTGTATCACGGTATTGGGCATGTTGAATTGTGCTGTGATTCGTGTAACTCGATATTGGGCATGTTGTTTTGTGCGGTGATGCGTGTATCACGGTAATAGGCATGTTGTTTTGTGCTGTGATGCTTGTATCACGGGATTGGGCATGTTGTTTTGTACTGTGACTCATGTATCACGGTTTTTGGGTATGTTGTATTGTGCTGTGATTCGTGTATCACGGTATTGGGTATGTTGTATTGTGCTGTGATCCGTGTATCACGGTATTGGACATGTTGTATTGTACTGTGATTCGTGTATCACGGTATTGGGCATGTTGTATTGTGCTTTGATGTGTGTATCACGGTATTGGGCATGTTGTATTGTGCTGTGGATTTTTGACACAAAGAGTAAACCATACTTACATCGGTTGTGCCTATGCAAATTTCAAAGAGGGGGATGGGTGCGGTGGTGGACTATATCTGTATTGAGAGTAATGAATACGATGACTTGTCCTAAGTATTGTGTTTTCATACCCAAATACTTTTAAGTATTTTCATTACTTTCAGCCTGTCAAGTTCAATGTTATGTTTAAGTCAATCGCAGAATTTGGGACTTAAATACCAGTTTGACTCAAGTTTTTCCACAATAATAAGGTGGAAAGCAGGCAATGTAATCTGAGATAACACATCGTACCCAGGCTGGTATTGACATATACTGTCTGTAAAAGATTTCTATATATCTTGAAAAACATAAGAAAGGTTGAAGCTGCATTAAATTAGATAATATCAATTTTATATAAGAACAGTATATATTCTGGGTGCCCATTTCATTATTGGTAAAATCCATCAATTAAGATATCGTTAATAAATATTCCATTTTGTTTAATGTTTTTCGGTGATTTACTCATATAGGGAAATAATGGTAGATTATCATTTGACAATATCACCGCCGACCCAGTGAAAATATACAAATATACTCTGCTTACGTTCATTTCGCCCTTTTTGACGTTATGAAGTTGCATAGCAATCACGTGAAAAATGGTCGGCTTTAAAAAATGTGTCCCAAGATTTTAAATTTTGTCTCATTTGCATTAAAGAAATAAAATAATCGTTTGCGTTTTCGAGTAAGATCGATGGATATTTCATTTCGAGAACTACATAATCAATATTTTCGCATGTGGCTGCGCCAATCGTGAAAATGTCGCCTTTATTGCTCACTCAATGAATTGCATAGAGGATAATCGTTTGTTTCAGTGTAAGATCGATATATATTTCATTGAGTGAACAACAAAAGCCCCGAGTGAAAATATAGCTTTTCTTGTTCACGAAATGAAATATTAATCGATCTTACACGAAAAACAAACGATTATTCTATTTCTTTAAGGCAAAAATGAGACAAAATGTGAAATTTTTAGGACATATTTTCGTAAAGCGCGTCATTTTGCGCGTGATTGCTACGAAACGTTCATTGTGACGTCACTTATTTCGCCCCGCATAGATGACGTCAGATAGGATGAAATGCACAAAAGCAGGGTATAAGTTTTTGATAATTTCACTGCTTTGGCAGTGAGATTATCAAGTGATAATCTACCGTTATTTCTCGATAAACCACCGAAAAGCATTAAAGAAAGATCGTTCTTACACTAAAACAAACGCTTAGCCTCTATTTAATCTTTGATCCAAAGCCTGACCTAGAACCTCGCCGTCATACTATGGCCCAGAAAATAATTATTAAATATTATTTCAATGGGTAAGATTATTAAGATATCATAAATTTTGAGAACTGTCTTATATTGCACGATAAACGAAGTGAGATATCAATCATTTTCTTAGAAATCAATCAAATATATATATATAGTTATTAAAAATCCAAATAGTATTTTTTTAAAAAAAAATAAGTAATCATTTAATGGAACTACATAGCTATCTGTAAACTGTATTTTTTAGACAATAGGTTGCACCGTCCATGACAATGTTTTATTGTGTGGCAAGTCTTCCATACATGCGTCGCTCCGGTCGACTTATCAGTTTAAATGACTTGAAGGCGTTTACTCAGTTACTTTCAGCTCCGAAAGTGATACAGGGCTTCAAATGTGTCGTAGTTAGCACACCAGCTTGTTTCCCTGGTGAATTTATTTGGTTTAGAATATTCTACAACATTTTTCGTTGATTGAAATCAGTAAAATGACTTAATCAACCCTACATCTCGTTAGAAAAAGGACGATCTAGTTTATCGAGATAATGTCTCAATTGTTAATTATTAACGTACTTTTTCAACATATATTTTACTTTGCAATTTTTCTAAACGCATTTTTCTGTTAGTCTCATGTTTACGATGTTACATGTATTAGCAAGGCTATTAATCGAAATTTTGGCTACCTGGAAAAGACATTTTGTGAAATAAAGTGAACGAATAAGCCATCACAGCGTCGGTTACGAATTTGCGTGCGAAATATGTCTCTTAAAACAGCAAAATACGGTGTATTGTCCGTTAATTGTGGTAAGTTTAAATTTTAGCTTGGAGCTGTTCTAAAACACGAATTAAAATTTTCAGTTTAATGATGCCAACTACGAGAATTAAAATCATCTAAAGTTATAAAGAAAAGCTTCAATTACCTTCAACAAATTTGTCACTCAGAATTTGTAAAACATAACCTTATGAAACCTATATTAATCATTGAGCGTCCAAAAGAATGTTAGTACAGCTTCAATGAAACTAAACTTACGATGATTAGGTGTTTTTTTTTTTTTTTTTTTTTTTTTTTCATTTTAGGTCTGGATGAAAAATGTACGCCACCATTTCTGCTCGGTGTTCAGCCTACAAGCCAGTGTGCTGACCATTTGTATTGCGATACCAAAACTAACACATGCCAGTTTAATATCACAAGAGAAGGTATAGTATAATCATATCGTCTTTGGGCGGCTAAAATTGCTTTTATATGGATATAGATACAACACTTTTGTCGACTGCAATCGATAAATAGTCGATGAGCAACCAAGACACTAGAACTAAACTTTAAGGTAGTGCAACCGTAATAGTTTTGCAACATCTCAGAGGTAATGAACTTTAACGGTGTTAACCGAGGTTTCCTAATGATTTTCATAAGGAAACATCGGTTAACATTGAGAATGAATGTGTGGTCCGAAATGTTGCGAAACTATAACAAGTCCACAACCTGAAATATTGACTTGTCATGAAGGAGTAAGCCGAATCTTTAATGATATTTCCTACTTTCTAAGAAATAAAATGATCTTAAAAAAATGTATCTATAGGCCATAGAAAATTGTTCAACTTATAACATAGTCGGTTTCGAATTCTAATTATGTTTCACATCAAATGTGGTTGGTTATCACATTGATACAAAATTCGGGGACTGTACAGACTCGATTTGAATGGGTTTCAGCGCCACTAAAAACGAGTATTCCCCAATATAACGGCGGCTGAAGTACCTAAAAATGGGTTAATCATTACGGTATTTCTGGCATCTATTCTACCATTACATCCATTCCTAACCACGTCTACTTTCCCTCTTAGATTTACAATTATCCACCTATTGGACGGAGACAATTATCGGCCTATATACATAACATAACATAACATAACATAAGTTTATTGATTCAGACTTGAACAGAGATGTTCATCGTCATAGACAAGGCATAATACATATATATACCACCGCCGGGTATCGAACCCGTGGTACTGTACAGGAAATGATTAATGTTTAAGTTGTTGCCTACTAAACAGCTTCAGTTCCTTTGTCGATCGCCTCATGCAGACTTATATTTGTATTTTATCATTATTTCAATATATTACTTTTTAAAATAGAATACCATTTATTTGTTATTCATGAAAATTTTCTTTTTCAGCAAGAAGCTTCGATGAAGGTAAGATATTTTAATAGTACGTAGTCAACATGTATATTCGGATAACATTCATTCGTAAGTACACAGACACACCGCGAACACAAAGCAAAACTCGCCAATTTGCTATTGAAAGTTTACAGTTTTAGAGTATTGTTGTCGTTTATGTTTTTGATGATCATTTTAGATACAAGAGACTTAACTCGTCCAGTCTTCGCCAAAACAAATATCAAAAGTTCACTCCCTTCACTGTAGGCGATAATATTTAGAACGAAGCCAATCACAAAACGTCAGTGTCATAGCTTATGTATGAATGAATTCTAGGTCCGTGTGCAAAGAGATTAGCCTATGTTCAAGCAGAGCAGGCTAAACATGTTGTATATGGTTTGGAGGAGCCTCATTGTGACCCGGTGACAGGAGATTTTCTTGGCATGCAATATTCCGGATCGCAGTAAGTATCATTTTAATTTGTCTGTGCCATATGGAGTTTCAACGCTATTCTCAACATAATTGCGGTTAAATTGTGGCTGATGGTGAACCTTCCCATGGTTTCATGTTATCCGAACCATCGACCGCTCATCATTCTTAGGCATATAGCGGGAAAACATTGACATGACTGACCATAACCTCTATTAGCATACATTACATGCTAGACTGATTGTCACATAGTATCCCCGTTAGGTCTCGTTTAACTTCGCGAACCAAGTTTCATAATATATACCTATTAAATGACACTATGATGAGTAGACACATGTCATTGCACGTGGAAAGAGTAAAGCTTCAGAAGACGACAGACAGTGGTTCGAGTCACTACGACACCATATTTATTTTTCCTCTTGGTTTCAATCCATTTTAAAGATTTGTTTCTTTTGAATAATGTAGAAGATCACTCGATTGTCAAAGAGATTTGTTGTATGTTATAAACTATTTGTTTTGCCCGTTAGTTTCTTTTTGTTTTTATTTGTTTGAATGGGATCTAACGCCTCTTTTAACATTTTTTCGGTCATCTTGCGGGACTGGAACGCTTAACTGTGGATGCCTGGTATTTCTCTTACGAATACTACCACGTCAACTCTTCCGAGACTCCAGTTGCTAATCCCATATAGGTCTTCGATTATCAACCAAATTTGCCCTTAAGGCCATTTGACAGCGTCTTGTGTTCTTTATGTTTGAGTTTAGGAGATAGAACGCGATAAATGAAACGCAAAGTGCAAAACAATTATTGTTATTCAAACACGAGATAATTAGTCAAATGGGACTAACAGGAAAAAGAAAAAAATAAATAAAAACAGTGGGATGAAAGCAGATTCGAACTCATGGTCCCTGCAACCGTAGTCATCAGACTAGACCTCTCGACCACACAGTCAAATAGAGTGTTTTGCTACTTTTACATTATACAAATATTTTTAAAACCAACACACTACACGGATTTACGATGTTCTTTCGAAAGCTTGCGGCTACCCTCGATGATAAATGTATTCATCGGTTAATTTATTCATTGCATAAAGGTCAAGTCATGTCAATAATTTCACACTATACTTATAATCAAACGCTCTTTGATGGTTGACTACATTCGGAATATCAATCGGCCATTTCCGTAAACTGCAAAAGACATCGGATGTTTATTAAGTGGATGGGTATGTAACAAAACTGTGCATTTTATTAAGCGGAAACAGTGTAAGAAAAACTAGCTCGGAAACAAGAAGCGCTATCTTAAGATCTATATTTTTACAGTAAATAACGACTGAAATATCTTGATTTTTGAGAATGACGACTCATTCTCAAAAATTATTTTTCATCCGTTATTTAAGAATCTAAAGATAGTTATATAAGGATACGATGGTTTCACGTCGGTGACTGAAACGAGTAGCGTTGGCGACGTCGAATGTTTTCACTCACAGTTTCGAGGGCTTACGATATTTTAACTGACAGCTCAAGTTTTCCCAAGGTTTTCCCGTATTTTTAAAAATAGTCCGTCTATGTACATCCGAGGTTGATCGTGAGATTGGCCGAGTGCGCCAACTGATGACTCGTGTCTCAAGGACTTGTGTCAAATATTGCGTTAGGTAAAGTTAGTACATTTCTGGTATTTTGTGGGTCTTCGCTGTCGGCCAAACTTGGCCTTTAGATCTTCCACATGAAGCCGGAATACGATGCACCAGGCCTCCAAAAAATAAAAACACCATTTTATTATTAATCGTTGAATGCCTTACCAGCATATACCGTCTGTGCGTGCGACCACCAGGATTATTCATTTACACTGAAAGTGAAACGTTTAATATCTTCAACAATTTCCGACGTTTAAACATTTTTGTTGGTTGGTGACCCTAATTGCAATCTCATTAAAATCATCTCTACGAAACCACTACGCTATCTCTCAGGCAGGGGCGTAGCGGTAGGCAATATGATGGATCTGATTTTAATGAGATTGTCCTAATTACTGCAACTAAATGTTATTATCCTTCTGTGCGAAAAGTAATAACAATAACTGAAGAATGAAAAAATGGATTGTCGTACCTTGAAAGTCCGTCATTTTCCGATAATCAAACATTATTGTTGGATGGTGATTCAAATTGCCGCAACTATTGCTTATTATGTATTCTAGCTATGATTGCGGTATTTATATCGCTTTCAAACGAGTTATGCATTACTTGATTCACACGATCAAATATTTTCAATGTTATCTGTAGCAAACTTAATGCTTTTGAGAAATACAAAAAAAAAAAAATCTTTTGTGGAGAAAGTGTTGAAAATAATCCCAAATATTCTTTATTTTTTGCACAACCTTACTTCCACCTTTCCATTACTGCAGAGCTGTGTGTGTGACGGTGAATGGCACGTTTATCCCAGACTATATGGTGTACAGATGGCTAGCAGACGACATGGACTGTCGTAAGTTGATGAGATCTGTCATGTGATAAGTTATCTAATTAAGCCCTGCGTTCAGGATAACAAAACGGTGCAAACAGTTTTCAAATTGTACCCCGCTTTGCACGCAAGTTCACGTGCAAAGCGGGGTAGAAATGGAAAACTGATTGCACCGTTTTGTGATCCTGAGCGCAGGGCTGGTCGACTAGGGACGATACTTTACGCCTGTTAGTGAGATTTTCAAAAATATTTTGAAAATTAGAACAATATGTATTTGTTAGGCAGTTCACATATACCAATTACCGACAATTGTCTCCAATTTCTATCTTTCTATGCCGAAAAAAAAGGCGAAGACCATTCAGTTTCTTCGACATACAAAATGTACTTATGTATTTTTTTACCGCTAGCTCCGAAAACCCCTTCCCTTTTTGTCAAATTTAGTTTCATCTTCTTTGTCCGTAATGAAGTTCTTGACATTCGTTATTCTATTGTGCTGTTTTCCTTCCAAAATCTTGTGTTTGACTAAAAAATTAGTTGAACTATTCTTGGCCTGTTATACTCCTACTTCAGCAGGAGGTGTAGACACAGACCAGCTATCATATATATATATATGCAGTCCGATCTTTGTGTAAACCACCTGAATTTCCTTTTAACTAGAAAAACTTTAAATTGACATTTTCAAAATGAATACTTACTCAAAATTGGCGCACCCAATTCTCTAAGCCCTTTTATCAAATAAAAAGGAACACGCTTAATTTTTCATCCTTTTAAAAAGACAGCTTTTATTAACATTTGACGCGACGTTGAAATATCCTCTGATTTGCGATATCTTCGCGGAATCAAATTTTACAAAAAATCTAAACCGAATATTCAGCGGATTTGTGTGATAGCAACATATCTTAATTCCAGCATAGGTCACCGGACAAATGGTCGAGAAAAAAGCTATACTCGAAAACATCAACACAGAAGGCATTTACATGTAATACGTTACACCTTATTTCATTTCTCACTTTTATATCTTCATATTACTCATTACACAACCTCAAGCGTCTTTTTCCGAAGCAATGGCGTTTTTAGGATAAAAATTTGTTTATTTTTTACCGAAAAAAAGGCACAATTGCTGAATTTGGCCTCTTATAGGGGGTCTGATCCTTGATGACGTCATTACGTCAACTCTACGTTCCTTTTATGACAGAAATATGAAAGCGGGTATTTTAAAGTTCAGTTTAATAGCAAAAGGCAAGATTTGCAGACGTTTTGAAATTTGGACCTTAAATGACCCGCTGCGTGTCCGCACAGTTACCTTACATTACAATGGTTCTTAGCCTTCTATATGAATCTCTTTTCAGAATGTGCTCGAGACGAATTCGCCTACAAACAGACAGGGTTAGTTGGTAAAACTTTCAGTTGTGATAGCAACGGTAACTACGCAAGTGTCGGCTGTACTGGTTCCGTGTGTTATTGTCAGGACAAAAACGGGAACCAAGTCGGAACATCCACTGTTGCTATTGGGGACAAAGATGCATTGAATTGTTAAATATTCCAAGAATATAATAACTAGCCCTTCATTCCAGATGGCAAAATGATGCAAACTGTTTTCAAATCATACCCCGCTTTGCATGTAAAGCGTGCAAAGCAGGGTTAAATTTACAAAAATTGCACCATTTGTTAACCTGAATGTAGGACTGATCTTTGCTGGTCGATTAATAATTGTTTGTTTTTTAGCACGGCTGATTTCGGAGAAAACCCAAGATGCGACAGCGTTGTCCTCGCCGTGCGGAAATATGGGCAATTTGTAATTGTAAATTGTAAAGGGAAAAACTGCGGGCTATTGATGATTAACGTATACATTTTGTTTCTGACTGGTTTGACAGTGATAGTCGTCGGAAGCTCCTTTTCTTTCAGAGCTCCCATTGTCTTCTTTAACGAATAAATATTAGAGATATCCTTACACATGTGTAGGATCACATTCTCAATTACGTAGTCACGAGGTCATGTAAGGTGGCAATGGACAGCGGCGTCCCGACTCTATAAACCGGAAGCGGGCTTTCGTTTAATTTACGGCTCTTTTTGCGTGTTGTTTAAAAAGACCGGTTTTCATACGATTCAGCATTTGGAAATAACGTGGAATTATGATGGTAATATTTCATAACTTAGTTTCTTTTAAACATTTGATATCAATTGAATGACCGGATCAATAAATTCAACAATAAAAATGCGTTATAAATGTCATTCAATTAGGAGGGGGCACTGTAAAATAACGCAAAACTTTCTTATTTGAATGGAAAGGTATGTTGATTTTTTTACTAGATAAAGGAAAAATATGGGTTTTAAACATATCGGAAAATAAGAAAAATCCATTGGGTAATTTCTTCAAAAAATAGGGTTTTGTGGAATATTTTCCCCTGAAAATTACAAAAATAGTGCATTTTTAACTTTTGAAGGTACGTTGTGTAGATGCAATTGATCAAGGAGAAATTTTCTTTGCAACAACCATTGTGTACATGTATTAGGTCCATCAAATTGAATGTGTTTATAGCTTTCAATTGGTATTGAGTTTATGCTAGACCTAAAACGAATATAAACATTTTACTGAAAAATGGCCAATACCACTCAAGGGCGGATAACTCTAGCGTGAAAACGAGCATTGAAAGGTACCTTCAAATTTTGATATAACGACTATACAATGTTAACCTACAACATATGTGACCAAGAAAAAAATCCATTTGGCGGGAAAAAATGACGCCATGTGTCCATTGCTACCTTAACGCATGTTATTGCAGTATTTTCATATTCTTGGCTTTTAAAAAGTGAGGTAGTCACGTACAAACATTGTGATGTGATAAAAAGAATCTGTTGCACAATTTTGTATAAAGCAAGCTGACCTTAATCTCTCTGCATTCGCAAAGTGTAATTCATATAATGGCCATTTCAATTGTGTCAATTTCATTTTATCTAAACCATTTCAGAATAATTATGTGGATGGAAGTGATCATTACGAAACTGAAAACCTTATCACTTTTATGCATGAATCCGCTTCGCATGTTAATATACTGGGAAAAAAAGTTGGGGTCAAAACTTAATTTATTCTTTTCTAAATCATATACTTCATTTTCAAAACTAATTTTATTCTGTTATATGCGTCCAACTTCCCTAATCATAATTTTATAAAAAGTAACGCAATTTTGTCAAAAGATACGCATTCATGAAAAGAAAAACTAACATACCCCTAAAAACAAATTGTAAATTGGTTTCACCAGTAAAATGGTAAATTGGTTTCACCAGTAACTCTGAATTTAGAAAGTTCTTGCACTGTGTGCTTAAAGTGACTGACAGTGCCATCATAAGGTGGCTTCCATTTGCATTAATAGTCGCTTTACAGTGCCTCTGCGCCTTCTTATCCACTGTTTGTGGCACATTTAAGGAATTTAATGCGTCTCATCAAAACTGGCTTTACTGCTAGTCTGTTATTGAGCATTTGAGAAGTCAATGGCATGTTCTTGAATGTCTGGTTCAACACTTGCCTTTCAGATACATGTCTGAAGTCTTACAGTCGCCTGAAACATGTTTAACCTTCCAAAGCTACCATTGCCACGACTATTACCAGCAGAAATAGCCCGCTATACACACAATTGTTGCCATTGGTGCTCAGATTCAGTCCGGTTGAAGCGAATCCAGGGTCTAGAACCAACCCTTTTGCAATATTTAACTGACAGACCACATTGCCCTAGGTTGGTTCGGGTGAAAACATGCCAAATACACTTTGAGCTTGCTATGAAGAAAAGATGATATTCTTCTTGGAGTGCTTTACGGATAGAAGAGTCAGAAACACACATACTTAGTATGCAGAGAGTAAACAAAAGAAGATCATATGGTTTCCAACTAAAAGGAAAATAAATTAAGATAGCAAAATCCTATTCACTTTGTTTTTTTGTGATTAGATTACAAATATCCTTCGTCCTAGTTGATATTGAATCGCATGTGCTTTTTTATGCCTTACATTGGAAGAAGATACACCAAAGAACATTCAGATACACAGACAAATTTCACAAATAATTTCCAGTCGAAAATCAAAGGACTGAAGGTCCTGAAAGTCGCCATGAGGATGATACCAAGACATTTTGGAACTTTTGTTATTTGTGATCAATACCTCAGTTTTTGAGACAAGAATAACCCGACAGTATTGTTTACAGGCAAACAGATGATAAGAGATCATAATAGCTCACTCCAAGCACTTACTGATCTTAAAACAGCTGAATTACAAGCTCCTTTTGTTCAGGTTGCTGTTCAATTTCAGATGCTAAGCCTTTTCTATCAATTCAAGGGTTCTTTTTGGCAGATTCTAAGCAGAATCTGACTGATCGAATGTAGTTTTACAGCACTTTTAACAGTATGTCATATTCTGATGGATGCAACACATACACATCTCCCACCACTATTACCACATCCTCTCTGAGCATCCATTGTTTTATTGCACTTAGGTTTATGATTATCAACAATTAACCAAACAGCGAAATTTTGGGGTGATACAATTGGAAAAGAGTTGCAGTCGACAAAATATATTATATTAACCCATTCCCAAACAACGACATTTAAGGGTGGTCCACTTCCAAATCTGCTGTAGAAAGCAAAACAAAAGTTAATGCAGGTGTAATGGATGTACAATATAGCTCAGAAAATATTGATATACAAGAGCTGTCACTGTAAGATGACAATGCCCCCGACACCGCTTTGATTGTCATAAGGTCCAGGTCATCCAGGGGTCAAGGTCATCAAAGTACGTGCTTTCAAAAAGGCAATGTGCCAAGGAATGTTGTATTAAAAAAGTAAGTGAATATGTTAAGTAAGAAGGAAGTTATGGCCAATGTTGAAGTTTTTGTGTCAATGTTAAAGTTTTTGGACTTTGTTCGTCACAAGGTCAAGGTCATCCAGGGGTCAAGGTCATCAAAGTATGTGCCTACAAAAAGGTAATGTGCCAAGGAATGTTGTACTAAAATATGAAGTGAATATGTTAAGTAATAAGGAAGTTATAGCCAATGTTAAAGTTTTTGGTCATTGTTAAAGTTTTTGGGCGCAGTGACGGACGGACGGACGGACGGACAAGTCAAAAACTATATGCTTCCCTATCGGGGGCATAAAAAGGAGAAAATGCTGATCATCATGATTGTCTCAATGTTTTCCCAAGCTATTTCATAAACAGACGTCAAACCCCGGTCTTGTTTGGGAAAGGGTTAAAAGGAGACAATATGTATGTTACACCACACTCAAATTTTGTCACTACGGCTGCCGTATTTTTTGAAAAAAAAACAACAAACAAACAAAAAACGAGCTTATCACTTCAGTTGAAAACGAAACTGACTGATTTGACATCGACGTTTAGAATTAATTCCGTTCGCAAATAGCACTCTTGAATTCTTATCAACAATATCTTTACTTGGCCGGTTCAGTGTAAACCGATATCGTTTAGAATTGAAAAGTTGTGTACTGGATTATCAAAATCGTAGTATCATAAAAGCGGTTACAAAATAAAATTAGGTCAATACAATGGAAGCCCTCGGCTCAAGCACTATCAGATTTTTTTTCTTATATAAATTGCCCATGCACAAATTAATTCATCAAATACATTGAAGGAATATTTGTGTGGAAGTGAAATACAAAGCGGTACCGTGTTTGTTTATATGTATACATCTGGGGCGTCAATCTTCCCAATATGGCGGCCAATAAAATTTGTAGAATCCTCGGCGTACTAATTTTGCAACTCGATATTTACTTTTGACATCAAGATATCCATTATGAAGTTTTCATAAGATTGTGTTTATCTTCAAAAGGTTAAATATAAGTCAAAGTATTACATTAAACAAACAAAATAGCTGCTTTTTTAAACTGTCTGCACTACTTTTTGGTGTCATTGGGTTCGGTGCAAAGAGATAGAGTAAATTCCAGAAAAAAGTAGTTCTTTGCCTAAACCAGTATACAGACACCCTGTACACTATCACCATTTACACCCTTCCAGCTAATCGCAGTAAGTCTGCCATTTTGACAAATGGCGACTTAAAAATGAATTTTGAATTTTTGATCCCTAACTTTTTTTGTCAAGTATAAATAATAATTAGATTTTTAGTATCATTCTTCCACGAATTAAAAAAATCTTTTCACGTCTTAATCGTTAAATAGATTTGCTTTTCTCTGTTATATCCAGAAAGTTCAAACTCATCGTCCCATTGAAACGATTCTAACGTTGGATTTACAAAATAAGAAACATAATTTCAATTGACTGTGTGTATTTGATTTTGAAAACGGTCGCCTAATAAAAATGGTCTACTCATAGATGTGGTCGTCTCGAGCAAGATAGACTTTTAATTGAATTTTGCCAGTCAGGGTTCATAGTTCGGATTGTCACTATTTTTTTTTATTTTGGCTGTCGCTTGGGTTGAAAATTTCAACTAAATAACGAAGAAAGAGCTCCGAATCCAGATGTACTATTTTTCAATTATTTTTATGCAAAGAATAGTCATGGATAAACTCCAAAACAAAAGGAGAGGACAGCAAACGTTGTTCTATCTGTCATATCGGAACCGTTCTAGACTACGTCAACTGACAAAGATCAATTAAAAGGCAGACAATATGTGCAAAGATCAGACTGCACAACTGTGCAGGCTGATCTTAGTCTATATTGTCTTCCATGATAGCTTTGTTTCCAACAGGAATATTTCGTGAACAACAGAAGAGGGGTTAATTGTATTTATACACATACTTAATTCCATGAAGTATCGTTTCGAACCATTCGATTTTATTACTATGCAAACCATTAAAGAACGTGTTAAGGCAGGAAGATTGAAGTTCCTCCTTCGTTCATGAATAACAATCAATTCCAAGCTAAGCACGGTCTGAATTCGCAAGGTTGCTAACGTCATATACTGTGCGCCGCTACCTGGGCCTAACGCCCATGTATTTTTGTTTGCATATGAAATTCATAAATTCATACATATCGTTCAACTGCTTGATTTAGTTGTTCGCGCACAATACGCAAGTGCGTGATAGAAATAAATCTCCTTTCGACAGGGAATCTCAATATATGTATATATAGAGTCCGTGCCTTCGAACAATGTCATTTGCGTTGATGAATGATCATAACATCAAAACTACAGCTTTTTCAAGCTGTAGTCTTGATGTTTTAACCCTTTGCTGTTTAATCCCTGCTTTTTACGTGCCTGTGATTTTATGATTGAGAAAATTTCATGAAAAAAGAAGAAATTGCTTCTTACAAGCAATTTCTTCTTTTTCCACTTTATTTTATACCCTACTGAATGGTTATTTTTCAAATTAAATCCACTTTCAATTTTCGTCTACAAAACCTTTGAATTTGGACAGGTCCAAAATTTTGTAAAACAGGAAAGGGTTAAGTCAAGTTCAGCAACGCCAAAATAAATATTGGAAAGAAAGGAAGGCATTCATTTTTTTGTCACAGTCCCCATATCACCTTTATCCTATACATGTATATTCTTTTCTTTGGTGATCGCCTTCTGAGTGCGTAGATCTAGATAAATAAATCTCAAAATCCTATTACCCTACGCATATGGCAATCTTGGTTGTCAAATCAATGAACAATTTTTAACTAATCAATATCCGACGGATTACAGCCGTATATTTAACTTGCGTTGAAAATTAAAGGGACTTCCACATAGGAAAAAAGAGCGAAATTACTTGAAAATAGAGGCAGGTCTCCTAGTCTATTTTTCTATTCGAAATATCGTCTGCAACTTCTGCCAATTGGGGCAAATCTATTTGTAGCCGTCTTGGAAATTATTGAGTGGAGAGATTCAAAATTAACTAAACCTTATAATAGAAAGAGATAATGTAATTGTTAAAAAAAAAGAGGAGACCAACCACGCGGAAATTAAAATGAAAAAAATGTTTCGAAACATTTCAATAATCAAGTTAACGGAAGTTATCAATTAGAAACTCACAACAAATTGAACTTCGCACTTTCACTGTTTTCCCTGTAAAATCAACTGATTGAGTATGAAAGAGAGAGAATGTCAGTAAATACTGTGAGTAAATATTTTTGATTGAAATAAATGATCAAAGAAATCATTTTTGCATCGAGCTGACATTTTTAGCAATTTCATTCTTGTGAAATAAAAAAGCACTTAGCGAGCTAATTGAGCCCATTCGTACCACTCATGTTTCGCTACCAAAATTACGACACTTGTTGAAAAAGCATTATTGAGTAATCATCTTAAGTATCTAATATGTAGATCAAGAAGTGTATATAGGTAATGGACTGTCAGTTTATTAACTCAATTATTTCTTTTGTAATAATTTGATGGAAACACAAACATTATTTTAGGTCCAGTCAATTCATCAGTTCATCACTAACTAATTAATGTTTCTCCTATATTTTAGCAGGCCCCTGGATTTCAATAATCTGTGTTCATGCACTTATGTTTTGAATCATTCGAGAAATTTGCAAGTCAAACAAAATAAGTATGAGTCAAAATAAGAGCCTTTAATCTTACAGTGAATTGGAACCCATGACCCCCAGTCTCAGAACACTAGTAAAACTACCATAACTTTACCAACTGAGCTAACCAGGCATCTGGGGCCCGTTTTACTAAACATCTTACGATCATTTTTTGTCAAAGTCAAAAATTAAACTTGCTTCAACAATAGAAAATAATTGTTGAATTCTGCCATGCATCATCTCATTGAAATCTAAAGACAATTCCAATGGGATATTGCAAAGCATAATCTAATAATGAATGAAAACACCAGTTACGATTTGTGCTTTTGACTTACAATCAATTTTTTCATAAGAACATTAGTAAAACGGGCCCCTGGTCATGATTCTACCAACTGTTGATTACTTCACTCTTTCCTCTTTTCACAAATTGGAACAGGTCCAAACCGCTCAAAAATGGCCAAACTAGCAATCTCTGATGACTACAGGGTTTCTGCACAATATTTCCTCAAATTTATTTTTTCAAAATATTTTCTTAATGGCTAAATCATACATTTTTTTTTCCCAAAATATCATTTAAGGGCAAAATCAATATGTGCCAAATCCCTGTGCTTCTTGCACCATTATAGCAAATCAGTGTGCTGAACATGGGACTTTAACTCACAATCTCCGGGATATTAGTACTGTTGCTCTACCAAGTGAACTAACTGGACACCTAATCAGGATTTTTCCCAAAGTCGACTACTACATTGGGAAAACCCTCATCATCCTACTACAACTCTACTGTTGCATTTTTAGCTCTGCTGTTTTCGAAGAAAACCCAAGGTATGATCACCCTGGCATTGTTTGAGTTGACGGTGACATTGATGTTGGTGTTGGCGTGACAAACTTAAGCGTTGCTCATAACTTTTAAGTTCAAGGTCACAGGTCAAGGTCAAATTTCTGTAAATTTAACCTTGGTAATAACTTGTGAATGGTCAGTCATAGAGCCTTTGTATTTCACATGATCATTGCTTGGGACAAGACCTTTCTGTAGGTTCTAAGTTCAAGGTCATCAGTCAAGGTCAAGGTCATTTTTCATGGTCAAATTTCTAGAAAATTTAACCTTGGCCAAAACTTTTGTATGGTAAACCAAGGGCGGTCATATTTCACATTATCATTGCTTGGGACAAGAATGAATGTTTCAATAGCATGATACATGTTACCTTGATCTCGACAGACTGCTTCTGCACACATCTGACCAATTTACTTACACACAAACATAGTACCTTGTACAGATAATGAATAAATATTATAGCATTAGGGATAGTTATTCACTAACTTATAATAGCTTAAGAGAACTGGAGAGGCAGTAGATCTGTTTCTAAAGGTTTTTATTAAGTCGCTTGCGCTCGCGCTGCGACTTATTGTGGTCGTACGAAGTTTTCTGGACAGGTCAAAGGTCAAAGACAGACCTCTTAACGTCTTCTGTATTTCTGTTTTGAGACAAAGTAGATCTCTGATTTCTTGTTCGCACTTTATGGTAATAAACATAACGAAATAATGCCACATTTTGCGATCGTATGAAAGTTGTAGAAGAAATATAACATCATATTTCTTAAACGCCATATGAGGCAGAGAAAGAATTTCAAAAAAACCCCAAAAACTAACAAACAAAAACACCGTAACCACACCTGTTTAATATGCAGTTACGATTTTTTTCGTAAACCATTGAAAAAATAGTGCACTAAGCGCAGTAATACAGACGCGTTTCAGAAAAAGAATAACATCGAAAAACTCGTAACCACAATTTGTTTGTATATACAGTTAGGGGGTTTTCGTTGAAACTGCAGGGCTCTCGGAAACGACAGTAGTGTCGTCTGAGACGACAACTTTTCTCAGCGGACGACAAAAAATCCTATCAAAGGATTCCACCGGACGACAAGTTTTTCTAAGGCACGCGTCCCGACTTATAACCTCTCGGCTGTGTATAATACACATATATGTATTTGATTGTTTACGATAGTTAGGCTAACTGTCGCGTGAAAAGTCGATAATAGCCATATCTGAAGTCCGATAGATGGGCGCGGTAGGCGTGGCGTTAATTGACGCCAACAGCCAATCGTAATCGGTTATTCGTAGACCTTGTAGGCGGAGCCTGACTATCAATGAATTGAATCTAGACTCTGCCCGACAATGTGTTTTGGCGATTGTTAGGCAGAAACGAAACACGTGAACTATTAATATATTGATCGAAGCAGTTGATTCACTAATTATATACCGGTAATTGAATTCGAGCAGGGCCCCAATTTAGACGAAGACAATCGTAAGACAACATAATTGACCCGATTTGTTCGTAACAAGTAAATGATTAGTCCGTGTCCTTCGAACTGTCCCGAATCTTTTTTACCTTTTTTAAAATCGGTATTTTGACTTAAAACAATTATTTAATTAAAGAAATGTTCCGAAAAAAACACGAAACGAATTACCACTACCGGTGAATCTCTGAAACGCCGTGCATGTGCCTAATTCAGTCGGATACCGTATTTCGAAAATGGAAAGCTCCGGATCAGCCTACTGATCAGACACGTGTTGAAAAGAAAAAAAAAATGAACACAAATCAAGAGACAAGTGGTTCGGAAAGTTTAATTATTTCAATCTATAAAAAAAAGAAAGAAAAAGAGAGAGATAACCAATGCAGTTCAAACATACAATCATTTGTAATGAAAATGAATTCTGAATTTTTTCTCTCAATTGGCAACATCTGCAAAGAGAAACATCGCATTGACTAATATGTTGAGATTTTTAAAAGTCTAAGTAAATACAATAACATTTTTTGACCTCTTTTTAACTTCTGGCAAAAAGAAGATATGACTGTTTCAAAGACTTGCTTCTGTATTGGTTTTATATGGTGTTAAACTGAACCGGGAAAAGTTTTGTCATCTACTGACCCCATCTCCAAAAATGAATAAAAAAAATGTAAAAAGCATTGGGATAAAAGAAGAAAATGTCTTTTACAAGCAATTCTTTCTTTTCAATCAATGTTTTCCTTAAGATAACCATTCTGGTGACTAAAACATTGGATTGTGTAGTAAAAGGTTAATAAATTGTTGTTTCAATATCATAGTTTTGCATGGTACAAAATCAACCCTCATAATGATGGAATCTAACTTTTTTGTGTTGGATTCAACTTTCTCTGAAGTTGGATTCCTGGAATCCTACTTTCAAAACCCTAGTGAGAGCCCTGGAAAGCATTGAAAAAATAGTTGTTATGTGCAGTAATTCAGACATGCTCTCATATAGATCCAGTCGCCATTTTCTCATCGGTTGTTATTCGCTTCGTTTTGACAGAAACTCTGATTTAGGACCAAATAAAATGAGATATTCTTAAAAATTTATCCATCAACATTTCTAGTCAATCGATAAAGAAGCATTATTCTCAAAAGAAGAATTTGATTCTATAGAATATTTCCCAGATATGCACAAATTTTCCACAAAATATTCCACCCACCAATGTTAAAATCCATCAAAGTCAAAATAAGGAGATATTGTGAAACTTGTGTATTTTTTTAAAATACTTGAACCAGAATAGTGGTAACATTTTCATCTTTTTCACTTCGAAAATTATTATTCTGTTCAATGAAAACCGATGATTGTATTCATCCTGTCTCAAAATGTCATTTGTGACAGAAAATAATAGGCCGGTTAGAAGTTTTGACAAGTATGTTTTATTATACCCCAGCAAAACCTTTTGTAGCTCACTAAAAGAATGTCACCCATATCGTGAACCTTTGTAGAGGAATAGCAGGAGGCTCGGTTAGGGTATTGTGAAAGTACTGGTATGAAAAAAACTAGAATCCATGGTTTGGTGCTCCAGTCGCTGCGGTATGACCATAGCAGTTGAAAACGGCGTAAAACCCCAATAAACCATACCCCCCGCACAACGATCGTCAGTGTTCTCCCCAGCCCAATAAGCTGTATCAGCCCCACTACAGCTTCATCTAAAACAGTGTTATGCCCCTACAGCTTTAAAACTACCCCACCGCTTAATTTCTTCAAAATGGTCATCAAATAGAGAAATTTTAGTTATCTTATGTCAAAAACTGATGAAATAAGGCAAAACTGATGAATTAAGGCATTTTGTACAATAAATATGCATAAAAACATTATTGGAAAAGAAGAAATTGCTCAACATGAGCAATTTATTCTTTTACCAAATGTTTTTATTCACATAATCACAATTACTTGCATAAACACTGGATTGTAAGCTTCCAACGATGCTACCACTACAGCTTCCAGTTATTGTTAGGAGAACCCTGATCGTTTTAGGGGTTATACTGGCATCAGCCTGTCTGTCCGTCTATGTACAAATCTTGTCTTGCACATAGCTCAAATATTGATAAAGGTACATGTATAGTTGTGACCCATCACACTCAAAGGGACCTTATGGCATGTGTGAAAAATATTGACCCTAGTCAGTCTGTACTGTCCGCGCAGCTAGACTAGGGCTGACACTTTTATGTAATTTTCTAAACCTGGGGGTATTTACCCTATCTTACTCTGTATTCACTTTTCGCATACGGGATCTGGTTAACCTGCGCTGGGTCTGACATGTTTGTCAAAATTTGGATTTTTCGAGTTCGGATAATGTCCCATTTAGCGTGACAGGTCACAATTTTGAAAATTCAAAGGTGCATAGAATTTATTGTGGAGAGGTTCAATAGATCTAATTTTTAAGAGACAAACATCTCTTGTTATATACAATTCAATATTAATTTCATTTCCTTCAATACTTTTTAAAACCTTCTCTGATATGGTCATAAAAAGCAAGTCTTGTTTAACTAATACATCTGTTGAAGCGACTTTCAGGCCCTTCAGGGCTTTGATTCACTGCTTCCCAATAACAGCTGGGTGGATTTACTGGATTTAGGTGGTGACTATAAAATTTCTTTCATTTAGAAGGAAACACCTCCCCTTCACTTAGGGGAGCCATTTAGTGCTCTTAATACTGAGTGTATGAGGCATTTTTCAGTCTTGTTTTTAGGGTCACAATTTCTCCTATTCGCTTATTTTTTTTAGCTCCACTGTCTGAAAGCCACTGGGGCTATTGTCATGGCATTGCGTCTGTTGTGCGTCTGTGCGTTCGGTCGTAAACTTTTTCTTTAAAAATCTTCTCAGAAACTACTGGATGAATTTCAACCAAACTTCACAGAAATGGGTGACCCTCTTTCAAAGTTGTTCAAGAAATTTTGATCCAATGAAAAACATGGATTTAATGGGCGTGGCTAATTTCCAAATATGGTAAAAAGTGAGTTTTTTCAGATTCTAATTGATGGATATCAACCAAATTTTACATGAATGATCCTTGGGTGCTCCTTTATCAGTCTACCAAAAATAATTGTGATCAGATGCAGGGCCTTCTCTGGGGGTCGCCATTGTGGCCAAATGCAAAAATGAAATGAATTTGGCGATAGAAAAATGAAATTGGCGAAATGACTGGCTACAAAAAAATAGGAACTTTGACCCATCAGCAATTATTGATTTTTACATAGGCTGAGAGGATATTGTGTAGACACACTCATAAGTGACTGGCCAATTAATTGAGGCGAAAAGCATGTGTGTCATCTAATAATCTCTTGGCTATGCACAACACTTCTGTGATTGTTTACATAAATCAACAGTCAATTATTTGCTTAATTGGCATTTAAATATGATCCCCCTCGACGATGAGCTATGTAAAAGGAACATTAGATTTTATCAAGCACAATTTTTAGAAGAAAAATAGCTTCAAATTTGGCTCATAAAAATCGAAATTTGGCTCCATTTTTAGCTCACCTGAGCACGAAGTGCTCAAGGTGAGCTATTGTGATGGGCTGCTGTCCGGCGTCCGTCGTCCGTCGTCCGTCGTCCGTCGTCCATCGTCCGTCGTCCGTCGTCCATCGTCCGTCGTCAAACTTTACCTTGTGTGCACTCTAGAGGCCATATTTTTGGCCCAAATGTCTTGAAACTTGGTCAGAATGTTTGTCTCCATCAAATCTCGGTCAAGTTCGAAAAAGGGTCAAGTGGGGTCAAAAATGGGGTCAAGGGGTCAAATTTTAGAAAAACCTTGTGTGCACTCTAGAGCCCACATTTGTGGCCCAAATGTCTTGAAACTTGGTCAGAATGTTTGTCTCCATCAAATCTTAGCCAAGTTTGAAATTGGGTCAAGTGGGGTCAAAAATGGGGTCAAGGGGTCATATCTTAGAAAAACCTTGTGTGCGCTCTAGAGGCCACATTTGTAGCCCAAATGTCTTGAAACTTGGTCACAATAATTGTCTTCATCAAATCTCGATCAAGTTCGAAATTGGGTCAAGTGGGGTCAAAAATAGGGTCAAGGGGTCAAATCTTAGAAAAACCTTGTGTGCGCTCTAGAGGCCATATTTTTGGCCCAAATGTCTTGAAACTTGGTCAGAATGTTTGTCTCCATCAAATCTCAGTCAAGTTTGAAATTGGGTCAAGTAGGGTCAAAAATGGGGTAAAGGGGTCAAATCTTAGAAAAACCTTGTGTGCTCTCTATAGGCCATATTTTTGGCCCAAATGTCTTGAAACTTGGTCAGAATGTTTGTCTCCATCAAATCTCGGCCAGGTTTGAAATTGGGTCAAGTAGGGTCAAAAATGGGTCAAAGGGTCAAATATAAGACAAACCTTGTGTGCACTCTAGAGGCCATATATTTGGTCCAAATGTCTTGAAACTAGGTCAGAATGTTTGTCTCCATCAAATCTCGGTCAAGTTCGAAATTGGGTCAAGTGGGGTCAAAAATGGGGTCAAGGGGTCAAGTCTTAGGAAAGCCTTGTGTGCACTCTAAAGACCATATTTTTGGTCCAAATGTCTTGAAACTTGGTCAGAATGTTTGTCTCCATCAAATCTCGGTCAAGTTCGAAATAGGGTCAAAAATGGGGTCAAGGGGTCAAATCTAAGAAAAACCTTGTGTGCACTCTAGAGGGCATATTTTTGGCTCAAATGTCTTGAAACTTGGTCAGAATGTAATATCTCCATCAAATCTCTGTCAAGTTCAAATTGGGTCAAGTTGGGTCAAAAATGGGGTCAAGGGTTCAAATCTTGGAAAAACCTTGTGTGTACTCTAGAGGCCACATCTTTGGTCCAAATGTCTTGAAACATGTTTGTCTCCATCAAATCTTAGTCATGTTCAAAATTGGGTCAAGTTGGGTCAAAATTGGGTTCAAGGGGTCAAATCTTTAAAAAAAGAAAACATGTTTACTCAAATATCTTGGTCAATATGTTTGTTTGAAACCTAGGTCAAGTTTGAAATTGCCTTGAAATCTTACACAAGTTTGATAGAGGGTCAAAACGTTTTTTAGTACTTTAGAGGCAACATTTTTAACTGAAATGTTTTCTTCTTGATCTCTTTGACTTATGTTTAGCCATTCATCAGGTGAGCGCTTTAGGGCCAATGGCCCTCTTGTTTCAATTTGGCGAAAGTGTTGGCGAAAAGAAATTTCAGTCCAGAGAAGGCCCTGCAGATGAAAAATGTGTATTTAATGGACGGAGGTCATTTCTCTATTATGTTATATTGTGGAAATTTTGAAAATCATTTTCTCAGAATGTATTTCATGGATATCAACCACATTTCACTGAAATGATCCTTGGGTGACCCTTTATCAGTCTACCAAAAATAATTGTGATCGGATGAAAAATATGTATTTAATGTGCGGAGGTCATTTCTCTATATGTTATATTGTGGAAACTTTGAAAATCACTTTCTCAGAATGTAACTGATGGATATCAATCAAAATTCATTGGCATGAACCTTGGGTGACCCATTATCATGCAGCAAAAAATTATTGGCATTGGAAGAAAAACATGTCTTTCATGGGCAGAGGTCATTTCTCGATATGTTATATTATGGAAACTTTGAAAATCATTTCAACATCAATAGAACCCAAACTATCTAAAAATTTAGTCCAAACTTATGTTTGCTTTTACATGAATTTCAAGCCTGTGTAGCGACTCAAGCCATTCATGGCTTTCTAGTTTTTCTGAAATACAGGGCTAGGTCTTTAGGGGTCATATCAATGTAAACTAGTTATTAACCCTTGTCATGCTGAACTAGGAATATTCCTGCCTTGGCAGGAGCTACAGACAAACATTAGCCTGCACATATGTGCAGTCTGATGTTAGTCTGCACCACCTGTTTCTCACTTTCAAACCAGAATTGTCAAAAGATTTAGTTTTTCAAATAAGAATTGACCTACAGTTGGTACTTTCAGTGCTTTTTGCCCTTTGTTTTTGATAAAGAAATTTAGCCAAAATTTATTCAACATGACAAGGGTTAAGTGATAGCTTCAATATGATCATTTTATTAGCTTGGCTGTTCTCAGAGAAAAACCGAGGTATTGCTATAGCCTTTGTGTCGTCGTTGTCATCGTCATTGTCGTCGCCGTGCGAAAAACTTTGACATTTTGTGATATCTCTGGTTCTACTGAAAGCATATAATTTGAAGAAACCTAAATCAAATAATTATCCCCCAGCAAAAAGTTAAATACTAATCAATTATAGAAGATTAGTTCAAAACTAAAAAGTGGAATTAATTGGTTTAAGTTAAATGATTGAAGGCCTCAAGTATTACCTGTGTAAGTTGGTTATTAAATACAAATGAAAATATTGTTTGTGCATTTATATTGTCCACAATTTCATCCTTGTGACCTTACTAACACTCTGACTAAGTGTCATGAAGATTGTGCCGTTTTTGTGGAGGACTCTCGAGTGGAAACAAGAAAATTGCCATTAAGGGGGCCTTTTTTGTGACAATATTTTTATTCTTCCAATTTTCGATAGGGTTCATCCTTTTGACCTGACAAAAAATCTGACCAAGTTTCATGAAGAATGTAATCATAAAGATTGTTAACACTACAATTGTTCATGTTTGATGACCCATGGCTGACAGCAGACATTTCAATGATGACAGAAGCTCACCTTGAGCACTTTGTGCTCAGGAAGCTAAAAAACTATTTTGAGCAATCAAAGGTCAGTTTTACCTATATCACTCACTTAAACTTGTAAATCTGCTTAAAATCATCATTGATTGTATTGATTTGATGATGGAAAATAAATCAACCTTTTATCAATTTTGGTTTCTTCCAAACTAAAAGGGAAGGAGGAGCCTGAAAGTATTGTTTAAGTACTGCAAAGTTTATAGTGGATAATCGTTTGTTTGAGTTTCAGTGTAAGATTGATTTATATTTCATTGAGAGAACAACAAAATATTTATTTAAAGTGAAAATAAAGCTTTTGAAGTTCATGAAGTGAAATATCAATCAATCTTATTTGAAAAACAAAGAATTATTGTATTTCTTAAATGCAATTAGGGACAAAATATGAAATTTTTAGGACAAATTTTCTTAAAGCATTGTAATTTTGCATGTGATTGCTATGCAATGTTCATGATTATGTCAATTATGGGCTCCATATAGTTTACAACAGATAGGGTGAAATGAACGTAAGTGGGGTATAAGTTTGTGATCATTTTATAGGCGATAATTATAGATAATGCATCAAAAAGTTTTAAAGAATAAAATATGATCTCTTGGTTAAACCCTTACGCATAACCTGAGGACTCATTCTGCAAAATTTTTCACCAACTGCAGTCAGTTTTTATCATATTATGTGATTTTATTTTTTAGCATAAAATATAATGCCATTCATAAATTACGTCACCAATTTTATTATGACATCATTTTTAAGTTTCAAAATAACACTTCAATTATGCTCTAAGCTCATTTGTATAGTTTATAACTAGCGTAATACCGGTAGCACCCGTTTAATATAAAAAAAATAATCAACTTGGTTATTCCACTCTCGCGACAAACATATTATAAAATAGATTAATTTGCCCATCACTAGCTTAAATAGTAGTACATATGCAAGCAGTCTGATCTTAGCCTATGGTACCTGATTGTTCCATTTAAGCCTGAGTTATTTTTTTATAAAAAATTATTGAAATTGATTTCCATAATACATGATGACTCCGGCCTAACAATCAGTGTTATCAGTGTTTCTAGCCCTTTGATTTTGTTTCAGTTCGAATTTTATTCAGCAAAACAAGGGCAGGGATCATTTTGGGGTGAGATATTGAGAGATTCTCTCTTTTTTCTGCCAGAAATCTTGTTGAAACTGGCTTAATGAGAGATAAATCTCAAAGCAAATTGCAATTTAGTGAAGAATTTCATAAAATTACTTGTTAAAAACTCTAAATTTCTCATTAGATTTAGCTAAATGAGATATTTTTGCACAATATATTTTGAACCAGAATGATCCCTGCAAGGGTTGATTATGTTATCTTTATATTGCATTCAAAATTAAAGCGGAAGATAACATTGATAAAATGAACAATTTTATGATAATTATCTCTGTTTCTCAGCTAGTCAATAGAAGAATAATTGTGCCATTCTGGAAATATTCAATAAAAACCAAAATGTTCACCTTAAGGTATTGTTACTTTTCAGTAATTCACTCTTATAAATGGAATTATAGCTTTGTTTATAGCTTCCTAGACTCTTTTTCTATACCCTTCAGAAGCACTTATTCTTACCACTATTTGTCTCCCTGCAGTGGGTTGATAATTGTAGACTATGTGGGATTACTGGGATAGCAGCTAGAGGCTAGAAAATGATGTAATGGTAGAACTGGTATGAGAAATACTAGGAATCCATTGTTAACAACTCCAGCCACGTGATATAGCTGAAAGATTGTTGAAAGAGGGGTAAAACCGCATTCAAAAAAATAAATCTAGGTGATTGCAAGACGTAACCACTGAAATTTGACCACGCTCCTGTGGATTTCTTGCCATACCCTTTGGAAATTTTCAGAATACTGTTAGAGCCCCCTGGCATTGCTGCCCTACTGTGACAGACCATTAAGAAAATGATCACGTTTCTGCTTCCATTAGAAGCTGAGTAAGAATTTAGTACTTAGTTTTCAAGTATTACTTAAGATGAGGCTCTCACATGTTATAGTAAATGAGATAAAGATTATGCTTCTGCACGAAAAATGACTAACAATTTTAACTTTGAGGCTAAGGCTTCAAAAATTCAAAATTTAACATTAGAGGCATAGAGATTTTCCCAAAAAATCTAGGGGCCCAGCTTAAAAATTTGGGCGACTGTGCTCCTGCTAGTCTTTTTCCCTGTTCTGACTTCTGGTTAAGTTGAAAAGGGTTAAGAGAAATGCTATTATTGATGAAATGTTTAAGATATACCATATTTCTTCTAATAAGCACTCCTGAGAGCTATACATAACATGATGGATTGGAGCTTTTATTTAGTATGCATTTACTGATAAAAAAATGAATAAATTGATGTCTTTTATGCCCTTTTCCCTTTAATTCAAGTTGAGTTTTCCCCAAACAATAGTATAAATAATTGTTTAGAGGAAATTCAAATTAAATTAAAGAAGAAGTCTCAAATATTTCTTGAAATTTAGGCATTTTGAAGTGTTTTTAGTAGTAAAAATGTAGGGGTGCTACTATTAGGGAAGGCACTTTTATTAAGCCAATTACGGTATTAGAGTTTCCATAATTTTGATCTATGTTTATCTATCTATAAGCATGGACCGAGAGCTCTATTTAAAGGAAATACAGAAATGATAATGATGAATGGATAGATCAGCTTATAAGCTGCTCTACCCAGTCAACATTATTAATACTGTATTTCCAAGGTAATCCCTATGTATTATGATCACCCTGGCAGCGAGGTGTTGGCAAGACAAACTTTAAACTTGGTCATATCTCTGTTGTTATTGAAGATATCTTCATGAGACTTGGCATGTGTGTTCACCATCACAAGAACTACCCAGACTATTAAGGGGGATTAATCTGAAGCATTTTTGTAAGAGTAATGCCCCTTTTTAGACCTAGAACTTTTGCATTATCCGGCACCTGCAGCCTTGCGTTGCACCCATAGGAGATGTTCTTGTTTGATATTGTAATTTAATCAATATAACAGAATTAAACTGTTGAGTTATGAAAGTAAAAAAGGGATAGGTTTTGAATATCTATCTTTTAATAAAATAATGAAAGATTACAATAATTCAAAATTTGGTCAGGAAGTTAATATTTATTGTTATCATTTTGTACGAGATAATTTGTAGTTTAAGATTTGAAATGATACACTAAAAGGGACCTATCAGATTTGTAGTAATTGATATGGAGAATTGTTATCTTTGTCAAGCTAAATAAAATAGTGACAAAATTGCATTTAAATCAAAGTGCTTGTACTATTTGTGAGTCCATGTTTTTTTTTGAAAATATATCGTAACTCTTTAATTTCAAAAAGGAAATGCAATTGATATTGACAAAGATTAAACTACATAAATGCATTTTTGCTTTTTTTCAAATGGGTTAACAATAAATTTTCATTTGTGTATAACATTGTGCAAATATTTGTATAATCTCTGTAGATCTGATATTTTTAGGCCCATATGGAAGATTGGGAAGCCAAATATGCAGCCTCTAAAGTCATTATTATTATTATTATATAAATTTAAGAGATTACTCAATTGGTGATGTGTCAGGATATCAATCCTTGGATCGTGAGTTTGAACCCTGGTTTAACCAACTTCTGTACAACATTTGCAGGGCTTTAGATGAGTCAATAAAAAGGTGTCCAAAGGACTGTAGGATTGGGATCTTGGGGGTACTTTCTTATATTTTATGCAATAATCTTGTCTTGTGTCAATTTGAAAGCGAAAAGGGACCACCTTGGAACTCCGTAAATTGAAATGGCGAAAAGACATTTGTTCCAGTATATGTCAACCCCTTGTCACATTTCAAAAGATTTTTGTATAGGAATGTAGACAGACCATTCTAGGTTCAGAAAAAATAGAACAATGTATTCCGCACAGTCTGACTAGGGTCGACACTTTACGCACTTCCTGGATGGTCCCTTTTCACGTGACGGATCACATATATAAATTTTGGGGCTTAACATCAGGAAAGAGTTCATTTCTGAAGTTGATCCCCAGAAGGTCCAAAGGACTTGTATCAGATAGTTTTGTGGGTTCTGGCTACTTATTTATGAGTCCCAGACTCGCAAAACCTCGATCATCCCTTAAAACACTGTAATTGACAAAAGTCACATTGACAAGCATCATTTGTCTACCACCAATGAACAAATATGAAGTAGTAGGCCTTTAAGTTGGATTGATGATGTGTTGTGGTTGTATTGATGTGAGAAACAACTGGAAGCTATGGATAGATGCACTGTGATTTAACTTCAAAATGTTAAAAACGGCATATTCAAATATGTCTTTCCAGTAACATAGGTTTTGAAGGATCAGTGCTAAGAAATTTCAAGGTTTGACATCAAAAACCTCGCTGCCTCAATGTGAAACTGCAATCTCTGGACTTTCTTAAATGACCAATGTGATTTTATTAAGAGTTAAGTTTGTCATTTGCAAAGGGTACAGATAAGAGGGGGTAATACAATTCTTAAATCTTTATTTCTCAACTAAACCATATTTTGTGGGTACTCATTGTAAAGACGATTCCAATGAGTAGCAACATTGTAGGATCTGAGAAAATTTGTTGAAATATTTTAATTCGTACATCAAAAACCCTCCCTCAATGTAAAACTGCAACAGCTGGGCCCTCTTCACATGACCAGAGTGAATTTAATATGAGTTGAGTTTGTCATTTGCAAGAGGCACAGATAAGAGGGGGTAATATCAGTGTAAAATCTCTTTTGCTCAATAAAATCCTATTTTGTAGATACTCAATTGAATCGTCTTGACAAGACGATTCCAATGAGTATCCACAATAAAGGATTTGTGAAAATTTTAATTCAAAATTCAAAATACCCCCTCTATCTGTAGCACCGTTTTGTACAGTCTCATTGTACATAATCACATCATGTTACATAGATAATCAGTGAATATCAAAATGGACTATACATGTGACTGTTTTCTGCATTTACTACTTATTTCATATGTTATAATGTGATTATAGTGGTTAATAGTAGTGTTGGGCAATTGGTTTCAAATCACAATTGATAATCGGTCTTTAGTAGGAAGAGTAAATCAGTTTATGATTGATTGTACACCCTTTTCTTAGAGATTAATACAGCACTCCCAGTATCATCCTTTGATAAATAGAATTTGAAAATTTAGTCAAAACTCATGACCTCAAGACTTTCTGCTGAATTTTCAACCAACTTCATGGCTCAGCATGAAACAGTTGAAACTGCCTATAAACATATATGCAGTTACAACTGTTTCAGGATGGGCCATCAAACTGATGTTGGTTTCAAAAACCAATCTATAATAGCTTTCATTTATGTGTAGGAACTGATTAAACAATTATGTAATTTCTTAGTCAATATATCACAATCGGAAGCCCAAACCAACTGATTATGGATTATAATCAATTAATCTGCCCATCACTAGTTAATAGTGCTAACAGATTTTGAGATAAATGTATAGAGGCATTCTTGGCGTTAAAAAGGTAGTAGGATGTACTGGTATATACTGTTTGCAACTTGAGGGTAAGTGTCACACTGTGTCAAAAGTATTAATCATTATCAAATATATACAGGGATTATCTGTTCACTGTTTATCAGGTCACCTGAGCATCAGCTTACCTGAGCTTAAAGAGCAAGGTTTGCTATTGTACCGTTAGACTGGCTTCAGTTTTTGTTAGCATTGTCAGAAATGTTTGGTGGTAGTTCTATTATAAGCCTCTTAAATCCAAGTTGATATTAACAAGTGCTGAACAAAAACGACTATTCTTTTCAGAGACAGGTGGCTTATTTGGAATTTATGTTATGATTGAAACATTTATTTAATTCCCTTTGAAAAAAATGCTGTAAATAAGAGTCTAGCGCCAGACTAAATAGGGCATTTTTTGTCTTTTGTCCATGATCTATTCACCTGTCTGTTCATTTGCCATTCCTTGAAAATCTTTACTTTTAAACCAATTAACCTGTAAAATTGATATTTGTAGGGATGTTTCTTGGCTCATGGTGCACAGTGTTGTTATTTTTTCCATTTCCATGAAGGAAATATTAGTAATTTTCTCTGTATGCCATTAAGTTCTTCTGTCCGGAGCTCATCTCCTAAGGTATAAATCCTATCAAATTCAAAATTTGCATGTGGAAAGATCTCAGTAAGGACAATTTAAGTACGGGAGATAAGAACCAGAGTTCTTGCTTGCTCACTTTTTGAGTATTTGCCCTTTGTTACTTTAATTTTGTCAGGAGCATATCTGATTAAGCATAATTAAATGACATCAACTAGAAACTTTACAGGTGTACAGATCTCATTTAGGAGAAAAATGTATTCACAAGAACTATGATTCTTACTTGCTTGATGTATGAGTTTTTGCCCTTTGTCATTTTAAAAACTTATACTAATCCATAGATGCAGTTTGTAGCATGTGAGAATGTAAATGTACTAGAGGTCCAAGGTTTGACCCCAATGGCAGCACTCATCCTTTCAGACTATTAATTATGTCTTCCACCAATGGGTTGATAATTGTAGACCTATGTGGGGTAGCAGCTGGAATCTTTGAAAGGATTTAATGGTAGTACTGGTTCCAGAAATACCAGGTTCTCCAACCACTTCAATACTCTTAAAAGATTGATTAAAGCAGCAAAAACCTCATTCAAACAAATAAATACTATCCAGAGCCAAACCCATAAACTATACTTGCTATCAACTGTAATTTAATAGGTGAATAGACCACCATGATATTCTGGGGGTCAAAACACATTTTTAAGTGGTCAAAACAACAGAAAAGGCAATTTGTGTGTAGAATTTTACAGATTTCAGTGTGAATTGACCTTTTGTTGTACTGATATAAAGGGAAAATTTAATAAGTAAATTTCTTAATAGTATACAAGATACCTTATTGAAAAGTTGAGTGATAAAACACAGTTTTGATCTTCATAATTTTCTCAAGATGACCCAATTGGGAGTAATTATAAGGGTCAAAGTAGAATATTTTCATATTTTTGAGGGTCAAAAACCCTGGTTCAAGGGTCAAACGCAAGCCCTGCAACTTTGTGCTTGCATGATTTTTGAGTGATTGCCCCCTGTTATATTAAGGACTTGAATTGTTTCTATAGCATAATTGTCCTTGAAAGAAAACCAGCTTTCAACTTGAAACTTCATCAATAGATATGGTAGACTTATAGAGAAGAAGTGCAGTGAACAAATAACTTATAGCTCTTGCCCTTTGCTGTAATAAGACTGTAACATTTTCTGGAGCAAACCTGTTAAATTATTATAAAAGTCATGTGATCTGTTCTCAAGAGGCCTCATTTTAGGCTCAAATGTCTTGAAAATTTGTCAAAATGTTGGTTTACATGCAAGGGTTTCTTTTGCTAAGAAAGTGGGGGCCAATATCGGCCCCTTCTCCTCTGTGACTTGTATGATGATATCTTGGTTGAGTTTAAAATGGAGTTGAGGCATGTATATACTAGGTCAAAGGCTCAATTTTTAAATTGGAAGTATCAAACAATGTGATTATATTGCTGACATGAAAATTAAGACAAGTCGTTTTGGCAATCTATGCCTCAGGAGAGCACTTTGGGGCCTATGGTCCCCTTGTTTAAGGTATTTACTTGAAACTTGGCATGTGTGTTCACTATCACAAGAGTTACACAGACTATCAAGGGTGATAATTCTAGAATCAATTTTGTAAGACTTTTGTCCCCTTTTGACTCAGATTTTTTGCATTATCCAGCACCTGCAGCCAAGCCTTGAAATGGCTTGTTACGTTTTAAAAATCAAGGAAAGTGGCCAAATCAGGATTCTTTGTATTGCTACCAGCCTGAAGGACCTATTAGCCACAAATCTTAAGGTCCTCCTGAGAGTAACAGGTTCTCCATGAACACAATACTAGTTCTTTTGCAATTTGAGATGTAAATTATAAAGGAAACAGTGTTGTTAAAGAAGAAATTACTTGTGACAAGCAATTATTTCTTTTTCCACAATGTTTTTACAGCCTTACAGGGTAATGAAAAAAGAAAAAAATGTAAAGGAACTGCAACTACTTTTCAAAACTGGACAGTCTAGGAAATAATTTGGCCATTTACTTCAGGTCCAACAGGGCTAATGCAACAAGTTAGATTCTACCAGTCCTCCCTAAAATCCACAGATCTCTGGCCAAAGGACTGATTTTATTGCTGATCCCTGTTAATGGTTGAAAAATAGATCGAACATTTATGTTTTGTTTGGGACAATATTTCTGCATTTTAAAGGGATAGCTACTTATGTTTCGTTACAAAATTACAGGCTACACCTTTAACAAATTGTTAAATTTACAATTCATTGCTGAAATATATATGTTTATTTCAGAGAATATCAGATGTCATGGCATCAAGGCTTACAAGCAACACATCACCAATTAATGTGTGAGTATTTTATACCTACAAGAGTACTGTAAGATAGCAAAGCATCAAAACTTACGTGCTCCAGCTGCAATATGACTGAAATAATGTTAAAAGCAGTGTAAAACTCCATTCAAACAAACATCAAAACTTACAAGCATCACTTCACCAATTAATGTGTGAGTATTTTATACCTACATGAGTAATGTAAGATGTCAAAGCATTTAAGCAAACAATTAATTTGTGAGTATTTTATACCTACATTAATCTAAGATGTTATTGCATCAAAACTTACAAGCAACTCTTCACCAATAAATGTGTGAGTATTTTATACTTACATTAATCTTAGATGTTGCAGCATCAAGGCTTACAAGCAACACATTACAGATTAATGTGTGAGTATTTTTATTATATGACCTTTGTCGCGGGAGTGAAATAAACCCATGAATATTTTTGATATTACAAGGGTGTTATTACCCTAGTGGAAAAAGTATGCAAATGAGCTTAGGGCGAATAGCAAGGCTATTTTGTAACCGCCAAAATGATGTCATAATCATAATATTGTGACGTCAGACTTAAACAGTGTTATAAGGTTCGCGGAAAATTGGAATGTTAAATTTCAAGAATATTGCCGATTTTTTGTAAAAAATAGGGTCATATTTTAAAAAGAATATAAAATTTGTGCTCATAAAATACAGAATTTATTAAACTTGTCATCTAAAACAGATAAAAACTTGGCATAGCCTTGTTTTTATCTGTTTATAGATGACTCGTTTAATAAATTCGGTATTCCATGACCAATCATTCAATATCCTGTATTATACCTACATTAATCTAAGATGTTGTTGCATCACAACTTACAAGCAACACATCACCAAAATGTGTAAGTATTTTATACCTACAGTAGTAATGTAAGATGTTATAGCATTTAGGCAAACAAGTAAAACATAACATATTACAATTTTTTTAGCTCCACTGGCTGAAGGCCACTTGCACTATTGTCATTGCGCTGTGTCAGTTGTGCGTCTGTCTGTCCATCCATTATACATCAGTGTGTCTGTGCGTCCCTGCGTAAACTTTTTCTTTTAAAATATTCTACTCAGAAACTACTGGATGAATTTTAATCAAACTTCACTGGAAAGATCCTTGTTTATATCTATGGGATAATGGCATGTTTCCAATGGCATCAAGGATCACAAGCAATATATCACCAACTATTGTATGAGTATTTAATACTGACATGATTGAGTTTTGATGCCATGTCAGGAGCGATCAAATTCCGGAAATATCAGATAAGCTTTTGGGAAAAAAATACAAGTCCATAGAGCAGGTACTGAGATGCCAAGGCATCAAGGCTCAAAAGCAACACATTACCAATTAATAGAATTGATAGCTGACATATACATACACAATTGGTATAAGATATTAAGGCATCAATGCTTTTAAGTAAGACATCTCAAATCAAACCCTTTTCACTGATAATTATCAATTGGCAACCATAAAATTATTACTTTTTTTATTCACCACTGGCGCCAAAGGTTGTTAGTATTGACATCATCATTCTACGCTGTCTGCCCATCTGTCTGTCAGTCATCCTTTTGAATTCTGATACTACATCTTGTTTACACAACTCCTTCTCAGTTATGGATGGATTTGCATGAACCTTACAGTATGTTACTATTAATCATTTGACAATAGGCATTTGGTTATACTACTGCTGTTTCACTGAAGCAGGTTTTTATTTAAAGATTTTCTGGTAGGGGTGCATATTGTGAATATGGCACTATTGTTTTTAAAATAATTTACTGCAAATAAATTGTCAGATAAACCAAGAATTTATATGATGATATTTAAAGTATATAGTGTGAAATGTTGGGATAGGGTTAATGAAAAAAAGAGATAGAGTTTTTTCTTTTATCTTTTTCAGGTAAGGAAGTTTTAAATGATTGTAATGATTACTTTCCTTTTGATATCTTTCTAACACTTTTATTTAAAAAAAAAAGACTTTTTCCATTTATCTCATAATCCCTCATTATAAAGAGTATAGAAAGAAAGCCTTGTATGGAAATTTTTAAAACCACCATTTAAAGGTATAGGTATTTAGCATAAAACAAGCAGATTTCCTATTCTTGCAATATTTTCAACTCCATGTAGCACTTGTCATCTGCAATGTGCCTTTGTTTAGACCGTACAATGTAACATTTGGTTGTCTTCTAATGATTTAACCCTTGTCATGCTAATGATAACCTTGTCAAAACTGCCTAAAAATCAAAGTGCTAAAAGCAAAGGATACACTTAATATTGATATTTACTTTGATGAATATATATCTGGTAAAATAAGGAAAAAACATATGGTATAGCCTAAGATCAGACATATTCAAGGGCGTAGCTACCATTACGCATATTACACAAGTGGGTAATAGAAATAAATCTTCTTTCAAAAAATGTTGATGATGAATGATCATCTGTTTTGATTTTTTACCAATGCTCAAATCATAGAAGAGGGGTGCAGATTGAGGACATTCATTTTCTCACAGTCCATATATCGCCTTTATCCAATACATTCTATGTTGGTTGCCTTCTGAGTGTGTATAAATTTTAAAATCCTAGTAACACCTATGTTTTCAGAGTGATGCCAAATGGGATAGACCACAGCTTTTCCGAGTCTCGAGAATGGAATCCTCAAGATGGAAAGATGTCCCCAGCTCGTAGAACCTTCTGTTTGCTTGCACTATTTGACCTCATTCTTACATTTTTACTCTGGGTGATTTATACACAGGTGAGACATTAGTAAAATGAAGGGTAAAAAATGATATTATCAAATTTTAAGTTTTACTTAATTATTAGACCCATTACAACGCAAAGACTTCAATGAAGACAATAATTAAAAGGTAAAGAAATGTAATGTAATCTTCTGTATTTTTTGGGTAGAAAACAATGTGGAAAATGAAGAAACTGCCACAAGCAATTTCATTTTCCACAATGTTTTTCTGATCCTTTTCCTGAAGGAATTAAAAGGGAAGGCATTCTGTGGGAATGATAAACCTGTTTTTCTGGGAGCTGTCTTTCTTACATCCCTCTGAATGAATTCTAGAAAAAAATACTGGAATATAAAAATACTGCTTGCTAAGAAAAATATCTCCATGTTTTCACAATATTTTCTGGTAGGGATCAACCTTTAAAAATGACTTTACAAAATTGTATATCAATCATAAGAGATTCAGGAAAACAGTTAATTCCTTAAAGTGTCAATCTGAGTCAGACTGTGCAAACCATAAAGTCTGATTAACTTGAAGGGTCACATATATTTAATCAATTTCAGCTGATAGGGGAGAAGCCAATTTGGTCAGCCTTTGAGAAACAAGTGTATCAGTATTCATTCGAAAAGTCATTATTTGATTCTGTGGTAGGTATACCTTTTTAGTCCCCAATCTATTATTATTAAAGATATCTTTTACTTGGCATGTATGATAGACATTACAGGAGCTTTCCAGGCTATTAAGGTGGATTACTTTGAAAGGATTTTTGTAAACGTTACACCCTATTTTCCTAACATTTTTAGCTCACCTGAGCACATCATGCTCAAGGTGAGCTTTTGTGATCATTGGATGTCCGTTGTCAGACGCCAGCAATTTACTTGTTTAAAGCTGCTCTTTCACAGATTGGGAAAATCTGATTTTTTTTTTTTTTGTAAAATTAATCGGAAATTATGAATTCATCATGTGAAAAACTCCAAAATAAAGAGATTCGATTTGGTCAGGCAAGGAAAAAACCCCAGATATTCCCGAATTTAGCAGAATTCCATTCTGAAAAATAAAGCAACTACTAAAGCCTTAAAGATTATTCTTAAATTTTGGGCCAACTGTTTACAAATGCAATTCCGCCTGTTTGTCTCATTCTACCAAAGGTCAGGGTCGAAGTATTTGTTAATTGGGAAACTTCATAACTATACATGCGAAAAATGAAACATTATACATGAAAAATAACAATTTTGTAATTTATAGACTTGACATAAACAGACTGCTTTCATCACCTACCTTGCTGCTTCGAATATTCAAGCTACATATTTTCTGAAATGAATTGTTGTTAGAGCTATACCTATGTGCGATTCTTAAACATTGGAAAATGCACAAATTTCTGAGTCTAGGAACCAGTTTTGTATTTTTTATGAACTGTGAAAGAGTAGCTTTAAACTCTAGAGGCCATAAATATGAACCAATCATCATGAAACTTTGTCAGAATGTTCTCCAGGTCACAAGGATGAACCCTATTGAAAATGGGAAGGATCCGTGCCATATCATGAGAAAAGGGGCCTAAAAGACAATTTTCTTGTTTACACTATAGAGGCCACAAATATGGTCCAACCATCATGAAACAGTTTTTTTATGAACTGTGAAAGAGTAGCTTTAAACTCTAGAGGCCATAAATATGAACCAATCATCATGAAACTTTGTCAGAATGTTCTCCAGGTCACAAGGATTAACCCTATTGAAAATGGGAAGGATCCATGCCATATCATGGGAAGAGGGGCCTTAATGAGAATTTTATTGTTAACATTTTATAGGCCACAAATATGGTCCTATCTTCATGAAATTTTGTCAAAATGTTGTCAGGTCACAAGGATGAATCCTATTAAAAGTTGGAAGGATCCATGCCATATCACAGGAAAGGGGGCCTAAAAGACAATTTTCTTGGTTACTCTATAGAGGCCGTAAATATTTAAAAATCTTCATTAATTTGGTCAATATGTTCTCCAGGTCACAAGGATGAACCCTATTGAAAATGGGAAAGAGACATGCCCTATCACAGGAAAAGGGGCCTTAATGACAATTTTCTTGATTACACTATAGAGGCCACACAAATATGGTCCAATCTTCATTAAACTTGGTCAGAATATTTGTCAGGTCACATGGATGAACCCTTTTGAAAATGGGAAGGATCCATGCCATATCATGGGAAAAGGGGCCTTAATCACAATTTTCTTGTTTTCACTTTAACAACTCATTAATTATGACTTTTGCTGGAAAATTTGATCATTATCAATTATGACAAAGATACGAAAGTGAGCGATAAAGGACCATCATTGTATCATCAAGCACCTGTAGATGGGTTTTGGTACCTGTTGGCAGTGCTCTTGTTTAAGCATTTGCTCTTTGTAGAATTAGGCATTGTTTGGTAATATTAGCTTCAGGGCCTGAGGTTATAAAACTTATCTCAGGCTCAGGCTCAAGTTTCTCAAATTTTAAATTAAAATAAATGTATGAAAATAAAAGATGATATTAATAAGTTATTATTAAATAAAAACTTATTAAGGTAGCAATGGACAGATGGCGTCATTTTTTTTCCGCCCAATGAATTTTTTTCTTGTTCACATATGTATAGTCATAATATCAAAATTTGAAAGTTTCCATGCTCGTTTTCATGCTAGATTTATCTGCCCTTGAGTGGTAATAGCCATTTTTCAGTAAAACGTCTATATTTGTTTTAGGCCTAGTATAAACTCTGTACCAGCTGATAGCTATGAAACACATTTATGTTGATAGACCTTATACATGTACACAATTGCTGTTGCCAGGGCAATTTCTCTTTGATCAATTGCATTTGCATAATATGCCTTCAACAAGAGGCCCAAGAGGGCCTGTATCGCTCCACTGGCTTTAAAATCTTAAGACTTTCATTAAATAAAGCTTACTTTAAATGAAAACTTTAACACTCCGAAATCTCCTAAGACCTATTTAATAATGATTAACTGGTTCTGGTCCATATTGCACCAAAATACTCAATCACAATGAACTTGCAACCCTTTACCCATCTTATTAAAACATAAGGTTCAGAAGGAGATGTCGTTCAAAGATTTCGGGCTCAAAAAAGGCCTCACCTGCCACACCCATATTTATGGACCAATCAAAATTTCTTGAACAATTTAAGTAAATAGTCACCGAAGAAACATTCTGGTAAAGTTTCATTGAAATTGGCTGAGTGGTTCCGGAGGAGATATCATTCAAAGATTTTGGCCTCAAAATAAGCCCCGTCCTGCCACGCCCATATTTATGGGCCAATCAAAATTTAGCAAATAATTTTTGAAAAGAAACACTTAAGGAACATTCTGGTAAAGTTTCATTGAAATCAGCCATGTGGTTCAGGAGAAAATGTCATTCAAAAATTTCGGGCTCAACATATGCCCCACCCTGCCACGCCCATATTTATGGACCAATCAAAATTTCTTGAATATTTAAGTATAGGGTCACCAAGGGAACATTCTGGTAAAGTTTCATTGAAATCGGCCCAGTGGTTCAGGAGGAGATGTCGTTCAAAGATTTCGGGCTCAAAATAAGCCCCACCCTGCCACGCCCATATTTATGGGTCAATCAAAATTTCTTGAACAATTTAAGTAAAGGGTCACCCAAGGAACTTGCATGCCAAGTTTCATTGAAATCAGCCCAATGGTTTTGGAGGAGAAGATTTTTTAAGATTTCAAAGTGAAAAAATGCCACACCCTGCCACGCCCATATTTGGGGGCCAATCAAAATTCTTTTAACAATTTAACAAGAGGGCCACCCAAGGATCATTTCTACCAAGTTTCATTAAAATCTGCCCATGGGTTTGGGAGGAGAAGATGTTTATAGAAAAAGTTTACGCACGGACGCACGACGGACACCCCGCCATGACAATAGCTCGCTGGCCTTCGGCCAGTGGAGCTAAAAATTAAAAATGCAGTAATTTTTAGCTCCACTGGCTGAAAGCCACTGGGGCTATTGTCATGGCGTTGTGTCCGTCATGCGTCCGTCCGTCTGTGCGTCCGTGTGTCCGGTCGTAAACTTTTTCTTTAAAAAATCTTCTACTCAGAAACTACTGGATGGATTTCAACCAAACTTCACAGGAATGATCCTTGGGTGACCCTCTTTCAAAGTTGTTCAAGAAATTTTGATCCAATGAAAATCATGGATTTAATGGGCGTGGCAAATTTCCAAATATGGTAAAAAGTGACTTTTCTCAGGTTCTAATGTATAGAAATCAACCAAATTTTACATGGATGATCCTTGGGTGACTCTTTATCAGTCTACAAAAAATCATTGTGATCGGATGAAAAATATGTATTTTATGGGCAGAGGTCATTTCTCTATATGTTATATAGCAGAAACTTTGAAAATCATTTTCTCACAATCTAACTGATAGAAATCAACCAAATTTTACATGAATGATCCTTGGGTGACCCTTTTTCAGTCTACCAAAAATGATTGTGATCGGAAGAAAAATATGTATTTTATGGGCGGAGGTCATTTCTCTATATGTTATATAGTGGAAACTTTGAAAATCATTTTCTCAGAATGTAACTAATGGATATCAATCAAACTTCATTAGTATGATCCTTGTGTGATCCATTATCATACAGCCAAAAATTATTGTCATTGGATGAAAAATATGTCTTTTATGGGCTGAGGTCATTTCTCTATATGTTATAATAGTAGAAACTTTGAAAATCTTTTCAACATCAGTAGAACCCAAAATATCTAAAAATCTAGTCAAAACTTAGATTTGCTATTACAAGAAATTCAAGCCTGTGGAGCGACACAAGCCATTCATGGCTTTCTAGTTGTAATTTTAAGAGGCAAAAATGCAACTTAAACCTATTTATTGAAGAAATACCCAATGAATTTTTCTTATTTTCCCATATGTCTTAAAACCAATTTTTTAGCTCACCTGAGCACGATGTGCTCAAGGTGAGCTATTGTGAATGAACAATGTCTGGCGTCCGTCGTCAGTCATGCATTGTGCGTCGTCCGTTGTCCACAATTTCTTTAAACATCTTCTCCTTCTAAACCAGTAGGCCAATCTTGATGAAACTTGGCAAGGATGTTCCTCGGGTCAAGCTCTACCAAGTTTGTTCAAATAAATGAAATCCACCGATAACTTTCCCTTTACCCTTAACAAAAAGGGTGAAAATATGAAAATCTTCAAAAATCTTCTTCTCTGAAACCAGACAGCTTTCATATTTGGTATGTAGCATCATCTAGTGGGCCTCCACAAAGTTTGTTCATATCAAGACCCTTGGGTCATATTTTGGCTTTGCCCTGGCGCAGCTCTTTTTACAAAGAATCAAAAAGCGAAAATCTTTAAAAATCTTCTTCTGTGAAACCAGAAGGCAGACAGCTTTCATATTTGGTATGTAGCATCATCTAGTGGGCCTCTACCAAGTTTGTTCATATCAAGACGCTTGGGTCACATTTGGGCTTTTGCCCAGGCGCATCCCTTTTAGCTCTTCTGAGCTCAAAGGGTAAAAAAAGGAAAATCTTCAAAAATCTTCTTCTCTGAAACCAGAAGGCAGACAGCTTTCATATACTCTTCCAAGTTTGTTCATATCAAGACCCTAGGATCATATTTGGGCTCCATCCGGGTGCAACCCTTTTTACATTGAATGAAAGATGGCAAATCTTTAAAAATCTGAAACCAGACGGCACACAGCTTTAATATTTGGTATGTAGCATTATCTAGTAGGCCCCTACCAAGTCATGCGGGTGCATCCCTTTTAGCTCATCTGAGCATGATGGGTGCATCCTTTTTAACATAGAATTAAAGAGTGAAAAGGCACATCCTTCTTGCTCTTGGCTAAAAATATTCCAGGGTATTGATCCTTTGTAGAAATGATCTCCTTTTGACATCTGCCTATTTAATTAATGTGATGTCCCAAGGGTCAAAGAGACTCAGGTTAGCAATTCAGGATCATCATGGTCCTCTTGTTTATTTATTTGGTAAAAAAGATAAGCATACCTTCCATGTAAATAAAAGAGTTTTTAGCTCCACTGGCCGAAGGCCAGCGAGCTATTGTCATGGCGGAGTGTCCGTCGTGCGTCCGTGCGTGCGTGCGTCCGTCCGTGCGTCCGTGCGTCCGTGCGTAAACTTTTTCTTTAAACATCTTCTCCTCCCAAACCAATGGGCGGATTTTAACGAAACCTGGTAGAAATGATCCTTGGGTGGCCCTCTTCTTAAATTGTTCAAAGAATTTTGATTGGCCCCAAAATATGGGCGTGGCAGGGCGTGGCATTTTTTCTCTTTGAAATCTTTAAAAATCTTCTCCTTCCAAACAATTGGGCCGATTTTAATGAAATTTGGCATAGATATTCCTTGGGTGACCCTTTACTTAAATTGTTCAAGAAATTTTGATTGGTCCATAAATATGGGCGTGGCAGGGCAGGGCTTATTTTGAGCCCGAAATCTTTGAACGACATCTTCTCCTGAACCACAGGGCAGATTTCAATGAAACTTTATCAGAATGTTCCTTGGGTGACCCTTTACTTAAATTGTTCAAGAAATTTTGATTGGACCATAAATATGGGCGTGGCAGGGTTGGGCTTATTTTGAGCCCAAAATCTTTGATCCACATCTCCTCCTGAACCAGTGGGCCGATTTCAATGAAACTTTTACAGTATATTCCCTGGGTGATCTTTTACTTAAATTGTTAAAGAAATTTTGATTGGCCCATAAATATGGGCGTGGCAGGGCGGGGCTTATCTTGAGCCCAAAATCTTTGAACGACATCTCCTCCTAAACCACTGGGCAGATTTCAATGAAACTTTATCAGAATGTTCCTTGGGTGACCCTTTATTTAAATTGTTCAAGAAATTTTGATTGGACCATAAATATGGGTGTGGCAGGGCGGGGCCTATTTTGAGCCCGAAATTTTTGAATGACATTTTCTCCTGAACCACTTGGCTGATTTCAATGAAACTTTACCAGAATGTTCCTCGAGTGTCTCTTTTCAAAAAGTATTTGCTAAATTCTGATTGGCCCATAAGTTTGGGCGTGGTAGGGCGGGGCTTATATTGAGGCCAAAATCTTTGAACAATATCTCCTCCGGAACCACTCAGCCAATTTCAATGAAACTTTATTAGAATGTTTCTCGGGTGACTATTTACTTAAATTGTTCAAGAAATTTTGTTTGGTCCATAAATATTTGCATGACAGGTGGGGCCTATTTTGAGCCCGAAATCTTTGAACCACATCTCCTTCTGAACCTTATGATTTAATAAGATTGGTCAAGGGTTGCAGGTTCATTGTGATTGAGTATTTTGGTGCAATATGGACCAGAACCAGTTAATCATTATTAAATAGGTCTTAAGAGAGTTTGGACTGTTAATTTATTCATTTAAAGTAAGCTTTATTTAATGAAAGTCTAAAGATTTTAAAGCCAGTGGAGCGATACAGGCCCTCTTGGGCCTCTTGTTTCTTTATTATATAGTGACCCCTCCTAATTGAATGACTTTTTTAACATATTTTTAGTGTTAAATTCAGTGATTCAGTCATTCAATTGATATCAAATGTTTAAAACAAGCCAAGTTTTGAATTTTTACCATCACTATTGTACATTATTTACATAAACAGAATCTTTTGAAAACTGGTTTTTCAAACAACGCGTATAAAGAGCCGTAAAATAAACGAAAACCCACTTCCAGTTTAAAGAATCCAGAGGCCGCTGTCCATTGCCACCTTAATATCATCTTTTATGTTTATACATTTAAATGAGTAATGAGAATTACGGCTCAAATTTGAGAAAATTGAGCCTGAGCCTGAGAAAAGTTTTATAACCTCGGGCCCAGAATTCAGTATTTTACATACTTTATTTCAGATGATAGCCACATGCAGGTTTACATTCATTATGCTAGCCTATGCTTTATTCAGAATTAGTCATTGGTGGGTTATAGCAGTAAGTATAAGCTCTGTTTAAATAGATATTTGAAATTCTGAATATGCGATATCAAATTACTGAGAGGAAAAACAATTTTAGACAGGCCTTAATGTATAGTTTATATTCTGTTTAATCCTATCTTACAGATGAATATGTAAGCATTACAATAGTTAAACTCCCCCCTATGAAAGAGGGGGATATATTGGTTTTACACTCTTGATCTGTCCGTCCATCTGACCGTCCGTCTGTAGACCCTATGAGTTTCCGGACTCTTACTCAAAACAAAGAGACCTAGGATCATGAAACTTTGCAAAATTGTAGCTTATGGCCCAAGGAAGTGCCCTATTGTTTTGGGGTCATGAAGGTCAAAGATCAAGGTCACAATTAAACTCTGTCTGAATACGGCTAACAGATCTGGGACAAAGCAATAGTGGGGCAAAAAGTCCCCTTTGAGACAGGATATAGTTTTGTACTGAACACTACTATATAAAGACCCCTAAATTTGAGTACTATAACATTCTCATAGAGCCCTATGCTCTAATGGAATCCCCATTTTCTGAGGTTGAAATAGAACTTTCGAAATCTTGAAGCCTCTAATCAAGGCCCATACCCACAAAATCAAGTTCGCTAAAAATTCAACAGAGATTTTATAAACCTTTTCCCCAAAGAAATGTTAATCATTTGCATTGATTATGTTTATTTTTTTACATTTTAGCTCCCCCTTAACAAATATCCATGGCTCAGTGTGAAACAGTTGTAAGTGCCATTAATTTCATAGACAGTTAAAACTGTTTCATAATGAGCCATCAATATGTAGCCTACCCTTTAATAAAAGTTCACCCCATTCTTATGGAAATACGATGATTCTAATAGAGCCCCAGGGTTCTATAAGAGCTTTAACAGTACATTGATTTCCCATTTTCTTCAAAGGTTGTTGAATACATGTTTATTAAAGATAATAATCTTAAAAATATTTTTCTATTTTTTTCCAGATATCAACATCCATGACATGTATATATCTTCTCTGTAAATGTTTTCTATTCGAGGTATGTGCTTTAAAACATTGTTTCCATGAGGGTAATTTCTTAAGCTTTTGTCTTAAAGGTTGTTCATCTGCCTATAGCCTGAAACCAGATATTGAAACTTTTGACTGCCCAAGTTGAAAGTAGATGCTTTTGACATTTAATCCAAAGTATGTTAAGAAAAAAGATAAAAGCAAGAACATGGTGGATATCTTTTTAGAAACAAATATTTTCCTTCTAAATTGTTCTTCAACTTAAATTCTGGCATGTTTAGAGATGACTTAAAGACATGTCCACAATACACCAATTAATATTATCTGTGTTATTAATCAAAGTCATTATGGTTTGCAGAGTTTGACACTAACTACTTTTTGCCACCAGCCTAGAGGACTTGACAGCCAAAAACATTAAAGGTGCTCTCTAATAACAGGTCCTGTATGAAAACCATGTTAGATTTGAAGCAATTTAAGAGATAAATTACAAAGAAACCATTGATAGAAAAGAAGAAATTGCTTCTGACAAGCAATTTCTTCTTTTTCTACAATGTTTTCCATTTGGAAATGCAAGTATAAGTATTGGAAAGGCAATTATTATTCAAAACTGCACAGATTTGCAATACTAAGTACTACCATTAATTACAGGCCTGAAGGATCTGCAGCATGGTAAAATCTACTAGTCCTCCCTAATATCAATAGGTCCTGGGGTTGAGGACTGGTGCTAGTGTAGATCCCTGCTTTGTTAATTAAGGTCATTTTTAAAAACTGACGGTATGGCAATGATTTTAAGGGAAATTGTTTAATTGCTTCAACTTTGTTATTACTTCAAAGATTTTGTGTAAAAGAATTTACAACTGTTCATTTATTCTTCAGATCAATGATTCTCTTCCTTCTCTTTTTCAGTTTAATGACAATTTTCTAGGCGGCAATAATCCATTAAGTTATATCTTGTTGATTGTATGTTTTGTTATGGCATGGCTAGAAACATGGATGCTAGACTTTAAGGTGCTACCCAGGGAGAAGCAAATGAGAAATTCAGGTGTGTGTATTTCCATTTATTTTCAGCTCGCCCGGGACGAGAGTCTCGGAAGAGCTATTGTCATACCCTCGGATGTCGGCGTCAGCGTCAGTGTCAGCGTCGTCGTCAGCGTCGGCGTCCGCATTAGGTTAAAGTTTTTTATTTCTATCAATATTTATCTTAGAGGCTTTATTTTTTACAGAAACACGCATTAGGATATAGGTTTTCATTTGAGACCAACATCCATGTCAAAATGACCTTTAGACTGTGACCTTGACCCTTTCAAAAAAACTTTAACCAAAAACTTAAACCAAAAAAACTTTAACCTTGCTTCTATTTTTTTAGCTCACCTGAGCACGAAGTGCTCAAGGGAGCTATTGTGATCGATCGTTGTCCGGCGTCCGTCTGTCCATCTGTCCGTCTGTCCGTCACGGCGTCAACTTTTTCTTTAAACGACATCTCCTCCTAAACTTATGGGTCAAAATCAACCAAACTTGGCAGAAATATTCCTTGGGTGGTCCCTTATGTAAATTGCTTAAATGGAAAGGATCCGTGCCATATCATGGGAAAAGGGGCCTTAATGACAAATTTCTTGTTTTCACTCTAGAAGCCATAAATACGGTCCAATCTTCATGAAACTTGGACAGAATGTTTGTTAGGTCATGAGGATGAAGTCTATTGAAAATGGGAAGGATACATGCCATTTCACAGAAAAAGCTGCCTTAATGACAATTTTGTCAACAATATCTTTAAACTACATCTCCTCCTAAACTTATGGGTTAAAATCAACCAAACTTGGCAGAAATATTCCTTGGGTGGTCCCTTATGAAAATTGCTCAAATGGAAAGGATCCGTGCCATATCATGGGAAAAGGGGCCTTAATGACAAATTTCTTGTTTTCACTCTAGAAGCCACAAATATGGTCCAATCTTCATGAAACTGTGTCAGAATGTTTGTTAGGTCATGAGGATGGAGTCTATTGAAAATGGGAAGGATCCATGGCATATCACGGAAAAAGGCGCCTTAATGACAATTTTGTCAACAATATCTTTAAACAACATCTCCTCCTAAACTTATGGGTCAAAATCAACCAAACTTGGCAGAAATATTCCTTGGGTGGTCCCTTATGAAAATTGCTCAAATGGAAAGGATCTGTGTCATATCACGGGAAAAGGGGCCTTAATGACAAATTTCTTGTTTACACTCTAGAAGCCACAAATATGGTCCAATTTTTCATGAAACTTGGTCAGAATATTTGTTAGGTCATGAGGATGAAGTCTATTGAAAATGGGAAGGATCCATGCCATATCACGGAAAAAGGCGCCTTAATGACAATTTTGTCAACAATATCTTTAAACGACATCTCCTCCTAAACTTATGGGTCAAAATCAACCAAACTTGGCAGAAATACTCCTTCGGTTGTCCCTTATGAAAATTGCTCAAATGGAAAGGATCTGTTTCATATCATGGGAAAAGGGGCCTTAATGACAAATTTCTTGTTTAGACTCTAGAAGCCACAAATATGGTCCAATTTTCATGAAACTTGGTCAGAATGTTTGTTAGGTCATGAGGATGAAGTCTATTGAAAATGGGAAGGATCGGTGCCATATCACAGGAAAAGGCATCTTAATGACAATTTTTTGTTTACTCTCTAGAAGCCACAAATATGGTCCAATCATCATGAAACTTTGTCAGAATGTTTGTTATGTCATGAGGATGAACTCATTTGAAAATGGGAAGTATACGTGCCATATCACGGGAAAAGGGGCCTTAATGACAATTTTCTCGTAAGAGCTCCAAACGCCACAAATATAGTCCAATCTTCATGAAACTTGATCAAAATGTTTGCCAGGTCACAAGAATGAACTCTGTTGAAAATGGGAAGGTTCATGCCATATCATAGGAAATGGAGTCTTAATGATAATTTACTTGAAATATCAGGTGAGCGATTTAGGGCCCTCAGGGATTCTTGTGTAAACTTTAAACTAGAGACATCATTACTTCATATGCACACTCATTAGGTGATAGGCTTTCACCATAGACAAAGGTCCTTGACAATTTGACCTTGACCTTGACCCTTTGTAGACTTAGAAAAACACTAACCAAAAAACTTTAACCAAAAACTTCAACCTTGCCTATATTTTTTTTAATGCTCTAACCTAGGGACATCATAGCTTCATATATATACTCACCAGGTGATAGGCTTTCACCAGAGACCAAGGTCCTTCACAATTTGACCTTGACCTTTACCATTTGTGGACTTAGAAAAACTTTAACTGAAAACTTTAACCAAAAACTTTAACCTTGCTTATTATTATCTGTATGCTTTAACCTAGGGACATCATTACTTCATATACATACTCATTAGGTGATAGGCTTTTGTGAGAGATCAAGGTCCTTGATAATTTGACCTTGACCTTTTATGAACTTGGAAATACTTTAACCGAAATTCTTTTACCAAAAACTTACACCTTGCTTATATTTTCTGAATGCTTTAACCTAGGGACATCATTACTTCATATACATAGTCACCAGATGAAAGGCTGTCACCAGAAACCAAGGGCCTTGACAATTTGACCTTGACCTTGACCTTTTATGGACTTGGAAAAACTTAAACTGAAAAACTTTAATCAAATATTTTAATTTTGCTTATATTTTCTAAATGCTTTACTCAGGGACATTATCACTTCATACACATACTCACTAGGTGATAGGCTTCTACAGAGACCAAGGTCCTACACATTTTGACCTTGATCTTGACCTTTGGTGGACTTAGAAAAATTTTAAAGAAAAACTTCATGTTTGATACAAAGAAATTCCATAGGTAACCTCATCTGCTTGTAGGCTTTCACTTTACCCTAACCTTATACATGCAATTAAAACAAAAAAGTTTTTATATTTCTTAATTACTACTCAAACAGATATATGTTAGATCATGGACTTTAGCATTGAAAGAAACCACTTTGAACTTCGGTCTTCGGTCAAGCGCTGTTTGTGACAAGCAGCTGTATGGGCGAGCTACGTTGTCCGCGGACAACTTTTGTTAGTCACTACCGCAGCAGCAATGTCCCTAGAAGACATTTAAATGCTATTGGGGATAGTTGAAGGATTCATGATGAAACAATTGCTTAGACCTGCCCTGGTTGTTTAAAGTGCTTTATGTATAGCATCGTCGCACAAGGCAACAATTTAACATCTCATCAATAAAGGAATTAGTTTGTTAGTGTGCCAGCCTGGGAATTGAAACCACAATAAAGGCTTTCAATTATTTTAGAGTCAGGTGCTCTACCAGCTGACCAAATTGGTCTGACAAGAATTTCAGGTGAGAAATCATAGCTCTTATAACCAATCAGTAGTTTGAAAGACAACCATTCGTTTAATTTAGACTGGAAGTCATTTTCACCCAATCAGGTTTGTTGTTTCAATTGTACCTATTGAAACAAAATTCTGAATGGTTTGAAATTACTTCTGTTAAAAATTTAAGCAATGGTTATCTTTTAAACAACTGGGCCTAGGAAGTTAATAGCTCCAAATGTTGTCGCCATCATAGTGCAGTTGGTAACGCGTCGGACTGTCAATCTAGAGGTCCCGGGTTCGATCCCCGACGGGGGCACTCATTCTTTCCGACCATTTGTCTCTCACCAATGGGTTGATAATCATAGACCTATGTGAGATAGCAGCTGGAGGCTAGGAAAGGATGTGGTTTTTGCACTGGTGAGAGAAATACCAGGAAACCATTGTGAGGTGCTCCAGCTGCCGCGATATAACTGAAAATATGTTGAAAGCGGCGTTAAACTCCATTCAATCAGTCAATAGCTCCAAATGTTGCAAGCCAGTGGGCTATTATAATTGCATTTTGTCTGTGTTTGCTTCCATTTACAAGTGCTTGTGGATGGCTTATCACAAAATTGTCTCTTTGTTCATTGACAGTTGTACAACTGTTTCTGACTAATGCATCATTGTGTTAATGTTCAAGTCTGTAGTTTTCCTATTAGAATATACTTTGTTGAATTTTTAGCTCACCTGAGCACATCGTGCTCAAGGTGAGCTTTTGTGATCATTGAATGTGCGCTGTGCGTCGTCCGTCATGCGTCGTCCGTTATGCGTCGTCATGCATCAACAATTTAAGTGTTTACACTCTAGATGCCACAAATATGATCCAATCTTCATGAAACTTGGTCAGAATGTTGGTCAGGTCACAAGGATTAACCCTATCGAAAATGGGAAGGATCCATGCCATATCACGGGAAAAGGGGCCTTATGACCAATTTTCTTGTTTACACTATAGAGACCACAAATATGGCCCAATCTTCATGAAACTCGGTCTGAATGTTGACCAGGTCACAAGAATGAACCCTATCCAAAATGGGAAGGATCCATGCCATATCACAGGAAAAGGAGCCTTATGACCAATTTTCTTGTTTACACTCTAGAGACCACAAATATGGCCCAATCTTCATGAAACTTGGTCTGAATGTTGGCCAGGTCACAAGGATGAACCCTATGGAAAATGCGAAGGATCCATGCCATATCACGGGAAAAGGAGCCTTATGACCAATTTTCTTGTTTACACTCTAGAGACCGCAAATATAGCCCAATCTTCATGAAACTTGGTCTGAATGTTGGCCAGGTCACAAGAATGAACCCTATCAAAAATGGGAAGGATCCATGCCATATCACTGGAAAAGGAGCCTTATTGACAATTTTCTTGTTAACAAACTAAAGGCCACAAATATAGCCCAATCTTCATGAAACTTGGTCAGAATGTTGGCCAGTCACAAGGATGAACCCTATCGAAAATGGGAAGGATCCATGCCATATCACAGGAAAAGGAGCCTTATGACCAATTTTCTTGTTAACACTCTACGAGATCACAAATATGGCCCAATCTTCATTAAACTTGGCCAGGTCACAAGGATAAGACCTATTGAAAATGGGAAGGATCCATGCCATATCACGGGAAAAGGGGCCTTAATGACAATTTTATTGTTTACTTGCTAGAGGCCACAAATATGGCCCAATCTTCATGAAACTTGGTCAGAATTTTGGTCAGATCATAAGGATGAACCCTATTGAAAATGGGAAATATCCATGTTATATCACAGGAAAAGGGGTCTTTATGATAATTTTCTTGTTGTAACTCTAGAGGCTACAAATTTGGTCTAAACTTCATGAAACTTGGTTTTTTGTAGAAATTATCACCTTTATGACATCTGCATATTTAGTTGATGAGATGTAGGTCAAAGAGTCTCAGGGGAGCGATCTAGGACCATCTTAGTCCTCTTGTTGTAAATAAACATTTTCATTTGGAGAGACTTAAGCAAATTTGAATTTTTTTCAACTAAACCCTGTCCTTTAAATGCCCTGAGAAATAGTAATTCTGTAAAAATTTTCTCAAGTATCCTTGTATTATGCATACTTATCATGGTTGTATTCAGGTGGAAAAAACATAATTTCTGTGTGATACTGGTAATATCTGATGCTAATGTGATATTTCACTACTTTAACCTAATGTTTTATCAGGTCCTTTGCTTGGCACAAAACAGTTGTAACTCCCTATATGTTTATAGGGAGTTGCGACTGTTTCACGCATAGCCATTGAGGTAAATTCCATATATTTTTGTTCTAACTTTCTTTCAATTTTTAATTAAAAATCATGATTCCACTCTGAAATATCTATATCAATTATTCTGCAACAGTTGGATATAACTACTTGAAAGATTGCTTGATATTGATTCTTTTTCTCTTTTCAAAAATGTTTTCATAAGTTTACGTTATTTTAGAATTGTTAAAAGGAAAGATAACCAGTGAAAGACCTATTCTAGGGTGTGTGCAAAACTATTTTAAGTGTCTATTAATTCTAAAATAGTTTTTCACAAAACTGGGACAACACAATTATTGTTTATAGATTGCCAAATTTTTATCTTTGTAAATATTGTACTGTATTTGATGTATTCTCCATATGTTGTAAACATATTATTTTCAGAGGCCCACAGGGAAGACTGGGTCCGCCCAACTGTGTAGCCTCGTTAAATAAAGACATTATTATTATTATTATTATTAATATTATTATTATTATAATAACTCTTTATCAGATGGCTACTTTTGTATTTGTAGGGAAATAAAGGCTACTTTTGTATTTGTAGGGAATTAATATAAAACTTTCAAGAAAATTTGAAGCTTTGGATTAGCATATTTGAAGATAGATAAAAAAGTGTCCACCTTTGTTAGCAGAGTTGATATCTTTATGAGTTACGCCTAAAAAAATGGGAGATAATCATGATTGAACTTATTACAACATTGTAAATGGAGTTACTCCTCAGGTTTATTTAATTAAATTGACTTAAACTTTGAACTTAATGGTCGAACTGAGTAACCTTGTTACAAAAATTGCCACATTATCTGTGTAACCTTAAGATCAGGCTGATGGAGCACTACAGGCTTCTGTTATTCATGTTGCTACAAAAGCATTTGTTCACATAAATAAGAAAATAATTACTTTTGGGATTTGTAAGGTTACAACACGAGACCAATAAGTTTTGGGATTTATAAGGTTACAACACGAGACCAATGGGAGCCCTCCATGGTTTCTATCTGTCATGGTAAAAAACATTCCATCAAAGTCCAGAGTTACAGATAAAGAGGGTATATAAAAGCATAAAACCAATGTTGTTGGCACTCATTGGCATTGTCTCACCGAGACGAATCAAATAAGCACCCACAACATAGGGTTTTGTTGAGGAAAAAAAGGTTTTAGACTGGCTTAACCCCATCTTTTCTATACCTCTGTTTTAAGTTTAGAGTTTAGCTTTTCAAACTTACATATTGCTCAAGTGAGGGAATTTAATTTTAGTGTACGATTGAATTATCTTTTACTGTATGAAAAATATTTTATATAACTTTTGTTTTGTTCTCCGATAATGAAAAATTTATTGAATTGATTGTTCTCTTTCTTTTATTAAAAAATTTGATAAAATGTGGAATTTTGTTGAAAATTGTCTGTAAGGGTGTCATTTTGCGCATGATAACTAAGCAATCTTATCTAATGATGTGTGTAATGGGCCCTGCTTTACTTCCATACCATCAAATAGCATGTATTGAATGAAAGCTTAGTATAGTTTTGGTTATTTTACTGGTATAGCAGTAAGTTTACATAGTTATATTCTACTTATATATAACATTAATCCAAAAGCATTAAATATAGAAAAGGAACTAATTAAGCAAATAATTTGTTTATAACAGGAGGTCGAACATCAACGAGAGAAACAGATCCATTACTCACCAATACAGTATCATCATATAGAACTACTGATGGGCTGGTAGAATATTACTCTCCTTACCATACTCCAGATGGTGAGTTGTCTCCCTTTTAAAATTTTCCCGAAAAGTATCTTGAGTATTTTCCATGACTTAAAAATGTTACATACAGAACTTAGTAAACAGGTGGCTCATTAAATTACTATCACTCTCATTCTTTATATGGTGAGTTATCTCCCTTTTATGATTGTGATTTTTGAATTCTGAACTTGTCATTGACATGATTGGTATATACTGAGCTAATTTTGGGCAAGTTTAATATTGTTATTATTGTTATTTATGAATTTGCTATTAGTTGATTGGTAAATACAGAGCTACATTTTGGCAAGTTTAATGTTGTTTTCCTTACCATTCACTTATGGGAAAGTTGTCTCCCTTTTAACAATATTCAAAATAAGTACCTGAGGAGTATTTGTAAATCATAATTTGGCATGTGCAGATTTATAGATGGATAAGCAGCAATTAATATGGAGCATAATCATTCGTGTAAGATCTTTATTTCTCACATAGCTCACATTGTCTTCTATAACATAAAGCTATCAGATATATCCTTGTCTTTCACATGTTAAGATCACATTCTAAATGACATCACTGCAATGTTATCTACTGCTTATTTTTTCGGTATTTCTGTCATTAGAGTGTCGAAAAATGTTTTTTAATTTAAACTATTTTAATGCGAGGAAAAGAATCTGTTACTCAATTTTATTTGAGACAAGCTGATCTGAACCTGGTCTAGAATTGAAAGGTTATAAAACTTGCCAAATCTCACTTAATAACATTTCCATTCTAGACTTGGTTAAGAGCTTGTCTCAAATAAAATTTCGTGAAAGATCTTATAGTTATTTCATTTCGTGAACAACGAAAGGTTTATTTTCACAAGTAGCTTTGTAATAGGATGATTGTGGGTTTGACCATTTCAAGAGGCAGTGAGTGTATTTGGGCAGGCCATTTTACAGAAAAACTTAACCCTTTCCTGTTTAACAAAATTTTGGACCTGTCCAAATTCAAAGGTTTTGCAGACGAAGATTTAAAGTGGATTTAGTTTGAAAAATAACCATTAAGTAGGGTAGAAAATAGTGTGGAAAAAGAAGAAATTGCTTGTCAGAAGCAATTTCTTCTTTTTCACAATGTTTTCTCAATCATAAAATCACAGACACATAAAAAGCAGGGATTAAACAGGAAAGGGTTAAAAGGCCCAAGTCGAAGCAGGCTGTAAAAATGGTTCACAGAATCTATTGCCTCTCCATTTCTAGTACAAGTATTTACATGGAATGAGTTACAACCACGATGAAAATGAAAGACCATTTACCACATTATCCTTTAATAAAAAAATTAAATGTTACTGCCCTTAACTACTCCAGTTAATGCCTTATCTCCCTTTATATATGATTGAGAAATGTGAACTGAGTATAATGTAGATTATTACATAGAAAAAAGTTGTTTCTTTCAGTGTAAGATCAATTTATATTTCATTGAGTGAACAACAAGTGCTATGTTTTCACAAGTTGCGAAGCCAATGAAATATCAATTGATCTTACTTGAAAAACAAGCAATTATTCTATTTTTTTAATAACACAAAATTTTTGAAGATTTTTCTCAAAGTATGTCATTTTGAATATGATTAATTATGATTAAATGTTCTTGATGACGCCACTTTTAGGGCTCCGCTTACAAAACGTCAGATTGATTGAAATGAACTAAAGCCAGTTTTTGATAATTTTACTGGTTTAGCAGTGAGTTTATCGGGTAATAATCTATCATTATTTCTCGATAAACTACTGAAACCATTAAACTACTGAAAAACATAAAAGAATCTCTTTTTATGTACTTCAGAAAATAAACTAAGAAATTTAGGGCTTAAGTTTTTAGCTCACCTGAGCACATCGTGCTAAAGGTGAGCTTTTGTGATCATTGAATGTCTGTCGTTCGTCGTCTGTCGTCCGGCGTCAACAATCTTAGTGTTTACACTCTAGAGGCCACAAATATGGCCCAGTCTTCATGAAACTTGGTCAGAATGTTGGCCAGGTCACAAGGATGAACCCTATCGAAAATGAGAGGGTTCCATGCCAAATCACGGGAAACGGGGCCTTAATGACAAATTTCTTGTTTACACTCCTGAGGCCACAATTAAGGCCCAATCTTCATGAAACGTGGTCAGAATGTTGGCCAGGTCACAAGGATGTACCCTAGAGAAAATGGGAAGGATCCATACTAAATCACGGGAAAAGGGACCTGAATGACAATTATCTTGTTTAAGCTCTAGAGCTTAAATGTGCTTTGTGGCAAATATGGCCCAATGTTCATGAAACTTGGTCAGAATGTTGGTCAAGTCACAAAAATGAACCCTTTTGAAAATGGAAAGGATTCATGCCATATCACAGGAAAAGGGGCATTAATGATAATTTTCTTGCTATTACTCAAGAGGCCACAATTTTGGCCCAAACTTCTTGAAACTTGGTTTGGTATTGAAATTATCTCCTTTATGACATCTGCCTATTTAAATGATTTGATGTCCCAGGGATCAAAGAGACTCAGGTGAGCGATTTAGGACCATCATGGTTCTCTTGTTATAAAACCTTTTTGAATAAAATGTTCTTGACCTGAAGTTAAAAAACTTTTTCATACTGAACTGAAAAATTACTGAAGCTTCAACTTTGGATTAAATTTTTATTTCTCAGAGAAAAACTATTTTAAATTAATAAAAAAGAAAATGCCATAAGTAATTTTGAGATCTGCAACCAAGTTCAAAATTTGGTAGCAAAGCCTGCTAAAGCAAGATTATAATCAATGATAGGGGACCTAAATGTTGTGAATACAGCTTGATAAAGCTGTCTTTACGACATTTTGGTTTCCCCCATGTTGTGATATTGCTTAGCTCATGGCATTTTCTTGTAATGCTAGTAGAATGTGGCCTGGTATTATTAGGCTGAACAATATTATTGCAGACGTGTTAATATATAAAAAAGCTAGATTTAACATGCAGTTGAGTAAATATTTTCATCCTATCAGAAAAGATGGTTCAATACTAAAACAAATATACAGTCTATCTTGCTCAAATATGTCTAGCCGCCGTCATAGCGCAGTTGGTAGCGCGTTGGACTGTCATTCTAGAGGTCCCGAGTTCAATCCCCGACGGCGGCACTCATTCTTTCCAACTATTTGTCTCTCACCAATGGGTTGATAATCGTAGACCTATGTGAGATAGTAGCTGGAGACTAGGAAAGAATGTGATGGTTGTACTGGTAAGAGAAATACCAGGAATCCATTGTTAGGTGCTCCAGCCGCCGTGATATTACTGAAATAATGTTGAAAGCGGCGTTAAACTCCATCAATCAATCAATCAACACGTCTATTATTGATCACTTTTAGATCAGCTGTTTTTGTAGAAAACTCAACCTATCATAATCACTTTGGTGTGATTTGAGTTGGCAGTGTTGTTTGCCTTTGCATTGTTGTGACAAACTTTAACCTTGGTCATATCTTTATGTTATTGAAGATACCTTCATGAAACTTGGCATCTATGTTCACCATCAGAAGAGCTATGCAGGCTTTCAAGGTGGATAACAAATTCCTCTTCTTTAAATCAAAATAAATGATTAAGTAAATTTTATTGGTCTAAAAAATTATTGTGAATGAATCCTATGTTGCTTAAACTCACTTGAATCTTCTCCATGAGAGGATTTTATTGAGTTTAACAACACATGATTTGCAAGAATATACACATTCAAATGGATTCATGTTTCTAATTTGTAAATAAAATGTGTACTAAGCAACCATTCTCTTCAATGACTGATTTTTGGTGGTCCAGTCAGTTGTCGCTTTATACACATTTTACTATTAAAAAAATGGACAAACATTGTGTACCATCTAGAGGCCACATTTTTGGCTGTGTCTTGAAACCTGGTCAGAATGTTTGTTTCCATCAAATCTAAGTAGAGTTTAAAATTAATGTGGGTAAAGTGTGAAAAAAATGAGATCAAAGGGTTAAATATTAGAAAAACCTTGTGTGAACTCTAGAGGCTAATTTTTTTACTCAAACTTGGTCAGAATGTTTTTTCTTTATGATATCTTGGTCATGTTTAAATTTTGGTCAAGTGTGTTCAATGTTTAGACAAGTTTTGTGTGTACTCTAGATCGCAGTCTTCTGGCTCAAATGCATTGAAACTTGGTCAGAATGATTGTCTTTATCAAATCTTTTAAGTTCAAAAATGGTTCAAGTGGGGTCAAAAATTAGGTCAAAGGGTCACATTTTAGAAAAACCTTGTGTGCACTCTAGAGGCAACATTGGTAGTTCAAATGTATTGAAACTTGGTCAGTGTGTTTGTCAATAGGATATTTCAGATGAGTTTTAATTTGGGTTAAGTGGGGTCTAAAATGAGGTCAAAGGGTCAAATCTTAGATAAACGTTGTTTGCACTCTAGATGCCATTTTTTTTTGCATTTACCAGTTACCTCCGTTTATCAAGTGATTGACCCTCGATGTATCAGGTTTACAAAATATGCATTTAATATAATTATTATACCCCTCATCTACAAAGTAGAGTGGGGTATTTTAGTTTCACCATGTCCGTCTGTTCATCGATCTTTTAGTTTGTCTGTAGACTTTTTAGCTCACCTGAGCATGAAGTGCTCAAGGTGAGCTATTGTGATTGGGTGCTGTCTAGCATCCAGTGTTCGAGGTCCATCATCCATTGTCCTTTGTCCATTGCAACTTTTACTATTTGTGCACTCTAGGGGCCACATTTTTGGTTTTAATATGTTGAAACTTGGCCAGAATGTTTGTCTCCATCATATCTTGGTCCAGTTCAAAAATGGATCAAGTGGGGTCAAAATGAGGCCGAGGGGTCAAATTTTAGAAAAACCTTGTGTGCACTCTGCAGGCCACATTTTCTGTCCAAATTCGTGAAACTTGGTCTGAATCTAAAATAATGCTTTTATTGAATCCATCCAGTCGTAAACCTTTTGTTTAAAAATCTCCCCCAAAAAAGCTACTGGATGAATTTTAACCAAACTTCTCAGGAATGATTATTTAGTGACACTCTTTCAAATTTGTTCAAGGATTTTCGATCCAATGAAAAACAAAGTTTTAATGTGCATTTTCTCAACAGCTAGTGATGATGATAACCAGATCGCAAATACATTCAGGATAATCTATGTCTTTACCGTCAGAAATCTTTCTGTTGCAAAATGGCAAAAGTTAATTTGAACAAGAAAATGCTTAACAAGTAAAGCTTTAATGAATTATACAATTTGATAGGACAGGGTAAAATATCTGTATGAATGTCAAAAGCAATCTATTCCATTGACAGTGCAGTATTTTGTGAATTGTCAATGCCCCCTTTGTTCTTTGTGTTTTGAGACATTACAATTCACAAAATGCTGTTATCCTTTACCCTTACCTTGATTGAAATACCCCCCCCCCCCCCTCAAAACTATGTTTGGGTAGTATAAAGGACTTAACTTGTAAGTCTGTCTGTCTGTCAGTCCGTTTCTTTTCTTGTCCACTCAATTTCTCAGCAACTAGTGGGCAGATTTCATTCAAACTTTACTTATATGAACATTATCAAGCAGGGATGTGCAAGTGATATTTTGTTTACGATCCATTGACTTTTGACAGTGTTATGGCCCTCTGATGGAAAATGGCTTTTTATAATGGAATAGTACTTGTAGGGTTGTATATGTGTGCTTTGCCGCAGTCTTGTTACTCTTTTCAGAAGCAATTAACCCTTGTCATACTCTTTACAGCATATTTCTGCTATACACAAAGCTATGGTATGCAGTGTGGACTAAGATCAGACTGCACAGATGTGCAGACTGATCTTAGCCTTCACTGCATGCTTAAAACTACTTAATTGGCAAACCTTTATTGAGCCAGACTGGTTGAAACGACTTTAAAATTTGCAATATGAAATATAATGTAAATATATTAGGATTAGGGTAATACTTTTGGTTTGAAGAAAATTCTTTAGTAAAATTCAAGAAACCACAGGAAGTGATGGCTAGGTTCATCAGCTGTAATATTTTTGAAAGTTAATTGAAACTCAGTATCCAGGGCTCGAGTGAAACAGGTCTAACTGCCTATAAATATATAGGCAGTTACAACTGATTTGGTATCAAGCCAGTTCAATCCCTGACAGCGGCACTCATTATTTAATCCGACTTTTTGTCACTCTGCTATTGTTTACCAATCAAAGACATAGTGGGATAATTGCGGGAGGCTAAGGAAGGGTTCTAATGGTATAAATGGTAAACTAAAGAAAATGCCAGGAATCCTTTGTTACGTGCTGCAGCTGCCACAATATAACTGGAAGATATTCAAAAGCAGCATAAAACCTATTTCAAACAAATCTTTCAGACACTAGCTCACTGGTTGAGGGGTTAGTACTCTGAGTTACTCATAAGTTGTAATCCTATTGGTTGTGTGTTCCAGTACCACTGGAGATGGTCAAGCAGTAGCTTGGGGTTAAGGAATAGGCTTTTAATCCTGGGGTGGTGAGTTTGAACCCGGGCTTGGCAAACTTTTATCCCACATTAATTTTGGCAAAAGCCAATGTGACTCAAGTCTTTGGTTTCCAACCTATTGTTCTATGATAGATAGCATGCCTCTTTCCTGTTATTTTGGACCTGTCCAAATTAAAAGGTTTTGCAGAGGAAAATTGAAAGTGGATTTAATTTGAAAAATAATCTTCCAGTAGGGTAGAAAATTTTGTCGAAAAAGAAGAAATTGTTTGTCAAAATTACAAAATCTTAGAGACGTAAAAACCAGGGATTAAACAGCAAAGGGTTAAGTGAAATGAGCAGCTGGTGGCTCAGATGAAATGTAAAATTGTGTTTGTACTGGTGTGAGAAACAACTGGAAACAATGGGATGGTGTACCACCAGAATGTGAAAGTGGCATTAAATCCCAAACAAAAAAAAACAGACAAGCCCCAGTCCACCAAGCTATATAAGTGGACAGCAATGGTAAGACTCTGTTGCCTCTCTCTCTCTCAAAAGCTAAAGAACTGGAATGGGAAAGGACCATTATATGGACTTTATATCGCTATCAGAAGTGAAAAAAAACTCAGATGTCTAGACTTTTTCTTGCGACATTGCAAACATTATTAAATCATACATGACACTTGAGTTTGCATTTATCTTAAAATAACAGTCTTAATTTAGGGAAGAAAATTAATACAAATACAATATTTTAAATCTGTTGACACAGAAAATAACATGGTTTAACTTCAACATTTTACCTGGCTGAATTTTTTGGGCTTAGGTAAGTATAATAATGTGAATTAATATCAATAGCTCAGCACTTACCAGTTGTAACTCCCTATACATATAGGGAGTTACAACTGTTTTGCGCTGAACCATCGACATACAAACATAATTAACATGTAATGGGAAAACAGAAGAATGTCGTGTTGTTTTTTTTAATATAGATGATTAAGATTTTTAAGCCATTGTAAGACAAAAGGCAAATTTAGCTGTATAAAAGCTCTCATTTTATAAACAAACAACATCCAAGGAAGTTGCTTATTCAAAGCCACCAAATTCACAAAAGTAGCTATATCAAAATAGTGAACAAATATAAGTTATGTAAAGATTTTTATTTAACCCTTTGCTGTTTAATCCCTGCTTTTTACGTGCCTGTGATTTTATGTTTGAGAAAACATTGCGAAAAAAGAAGTAATTGCTTCTGACAAGCAATTTCTTCTTTTTCCACACTATTTTCTATCCTACAGAATGCTTATTATTCAAATTAGATCCACTTTAAATTGTCGTCTGCAAAACCTTTGAATTTGGACAGGTCCAAAATTTTGTAAAACAGGAAAGGGTTAAGCTGCAACCATTATCTTATTTTAACAAGCCCTGGGGTCATGAGTTTGAACCTTGGCTCATCCAACTTTCATCTTACATTTGACAAAAGTCAATAGGAAACAAGACATTGTCTCTCACTAATGGGTGTATGATGAATAATACACATAAGTTCGAAGAGCAGTTGGTGGCTAGCTATAAAATATTGTAGTTGTACTAGCTGGTGTGTGAAAGTACTTGAAATCAAGAATAGGTGCACCAGCCACCAGTATATAACTACTACAAACCTCATACAAGCAAATCTTTTTTATTTCTTCAAGAGAATATCTTTTTAAATATTTATTGAAAACCTGTTAAGGGTTTTCGAATTTTTAAATATAATACTCAAAAATTGGATTTTGCCCTTACAAAAACAGAAAAACTATGTAAAAAGGAAGAAAATTGGAAATCAATAAAATAGTTAAATTCAATTCACTGTTAAAGTAAAGCATAATAAAGAAATCAGTGAATTATGACATTCTTATATCCCATAACCTATCTTTGTGTCAAATGTCAATATATAGTTGTTGAAAAGAATAAAAATAATTGATTTTTCCTATTTTTCTATTTTTTGGTACATAGTTAGCCACAAGTAAACTGTTTAATAATTGTATGGATTGGAAAAATATTTTGTATGAATTTTCATCATGCAATTGAACAGAAAGTTTTGTGCCATTGTAGATAGATCTAGTAAATTTTAAAGAAAACTGCAATCCTTTGGCAGTTGATAGTAGGTTAGGCTACCAATAAAGGTGACCCAGAACACAAAAATGTTGATGGACACAACTAAAATTAATTTTTTTCTTGTTAACACAACTCTTCTTCAATTATTGATGGATTTGCATGAAACTTTCACATAATGCTTCTCATCAAGTAACCGCATGTAATTAATAATAATACTGTGAGACAAAAAACAGGCCTTTGAAATACAATTTTTCCAAAGCTATGTATATCATTACTCTGGTACAACCCCCTTGTTTTTAAGTTAAAATATGGTATAAAGAATTGTTAATTGGAGCTTTTCAAATGGCCCTTTTGAATCTCGCCTTTATTGATTGAGGTATAAATGATTTAAAGTAAAATATGTCCTATTATGACCCCCTATAACTAAACTTATCGAGAAATCAATATATACCCGTAATATGTTTTTGAATGGTCAAATGTAAATTGAATATAGATCTCTGACTGTATAATGTTAACAAGGTTACGCTATAAACTGACCGGATTAGGTTAGGGTAACTTTTGGGATTAACTTTTGACCATGAACTAAAGTATCCAAGGCCAAAATGTGTGTTAATTCTTCAAAACATTGATGGAAAAGTTTTCTAAGATATTTTTTTCAGAAGCGATGCTTTGTGATATATCTTGATTGGAATATGTTAATGAATATAACAAAGTTATGACTAGTTATTTGAGAGGATTTTTCCATAAAAAGATAGGAAAGAAAGGTAAATATTTTTAACCCTGAAACACATAATATTAACTCTTGTCATGCTGAACCCGGAATATTCCTGCTTTGGCAGGAGCTATAGACAAACAAACACCTGCACATATGTGCAGTCTGATGTTAGTCTACACCACTTGTTCCTCACTTCCAAACCAGAATTGTCAATAGATTTATTTTTTCAAATAAAATTTGACATACACTTTGTATTTTCATTGCTTTTTGCCCTTTGATTTTGATTCAAATTTTTAGCCAGGATTTATTCAGGCTGACAAGGGTTAAATTCTTACCGTAATCACATAAAAAATTTATGATGAGGTTTTATCATCTCAAACAATTGAGAAATTGCTTGTTACACGTACAAGCAATTGCTAATTTCTCGCAACATTTTCTACCTTATAAATTTGTTTCGAAATTCAGGCAATTGTAACCCTGTAAACAACATAATTATTCCTGCTTTAAAAAAAAACTTTTGCTGGAAGTGAAGATTGAGATAAGACAGCACAGACTGTTTTTGCAGTCTGATCTTTGCCTACATTACCAGGAGACCGTTTTATAAAATGTCTTACGAAAGAAATGATCGTAATTCAAAATCACAAATCGTACCTTTTGTTTTCATTTATTATTAGATTCTGCCTTGCAATATCTCATTCGAACCGCTTCTAGAAGATGATTCAAATGAGATAATGCATGGCAGAATTCCATATTTAATTTCTACTGTAGAAGCAACTTTAATTTTCGACTTACGCAAAAAATGATCGTTAGATGTTAACAGGCCCCTGCTTTCTACTTGTAACTGTCACAGAGGATCCTGTGACATAGTTATTTTAATAATAAAATGAATAATAAAATGAATACATTTAATAAACTTCATAATAAATTATAATGATTAAATTGATATTCAGCAAATGAATAATTTAAAAAGCATTGAGATAATTGAAGTATTATGTATAAATTGTATATAATTTTTGTAAGTGTGAGAGAAGTGAGAAAGGTTTAGTTCTTTTGATATTTTTGTTCTTTTAATTGTAATTTTCTTTGCTATAACTTGTTATGATTAAGACTTAAGTCAAAGCCTAAGTAAAATCTTTAACTTATTTTATTTGATTAATTCCAATTTGTTAAAATATGTTTTATTCAGAAATTATTGATAAATCTGATTATTTCAAGATTATCTGTTGAATAAAATTCTTATAAGGGTCAATTTCATAATGCAAGTGTTTTCACACCTTTTTTTGATAATGTTAACTTGAAATTACTTGTCTGTTTTAACTTGATAATTTGTACCATTAACTTTCATTGGCTTAAAATGTTACCTAACTATTATTGGCTATTTTGTCTAAAGCATTTTCATTGGTTACTTTAAGTATAATTCTTTGACTATAAATTGGGAGAAAAGAAGAAGAAAGGGGAGAAGAAGAAAGGAGAAGTTTTAGAGTTTAGAATAGGAGTTGGAGACAGGAGTGTTTTTTTTAGTCTGGAACATTTAGAATATTTGTAATTGCAGTTAAATCATTATCGTTGAACAAAATTGAACTTAGAAACTTATTATGAAGAAATATTATTTGCTTGGAAAATTCTATACTTTGACTAAAATAGCTAAATCATCTTTTGTAAATACTGTCATTAAAGTAGATAGAACTGTGAATTGCCAGTCTTAGTTGGTTCATCCGAAACTTACTCTGTGCTCCAAACGGTGGAGAATAAAATAAAATCGGAGTGCAGAGGACCCCTGAGGCGATAGTGACTCTTTCGACGCAAACTAGCTGCCGCTAAGGTTTTCTTGGGCTGCTGATTCCCCAACGTTCAGTGCCTGGTACCTGTCTACCTACAACCCAGATGTACCTATTACGTAGTGACCTAGTTATTATATGCTGACGAAAGGGCCCGCTGTCCCAAGTGGTTGGAGTAATCCGGGTATCAAATGAACATTTGTAAACCAGTTTTGGAGTAGTCCATCAAGAAGGTGATTCTGATGTTCATTAACATTCCACTTGACGACCAGTTTTACATTTGATGTGAAGGACCAAACCAGGGAAACAGACACACAGAGACAAGACTAATGCAGAAGAATCAAGACTTTACCATAGAAATTTGGTGAGTACAAACTTATTTGCGTTTGTCTCTCATATGTCTGTTGATGTGACTACATGTAATTTTTTATGCATAAATCACCCTGTTAGTGTCCAAAGTAAGCTATGTCAAAGGTATTGATAAAATTCTTTGCAAACTTTTAGCTTCAAATTTGTTAAAAGTGCTCAGCCCGTTTTGGCTACAATTTTCATTTTATACTTTATTTGTCGTAATTGAATTATTAACTCATTTTTTTTTCAAAAATGGCTATCAAAAAGGTATGGTGCTGCTCAAAAACAAAATGCAGAATGAATAGTGCTCAATTGTCATATGAAAAACCAAATGTCTGTTTTAGCCCAAAACTTCAAAATAATTATGTGTCTCTGACAGTAGAAAATCACAGCACCCAGTGTCTTATTGATTCAGGTGCTGAGATTAGTGCAATAAGCAAGTACCTGCTAGATATTGTAAAACCTTGTGTGGAGCTTCAAAGGAGCCATTTGTCGTCTGTTGTAGGTGTATGTGGGGAAAAACATCAAGTGCTAGGTCAAGTTAATTTAACCTTTAAATGTGGTGGTCAAACTTTAAATCATAATTTTCAAGTTTTTCAACATTTGCATTCTAAAATTCTATTAGGATTAGACTTCCTCAAGCAAAATAAGGTGCAACTAAATTTTGGAACACATGAAATGACCATACCATCACAAACATACATGCATTCTGTGCAAATCCCCATCACATCACAAAACACTCATTCCACAACATGGGCTTACACGCTAAGTGAAACTGTCATACCTCCACATTCTGAAAGTGTGATACCTGTTAAAGTTTCTCACCTGCTAAATGAATCTACAGTACTTTTGGAGCCCAAAGCTAACCTGCAAGACTTAAACTTAGCTGGAGGCAACTGTGTTCCATTAGTACAGAATTCTAAAAGTGTCTACAGGCTTATGAACCCCACAAATTTACCAATATTCTTAAAAACAAATTTCAAAATTGCAAAGGTTACACAAGTAGATGACAAACTAATTTCAGAGACTAATTGCACTACTAACATTTCTAACCTTAGTGCTGAATCCAATGAAAACTTAGACTATGAGCAAATACTTAAAGACCTTGAAATTGATGTAGAAAGTTCTGAACTAACCTCTAACCAAAAACAATTATTAATAACATTTTTAGGCAAGAATAGGGATATTTTCGCAAAAGATCTTTCAGAACTTGGAGAAACTAACCTGCATTCACACATAATAGACACAGGTAATGCTAAACCAGTAAGTTCAGCACCATATCGCCAAACCCCTGAGAAAAGAAGGATTCTAGAGGAACAACTTAAGGAAATGTTGGATGCCGGAGTCATAGAAGAAAGTAATTCCCCTTGGCATAGTCCTATAATACTCATTCCAAAGCCTGGAGGATTAAACCAGTATAGATTTGTGGTCGACTATAGAAAGCTGAATGCCGTGACTGAGCAGATGTCATTTCCGATTCCTCATATGACGGATGTGTTTGACACCCTTGCTGATGCAAAGGCTTCCATCTACTCAACCCTCGACCTCCGGAGTGGATTTTGGCAGGTCCCTCTTCACAAATCTACTAAACACAAGAGTGCTTTCATCACAGACCTTGGTATCTTTGAGTTCAATCGACTCAGTTTTGGAATGGTTAATGCGCCGATGTCCTTCCAATGTTTAATGACTAAAGTCCTTAAGAACCTTAACTTTAAAATTGCACTTGTTTACATTGATGATGTTCTTGTATTTTCTCACAGTTTTGAAGAACATTTGAATCATTTGGACTTAGTTTTCCAAAATTTAAGAGCTGCAAATCTGAAACTGCACCCAAAGAAATGTAAATTTGGTTCAAGGTCAGTTAAATATTTAGGCCATATTGTATCTGAGGATGGAATGAAAGTTTTGCCTGAAAATACAGAGAAAATCAGAAATGCTGCTCGTCCAAAAACTGCAAAACAAATTAAACAGACACTAGGTCTCTTTGGCTATTATAGAAAGTTTGTCAAAGATTATGCTAAGATAGCACAGCCATTGACAGATTTGTTGAAAAAGGACAAGAAATTTGAATGGACAGATCAATGTGAAGAAGCATTTAACACACTTAAGCACAAACTAATAACTGCACCTATTCTTAAGTATCCAGACTTTAACAAAGAGTTAATTCTGGCAGTTGACTCTTCGGAACACTCTATAGGGTATGTGTTGTCACAGGTCCATGATGGCCGTGAACATCCAATATGCTATGGGGGAAGAGCACTGCATAGCAATGAACTCAAATGGCACATTACGGACAAGGAAGCACTTGCACTTGTTGAAGGAATACAGCACTTTAGACACTATCTTGCTAATCAGAAGTTTACAGTTTACACTGACAATGTGTCAGTTAAGTATCTTCAGAATATCAAAGATTGTCAAGGCCGTTTAGGACGCTGGAGCATACTTCTTCAAGGTTATTCATTTGAGATTAAGCACCGTGCTGGGAGCTCAAATGGTAATGCAGATTTTCTTTCCCGCCAACACTATCCAAACTCAACTCCAGCTTGTACCAATGAGCTAGCCGATCACATCAGCTCACTTTCAACAGGATACATGGAACCTACACAGGTAACATTTGTATATCCTGGGGAAGACGAGGTAACTGTTATGGCTTCATTGGACAAGGCTGAGCAACAGGAGAACTTGGAATTTACAGACCTCATCAAACATCAGAAGGAGTGTCCAGATTTCCAGGATCTCTACAGCTATCTTTCAGATAGGACAGTGCCAGATCATCCTAGAAAAGCAACTACAGTGGTTGCAGAGGCTGTCAACTACGCACTAGAAGATGGAGTACTCTTGCATTTCTACAGCAGACGTGCTAAGAAGTTGCATGAAGAAGAGCGTCTAGTGAAGCAGATTGCAGTGCCTAGACTACTGAGGGATGATGTTTTGAAAGCATACCATGACTGTGTAGCAGGTGGTGGTCATCAAGGCTTTGAGAGGACATATGCTGCAGTAAGGAACAAGTACTACTGGCCCTCAATGTATGAAAACATTCGACGGTATGTTAAAACTTGTGAAATCTGTCAGCAGTCTAAGAGAGCCTACCATGCCAGACCTCCTCCTTTGCACCCACAACCAGTAGATGATGTTTTCAGCAGATGGCATATGGACATCTTGAGTGGGCTACCAACAACAAAGGATAAGTACAAACACATTCTTTTAGTTGTTGATAGCTACTCTAAATGGGCAGAATGTTTTCCACTCAGATCACAGTCAGCTGAAGAAGTTGCTAACATACTGTTCAGGGAGATAATTGCTAGATATGGAGCCCCTAGAGTGTTACTTAGTGACCGAGGTAAAAACTTCATGTCTAATTTGGTAAAGGCCTTAGCAGAGCTCTTTGAGATAAAACGTACTTACACCAGTGCATATCATCCAATGACCAATGGACTTGTGGAGTCCAAAAACTCATACTTGCTCCAGGCATTTAGAGCTTACTGTACAAACCAACAAGATGACTGGGTAGATTTGCTACCAGGAATCATGATGGCATATAGGTCCACTCCAGCAACTCAATCTACCGATTTCAGTCCATTCTTCCTTTTGTTTGGCCGTGAGATGAGACTGCCCATTGACACAGTTCTTCAGCCTAAGAACACTCTACCTCAACATTATCAGGTACATCTCAGTAATATATTGCACAACTTAGAAACATGTAGGAAAATAGCTAAAGACAACATTACACATGCACAGGAAAAATACAAATACCAATATGACAAAAATGCAAAGCTTCCTGCATTTAGACCTGCTCAGAGAGTATGGCTATACTGCACTAAGGTACCTGTAGGTAAAGCACCTAAACTACATCGTAAATGGGTCGGTCCTTACTACATTACAATGGTAGGACCAAATGACACCTACAAACTCAGGCATAGTCATACAAATAAAGAAGTCAAATCTTTAGTCAATGCCATGAGACTTAAGCCATATTATGATCCTGAAACAAGACCAACCAATCCCCCAGATGAACTGGAACAGGGCAATATTGAGTTGGATCCAGATCAAATTCAAGATGAATTTGAGCAGGAAAACATTGAAAATGGGGAAAGTATTGTTAATCAATCCCAGACCACAGTAACTGTTTCTCAGAATAAACTGAAGAATTATACAGTGCAAAATAAAAGGTCAGGACAAAATGTACCTGGGCCAATAGATGATGCTCACGAGGTTGAGCACATATCAGATACGCATTTAAGAGCAAAACCTAAATCAAATTCTGACAAAAAGGACAAAACATATGCTCCTGTCAAGAAATGTTATATAAAGGTTAAAACTTCAGACAATAAATGTCAAAATGTACATGATCAAAAGGTACCACTTCATACTAATCATATCAAAAATAATCAAGAGCCAATTAAAACTAACAAAGCTGAAATTAAATTAAATAAAGGTGAAAATAATTCTCAAAATGCTAACAAAGCACAAAATGATAATCAACATATCAGAAACACAGCATCATCAAGCAAACAAAATAAGACAAACATTTCTCCAGATCAAACCACTAATAAACAAACACCCTCTTGTAAAGACTGTGCAACCAATACATGCAAACCATTCAATTCTGACTGCATTAAGGCAATTCTTGCATCAAGCCGTAGCAATGGAGCACTTTACTACAAAATAAAGTTTCAAGACAAAAAATCAGAGTGGCATTTTCCTTGTAAAATACCTGATCATTTAATCAGGGAATTTCATGCAAGTAAGACCATGTCAGGCAGAAAAAGGAAAAAGAAACTTCAAAAGCACAAATTTTTCAATGCAGAAAAACAAAATTCTATCAATAACATCAACACACAAAAAACTGACTCAAAAGCAACCCAAACTAATGATTTAATTGACAATACCACACAAACAAATCAGAAAGAAGAAAATACCTCACAATCCCTTAAAAGTCAAAACGAAACCAACCCTAGTGATCAGTCTCAGGACAAATCGGATGACAATGTTTTTAAGTCCAAGATAGAAGACAAATTTCAATCAGAGCAATGGATTGGTATAACTGTGTTGAATAGTCGACCATACTATATCACCAAAATAGGATCAAATGAGCCACAATACAAAACCATTACTTCCTCTCATGACATTGCAACAAGTTTCATTAATTGGCTTATTGATTGGCAAAAGGAAAGAATGAAAGAATTAAAAATAGAATTTTTAAAGCTCAATGACAAGCCACCTACTGCAGACACAGACACTAAGAAAATAGGACTCAAAGCAATTGACAAAATTCATGAAATAAAATGTGGTGAAGAAGATTTAATGTTATTGGTAAGTTACAGAAATCCATACCTTTCTCCGGAATGGGTCCCTTTAAAACAAACCCCTCCAGGAGCTATAGAAAACTTCATACAATTTTTACTGTCAGATCACAAAAGGCAAAGGGTTGATAAATATAACTTTAAGAAAAAATAATTATCGGCTAATCAATTATTTCTTTCAAAATACAAGATGTTAGATTTTTACATGATTCAAATTCATTCTTTTTCATAAATATTTAATACAAGTCACAAGCTTAGCAGTTCAAGGTCAACTTTGAATATTAGCTTACTTTTCACTTTGCAAGAGTTCCGAAGACTGGTTTTTCTGACCCGTGTAGTCACATTAACTGATCTATGATTGCTAAACTCATGGAGGATTGTACTCTACCATAATTGCATCATATTAAAACAATCTGATGAACATTTCTTTTGATCATATACTGTGTTTTCATTCAGTGTTATATTACATTATCTTTAGAAGTTAAATTTTGTAGCATTTCAATGTTATATAACTTAGTCTTTAAAAGTTAAAATTTTGTAGCATTATTTACTTGCATCAGCTCTATGATTATTGTTTATCTATTTTTCTCTGTGTCTTTACCATCTTGTTCGAGGACGAACATCTTCAACAAGGGGGGTATCTGTCACAGAGGATCCTGTGACATAGTTATTTTAATAATAAAATGAATAATAAAATGAATACATTTAATAAACTTCATAATAAATTATAATGATTAAATTGATATTCAGCAAATGAATAATTTAAAAAGCATTGAGATAATTGAAGTATTATGTATAAATTGTATATAATTTTTGTAAGTGTGAGAGAAGTGAGAAAGGTTTAGTTCTTTTGATATTTTTGTTCTTTTAATTGTAATTTTCTTTGCTATAACTTGTTATGATTAAGACTTAAGTCAAAGCCTAAGTAAAATCTTTAACTTATTTTATTTGATTAATTCCAATTTGTTAAAATATGTTTTATTCAGAAATTATTGATAAATCTGATTATTTCAAGATTATCTGTTGAATAAAATTCTTATAAGGGTCAATTTCATAATGCAAGTGTTTTCACACCTTTTTTTGATAATGTTAACTTGAAATTACTTGTCTGTTTTAACTTGATAATTTGTACCATTAACTTTCATTGGCTTAAAATGTTACCTAACTATTATTGGCTATTTTGTCTAAAGCATTTTCATTGGTTACTTTAAGTATAATTCTTTGACTATAAATTGGGAGAAAAGAAGAAGAAAGGGGAGAAGAAGAAAGGAGAAGTTTTAGAGTTTAGAATAGGAGTTGGAGACAGGAGTGTTTTTTTTAGTCTGGAACATTTAGAATATTTGTAATTGCAGTTAAATCATTATCGTTGAACAAAATTGAACTTAGAAACTTATTATGAAGAAATATTATTTGCTTGGAAAATTCTATACTTTGACTTAAATAGCTAAATCATCTTTTGTAAATACTGTCATTAAAGTAGATAGAACTGTGAATTGCCAGTCTTAGTTGGTTCATCCGAAACTTACTCTGTGCTCCAAACGGTGGAGAATAAAATAAAATCGGAGTGCAGAGGACCCCTGAGGCGATAGTGACTCTTTCGACGCAAACTAGCTGCCGCTAAGGTTTTCTTGGGCTGCTGATTCCCCAACGTTCAGTGCCTGGTACCTGTCTACCTACAACCCAGATGTACCTATTACGTAGTGACCTAGTTATTATATGCTGACGAAAGGGCCCGCTGTCCCATAACTCTAGGCTAGGAAAGGATGTAGTGGTAGTACTGGTATGAGAAGACCAGGGATCCATTGTTAGGTGCTCCAGCAGCCACAATATAACTGAAAGATTGTTAAAAAGGTTGTAAACCCCAATTAAAAAGCAAACAAACAAAGCATCACAACTGAAAATATTGGTGAGACTATTTGTCAGAATATCAATCTAGAGTTTCAAGGTTCGATTCCTGACAGCAGCACTCGTCCTTTTGGACTATTTGTCTATCATCAATAGGTTGATCATCGTATATGTATGTGAGATAGCAGCTGGAGGCTAGGATAGGATGTGATGGTAGAACTGGTGAAAGAAATACCAGGAATCCATTGTCAGTTGCTCCAGCCTCCGCAATATAACTGAAAGATTATCAAAAGCGGCGTAAAACTCCATTCCAACAAATAAAACTTCTCTCTTATCCCTCTCCTATTATAGTGTGGGATTTTGCAACATGATTTGACTATACCTGAAAGAAAATATTGTGGAAAAAAAAGAGATTGCTTGTAACAAGCAATTTCTCCTTTTCCCACACTATTTCCTTCCATGTAGGACAGTTCAGTACAAATCACACTCACCTTTCTTTGTCATCTGCAACGTTTTGAATTTGGTCCTCTCTAAAACTTGTCAAAAACTGACGTACCATATTTCACCTAATAAAAGCTTTTGAGAGCTATACATAACAATTGGTCTTAAAAAATCATTGAAATTGAGGTCATTTAGGCCCCTTCCCTTTAATTTGAGGTGAATTTCCTCTCAACAATCATTAATATGATTGTTCAGACGAAATATATCTCAAATTAGAGAAGAAGTCTAAAAAAGCTACCAAAATTTAGACATTTGAAGTGTTTTTTCGTAGTAAAAAAGGTAGGGGTGCTACTTTTAGGGAGGGTGCTTTTTTTAGAGGAAATATGGTATGTCGAATTTGATGTGATGAAAATTGATTAATCATAGCAACATGCCAAATAAACTTCTGTCTGAATTACAAACCCTCTTGGAAAAAGCTGGCACTGATTGGATAGGACTTAATAAATATTTGATGATTCTTTAACAGTTGGCTGATCTTCAATTGGTCAATCTATTATGTATGAGGGTCAACTTGCTGTTCAAGTAACAGTAAAAAGATAATGCATATGACTAGGGATGGGAACGAGTATTCGATTAATCGAGTACTCAATCGAACGTCCGATTATCGATTACCAATTTCACTAATCGATTAATCGGTAAAAAAATGAAATAATAGCAAATTCGTTTCTAATCTCATGAATTTTTTCATATTATCTCAAAATATTGATCTTACTTATGAAATGCTATTCAGCTAAAGATTATGTATGCAACACCTGGGGGCCTGCCGACTGTCTTATCTATCGATATTTTTCCGAATTTGCAATCAAGTGCCAACTGTCATCGTTCTTGCAGTCAAACAACAAACGTCATTTTTTAACTATTCGCACCTTCGAATTTTGATAATCTTATTTATCAGTGACAGTGCAATTTACTTGGATCTGTGGATCAACGGAATGTTGCAGCGTCGTTCCAAAATCTTGTAACGCAATCTTATCGATGTTGTAGATACTTGGTCTTTCTAAACCGATGAATATATATTACCGAGAAATGACACTCTCTAACCGTGCACTTTACAATTTTCCGTTTCTTAAAATAAATTAGCAATCATATGTCATTTCAACTGCCCCTTTTACCGAAAATATGCAGCAAATAACGTATATCTTTACGTTTGAAGTTACAGAATAAATGAATGTCCTCAATTCTATCCGAGTACTCAAGTACTCGATCGGAAAGGTGAACGAGTAATCGATTAGTAAAATCAGTACTCGTTACCATCCCTACATATGACCCATAGCACAGGGATCATCTTGTTAAATAAATATTTGAAAAAAGGATTGAATCCATTGGAGGTTAACTGAATGTTGCATTTCAAGGGCTCAGTGAAATGCTATTATAAGTGCCCATTTTTTTTTAGCTCAACTATTCGAAGAATAGGGGGGCTATTCCAGTCACCCGGGCGTCTGCGTCGGCGTCGGCGTAATGCTTTGGTTAAGTTTTTACGTGCAAGTGTTTAAAATCTCTGTTTCTATTAAAGCTATTGCTTTGAAACTTTGCACATGCTTCTGTGACCATGATATCAGCATCAAGACAAAGATTCATTACTCTGATATTGAATTTAGTGGAATTTTAACCCTTTTCGGACTTAGAAATCTTGGTTAAGTTTTTACGTGCAAATGATGTTTATCTGTAATATTTCTGTTTCTATAAAAGCAATTGCTTTGCAACTTTACACATGCTTCTGTGACCATAATATCAGCCTCTTGACAAAGATTCATTACTCTGATATTGAATTTAGTGGAATTTTAACCCTTTTCGGACTTAGAAAATCTTGGTTAAGTTTTTACGTGCAAATGTTGTATTTCTGTAATATTTCTATTTCTACTAAAGCTATTGCTTTGCAACTTTGCACATGCTTCTGTGACCATAATATCAACATCAAGACAAAGATTCAATTCTCTGATTTTGAATTTAGTGGAATTTTAACCCTTTTCGGACTTAGAAATCTTGGTTAAGTTTTTACGTGCAAATGTTGTTTATCTGTAATATTTCTGTTTCTATTAAAGCAATTGCTTTGCAACTTTACACATGCTTCTGTGACCATAATATCAGCCTCTTGACAAAGATTCTTTACTCTGATATTGAATTTAGTGGAATTTTAACCCTTTTCTGACTTAGAAAATCTTGGTTAAGTTTTTAAGTGCAAATGTTGTATTTCTGTAATATTTCTATTTCTACTAAAGCTATTGCTTTGCAACTTTGCACATGCTTCTGTGATCATAATATCAGCATCAAGACAAAGATTCAATTCTCTGATTTTGAATTAAGTGGAATTTTAACCCTTTTCGGACTTAGAAATCTTGGTTAAGTTTTTACATGCAAATGTTGTACATCAGTCATAGCTCTATTTCTACATAGGCTTTTGCTTGGAAACTCTACACATGCTTCTGTGACCATTATATCAGCCTCTTGACAAAGATTTATTACTCTGATATTGAATTTAGTGGAATTTTAAATTTTTTTCAGACTCAGAAATTCTTGGTTAAGTTTTTACGTGCAAATGTTGTACATCAGTTATATCTCTAATTCTAATAAAGCTATTGCTTTCAAACTTTGCACATGCTTCAATGATCATGACAACAGCCTCTTAATAAAGATTCCATTCTCTGGTATAGAATTTAGTGGATTTTTAACCCTTTATGGACTTAGAAATTCTTGTTTAAGTTTTTACATGCAAATGTTGTATTTCTGTAATATCTCGATTTCTACTACAGCTGTTGCTTGGAAATTTTACACATGCTTTTTGACCATAATATTAGCCCTCAGAAAAAGATTCATTGCTCTGATATTTAATTTAGTGGAATTTTAACCCTTTTCGGCCTTAAAAATTTTGGTTATGTTTTTATGTGTTAGTTGTATCTCTGTTCCTACTAAAGCTATTGCTTTGAAACTCTACACATGCTTCTGTGACCATAATATCAGCCTCTAGACAAAGATTCTTTTCTCTTGACTTTCATTTTATTGAATTTCCAATGTCGATATTGATTTGCTGTTACTATCCAGCACTAGGAATAGTCGAGCTTCGCTGTCCTCCGACAGCTCTTGTTTATTGGCCCGACTTCAATAGTATTGAGCTGAGCCCTCAAATTTATCAGAAATTAGTTGGCCCATTGAAATCTTTGATGGCTGCTCATTGGGGATCTATGTGAGAAAAGGGATCCTGAATTTACAAGTCCTTCATGGAAGAATGAAATTTAATGGATTGTTTGAACTTGTGATAAGAGGAACCTTTTTAACACTTGAAACAAGTTTAAAGTTGTTAAAATTGATTTATGAAATATTCCCTTATAACAATTTGCATTTCAAATACCTGGATACAGAGAATTTTGTTCTGCGAAAAACAAATTGAAATATTTTTGGCGTGCATAATCTTATTTAGTCCCCTGCAAATAAGTTCAAGAACTAGTTCTTTAATGTTCTAGTACCTTAATGGCAGTTCAAGAACTCTTACTTCTAGAACTGTTTCAGGAACTAATTCTTGAACTCCTCTTCAAGGCTCTTGATCTTGAGTTAAGGTCTTGTTCTAGAGCTGGTTCAAGAACTAGTTCAAGAACTGGTTTAAGAAAAAATAGACTTTTTAATCTTTTAGGTCTATTTAGTACCATTGCAAGATTGCACTGGTATTAACTTGTCCATGAACATGTGGCCTAGAAAATGTACTTGTTCAAGGGCGTAACTCCCATTACGCAATTTACGCAAGTGCGTAAAAGAAAATTTAATCTGTTGAAAAATATCGCTGATAAATGATCATAACATCGAAACTACAGCTTAATCAAGCTGTAGTTTTGATGTTTTGATTATTCATGAACGCTAAAATCATTAAAAAGGAGTGGAGGGAGGGCATTCTTCTTTTGTCACACTAGTCCACATATCGCCTTTATCCTTTATACTCTTTGGTTGTCTCCTGCTTAGTGCGTATAAATTTCAAAGTCCTAGTTACGCCTATGTTGTTCACAGTTAGAAAACCCGTAGTAGACAAGTCAGGCATTGGAATGAACACCCCTGGTTTTGTGTTTTTCAGATTCAGAAGAGGAGACAGAGAGTACCAGAACCAGGAACAGCCGACACAGTCATGGGTCATTTGCTAGTCTAACTAGTTCTGGGGTAGGTTTGCTTGTCTATTTCTTCTCCAGTGGATTTAATTAATTTGATTGTTACATCTGTGATACATCTTTATTTATGAACAGATTTTAAAACTAAATAGGAAATAAAATTTAAGCATCAGAATATGTACAGATTATGAACAGTATAATAGAAAAATTGTCTAAAGTAAGATAAAACCTTAAATTCAAAATACTAAATGTAATACTCATACAATATACTTTCCCAAAACCTTAAATATCAATAGTTCAAGGTCTTATTATGACCTGCACAAAGCAAAGTAATACCCCCAACCTACGAAGTAGAGGGGTGTAAATATTTGTTTACACTATGCCTGTCTGTCCATCTTTCTGTCCACCCATCTATTTATCCATCTAAAGACCATTTGTTTCTGGACTCTTACTTAAGAAGCAAGTGACCTAGAAGTATGAAACTTCATACAAATGCTGCTATGACCCAAGGAAATGCCCTATTAGTCCCCTACCGGTGTTCACACCGGAGGGGACTATAGGTTTGCCCTCCGTCTGTCCGTCCGTCTGTCCGTCCGTCTGTCCGTCCGTCCGTCCGTCCGTCTGTCCGTCCGTCCGTCCGTCTGTCCGCTCAAATCTGGATCCCGCGATAACTTAATAACTAAGCAAGCGTTTTTGATGAAAGTTGGTATATGATTAGATGGCAATGTGTAGATTATGCACATCATTTTATTTTTGTTTTTCGACTTAAATTGAGGTTGCTATGGTTACAGAAATAGTGAAAATATGGCCAAAAATGGGATCCTGCGATAAGATAATAACTAAGCAAGCTAGTTTGATGAGACTTGGTATATGACTATATGGCAATGTGTAGATTATGCACATCATTTTATTTTTGTTTTTAGACTAAAATTGTTGTTGCTATGGTTACGGAAATAGTGAAAATATGGCAAAAAATATTGGATCCTGCGATAAGTTAATAAGTAAGCAAGCTAATTTGATGAGACTTGGTATATGACTAGATGGTAATGTGTAGATTATGCACATCATTTTATCTTTGTTCTTTGACAAAAAGTGCGGTTGCTATGGTAACGGAAATAGTGAAAATATGGCAAAAAATGGTTCCTGCAATAACTTAATAACTAAGCAAGCTAACTTGATGAAACCTGTTTTAAAATGTAGAAAAAATTATAAGCCATGTTAGTCAGGGTGGTGATGCAGCAGTATTAATCACCTCCAGTGAAAGTTCTCATTTCTTACCAACAAGACTGAAGAAAAACATCTTGGATCAGACAAGGTAACTGTTATTGATACTATTTCTTGCATCTGTCTATTGCTTCCATGAATTGTATAGTGGGCACAGCAGAGACAACAACTCATGTAAGTCTTGTTTAACCCTTTAACAAGACCTGGTTTTGACGTCCCTGATAGAATTGGCGTGGGAAAACATTGAGACAAACAAAGCCGGTAGGGGACTTATGCCCATGTCCAACATGGCTCTTGTTATTTTTGGTTCACATAGATCAAAGGTCAATTTGACAGTCAGCCTTTGTTCAATTTTCATCTCTGGACTCTAACTGGAGAGCCAAGGGACCTAGAAATATTAAACTTAGTGCAAATGCTGCTTATGACCCAGGGAAGTGTCCTATTATTTTTGGGTCACATAGGTAAAAGGTCAAGGTCTTAGTAAATTTTTGTTTGGACAAAGCGCTGGTGGTGGATATTGTCTGCTGCGTGACAGCTCTAGTTAATACATGTTAGGGTATCAATTTAAGGATCATGGCATTTTAATATCTGGCTGGGCTAACTTTCTTTCAACTTTTGACAAAAAGTTTATATTTATTTTGTGTATTACCAATTGCCAAATGTTAATTACCATAAAAGCTCTAACAGAACCCTTGGGTTCTATAAGAATCAACATATTTCCATTTGACAGGGACTGGCTTTTATTAGCTCACCTGAGCACATCGTGCTCAAGGTGAGCTTTTGTGATCATTGAATGTCCGTCGTCTGTCGTGCGTCGTGCGTCGTGCGTCGTCCGGGCGTCAACAATTTAAGTGTTTACACTCTAGAGGCCACAAATATGATCCAATCTTCATGAAACTTGGTCAGAATGTTCCCCAGGTCACAAGGATGAACCCTATTGAAAATGGGAAGGATCCATGCGAAATCAAGGGAAAAGGAGCCTTATTGACAATTTTCTTGTTTACACTCTAGAGGCCACAAATATGATCCAATCTTCATAAAACTTGGTCAGAATGTTCCCCAGGTCACAAGGATGAACCCTATTGAAAATGGGAAGGATCCATGCGAAATCAAGGGAAAAGGAGCCTTATTGACAATTTTCTTGTTTTCACTCTAGAGACCACAAATATGGCCCAATCTTCATGAAACTTGGGCAGAATGTTGGCCAGGTCACAAGGATGAACCCTATTGAAAATGGGAGGGATCCATGCCATATCAAGGGAAAAGGGGCCTTATTGACAATATTCTTGTTTACACTCTAGAGGCCACAAATATGGCCCTATCTTCATGAAACTTGGTCTGAATCTTCCCCAGGTCACAAGGATGAACCCTATCGAAAATGGGAAGGATCCATGTCATATCATGGGAAAAGGGGCCTTAATGACAATTTTCTTGTTTACACTCTAGAGGCCACAAATATGGTCCTATCTTCATGAAACTTTGTCAGAATGTAGGCCAGGTCACAAGGATGAAGTGTATTGAGAATGGGGAAGATCCATGCAAAATCAAGGGAAAAGGGGCCTTATTGACAATTTTTTTGTTTACGCTCTAGAAGCCATAAATATTATCCAATCTTTATGAAACTTGGTCAGGATGTTGGCAGGGTCACAAGGATTAATCCTATTGAAAATGGGAGGGATCCATGCCATATCAAGGGAAAAGGGGCCTTATTGACAATTTTCTTGTTTACGCTCTAGAGGCCACAAATATGGCCCAATCTTCATGAAACTTGGTCAGAATGTTGATCATGTCACAAGGATGAACCCCATTTAAAATGGGATGGATCCATGCCATATCACTGGAAAAGGGGTCTTAATGATTATTCTCATGTTATGTTCTTTATTACACTGCCTATTTAATTGCTGTGACATCGCAGGGGTCAAAAAGAATCAGGTGAGCGATCTAGGACCATCATGGTCCTCTTGTTAAAGGCTATGTTACATATTGATGGCTTAGTGTGAAACAGTTGTAACTGCCCATAAGCATATGGGCAGTTCCAACTGCTTTGCACTGAGCCATCATTATCTGTTAAGACGTTGAAATAATGTAAAAAAAAACATAATCTGCGCAAAATATTAACATTCAATTTGGTAAAGGTGCATGAAACCTCTGCTGAATTATTAGTGACATTGATTTTGTGGGATTGGGCCTTTATAAGAGGCTTCAAAACTTAGTGAAATCACATCAAAAATGGTCGATTTTAACCTACGAAAAAGGGGGATGGGGTTTTATTAGAGCAAGGGGCTCTATTAGAATTTTTACAGTATTATGCCTAAAAAGATGGGCAGTTTGTGAATCAGATGAAATGTTGTGATTGTCTTGGTTTAAGAAACAACAGGAAGCAATTGGTAGGTGTACCAGCGGCTCTGAGAAAACTAGGATACTGTTAAAAGTTTTGTTATACACCATACACACAAAAATTATTACAACTTGTAATTTAATAAATGTTTGACAATCTCAATTTCAGGAATACGATAATTACTCTAAACTATTAGACGAAGCCAAAGATGCAGTATTAGACATGTTTAAATCAGAAGATTGGAAAAAAGAAAGTGGAACATCATTTGAAGAAGGGGTTATATCTAGTCAATATATAAAGAAATATGGGAGAAAATTGTTCAGACTTCAGGTAAGCCAAATAGATCATCAAGCTGTCAACTAGAGAGTGTTGTCTTGGGAAGTTAGAAAAGGAATCAATTGTAGTCAATTTTATCTTATAACTATACAAATATCCATGTGATAACATCTAATGATTTTTAGCTCACCTGAGCACATCGTGCTCAATGTGAGCTTTTGTGATCATTGAATGTCCATCGTCTGTCGTGCGTTGTGTGTTGTCTGTTGTCCTACGTCAACAATTTAAGTGTTTACACTCTAGAGGCCACAAAATTTATCCAATCTTCATGAAACTTGGTCAGAATGTTTGTCAGGTCACAAGGATGAACCCTAATGAAAATTGGAAGGCTCCATGCAATATCACGGCAAAAGGAGCATTATTGACAATTTTCTTGTTTACACTCTAGAGGCCACAAATATGGTCCAATCTTCATGAAACTTGGTGAGAATGTTTGTCAGGTCATGAGGATGAACCCTATTGAAAATGGGAAGGATCCATGCCATATCACAGGAAAAGAGGCCTTAATGACAATTTTCTTGTTTACACTCTAGAGACCACAAATATGGGCTAATCTTGATGAAACTTGGTCAGAATGTTGGTCATGTCACAAAGATCATCCCTATTGACAATGGGAAGGATCCATGCCATATCGTGGGAAAAGGGGCCTAAATGACAAATTTCTTGTTAACGCTCTAGAGGCCTCAAATATGGCCCAATCTGAATGAAACTTGGTCAGAATGTTGGCCAAGTCACAAGGATGAACCCTACTTAAAATGGAGAGGATCCATGCCATATCACGGGAAGAGGGGCCTTAATGACAATTTTCTTGTTTACACTCTTGAGGCCACAAATATGGGCCAATCTTAATGAAACTTGGTCAGAATGTTGTCTATTGAAAATGGAAAGGATCCATGCCATATTTTGGGAAAAGGGGCCTAAATGACAATTTTCTTGTTTATGCTCTAGAGGCTACAAATATTGCCCAATCTTGGTTAAAATGTTGCTCAGGTCACAAAGATGAACCCTTTCGTAAATGGAAAGGATCTGTACCATATCATGGGAAAAGGGGCCTTAATGACAATTATCCTGTTTGCACTCTAGAGGCCACATATATTGCCCAATCTTCATGAAACTTGGTCAGAATGTTGGCCAGGTCACAAGGATGAACCCTATTTAAAATAGGAAAGATCCATGCCATGTCATGGGAAAATTTTAAAGGGGCCTTAATGATAATTTTTTTTGTTATAAGTCTAGAGGCCGAGATTTTGGCCAAAACTTCATGAGACTTGGTTTAGTATTGAAATTATTTCCTTTATGACATCTGCCTATTTAATTGATGTGATTTCCCAGGGGTCAAAGAGACTCAGGTGAGCGATCTAGGACCATCTTGGTCCTCTTGTTATGATATCATATAGTTATTTTTATATAGTTATTGTATGAAAAAATACCTATCTCGGTTGTGGGATTTGATAATTGTCTCAGCAGAGCCTCGATAATGATCAATTCTCCCAACCTTGTTAGGTTAGGTTAGGCGGAGGTCATTTCTCTAAATGTTATATAGTGGAAACTTTAAAAACCATTTTCTCAGAATGTAATGGATGGATATCAACCAAATTTCACTGGAATCAATCTTGAGTGAACCTTTATAATGCAGCGAAAAATTAATGTCATCTGATAAAAAATATGTTTTTTATGGGCAGAGGTCATTTCTCTATATGTTATATAGTGGAAACTTTGAAATTCATTTCAATATTAGTAGAACCCAAAATATCTTAAAATCTAGGCAAACCTTAGATTTACTATTTCAAGAATTTCAAGCCTGTGGAGCGACTCAAGCCATTCATGGCTTTCTAGTTTCTCATACAAAACACTAAGTACGTATTATATATTTGCTTCACAAACATCGTCCTTTTTGTTGAGCTCCCTTGAGCTGAGCAACACAATAAGTATCACAATGACAGCTTTGTGTATGTGCATCTGTCTGTTCATCCATCTGTCTGTTAATCCATCTGTCTGTCCATTCTTCTGATTTTCTCCAAACAGGTACTCCTACATTTATTGATTGATTTCGAAATAACTAAGCACAACTGTTCTCCGTCATGAGTAGATAAGCTATTTCCAAAAAAAGACATTTTCAGATAGCTTCAAGATCAAACATTTAAATGTGGGCTCCCATCAACAAGATGCATAGTTGTATGTAACCCTTGCTATCAAGGAATAACTAATCATTGTTATGACATGATACACTGAAGTCAAATTTGAATTGATAATTTTCTGCAAGTAACAGACAAAAAATTTGTCGCCTTGAGATGGGATTATTTTGTATATTTTTTATAAGCCATCATAGTCTGGATGATTTGATTGATTTGTTTGAATTGGGTTTTATGACACTTTTAACAATCTTACAGTCATATCATGATGACTGGAGCACCTAACAATGGATTTCTGGTATTTCCCACATTTGTACTACCTATACATTCTTTCATAGCCTCCACCTGCTATCCCACATATGTCTACAATTATCAACCCATTGATGAAAGACAAATAGTCAGAGAAGATGAATGCTGTCTATGGAAAATGACTTTGGAACCTTCTGAATGATAGTTGAACACACTATGACTTTGGATATCATATTCTGGATGAACTTCTGTTTATGGGTGCCTTAACTTGTAGCGTGCTGTTCATGGCATTTATCTCCTGTGCGCAAAGCTTAGGCAGAAAGTATAGACTAAGACCAGTCTGCACAAATGTGCAGTCTGATCTTAGTCCATACAACCTGCTTTCTACTGAATTATCATTTAAAAACTTGGGCCAGACAGGTTGAATTATCAAAAAAAAGTCTATATTATATGTGAAACAAAATTGAAATGAATCAGGATGAAGAGTAGAATTTAAACGTTAGAATTTAATGGTGTTAAATCTTCTCCATTTTGCTTTTCAGGGCTTTATTAATTTACCCCCTAAAGATTTATGGGAAGATATGATAGCCAATTTAAATGATTCTCCAAAATGGAACCCAACCATTTTAGAGAGTAGGGTAGGTATACTGATAGTCAGAAGGGAGTTTTTATCTGGGCCTAAAGTTATGGAAAAATTTCTGTACTCAACTGAGGTTTTACTCAAAATTGAAAATGAAATGAATTTTATTTATTGATATACAATTAAAACAGCCTCTAAAAGTTAAAGGTATTATTGCGAAAATGTTTGGATTTTACATTTACAGTAAGTTTAAGATGAAATAAATCTATAATTAGATTTAGATTTGATTAAATGCTAAGTTGAGTAACAAAAAAGTGCTATAATCTTGGGCCCAGATGACAAACTAGCCGAAACTTTTACAAAAAAGCAGACAAGAATGAAATCCTGTTGAGTCGTAAGAATCAGTCCCTGTATTCTGGATAATAAAGTCACTTTTTGAGAGGGTGTCAAAAACTGATCATGCATTACCCTTTTAAATGTATCTTAAGGTCGCGGAGCCATTAAAGTTCTGCAACATTTCAGAATTCATGATCTTTCACAATGTAAACCGAAAATTTCTAATGAAATCATCAGGAAACCTTGGTTAATACTGTAAAAGTTCATTACTTCAGAAACATTGCCCAACTATTACAGGTTGACTACCTTAAAATGCTTCAAGAGGAATGTGCCTGTGGGTGTTTGATTAACCTGGATGCATTAAATGACAAAAAAAGGCAGATAACACATAAAATATTCTCATGCATTTTCAGCTGAGTGTTTAACTCATGTGCTGCTTCCATAATTGTTTGCCAATTTAGTTTTGTCATCTACAACTTGTCTCCAGCTTTATATCATTCATTCCTATCAAGGCTTTTGTCAGCTAGCAGATATCTGGCCTAGCTCCTTGACTTGAGTCATGACATACCCCTCAGATATGAATTGTTATATAAAAAATATGGAAAGTATATGGTTACAGATATGAAATAAAGCATACAATAATGGTTGCATCCTAAACATCATAACTACAGCTATACTGTAGTTTCTATGTTTAAGTCACCCATTTAAGGAAAATATTATAAACAATATGGCAGAAAATGTTCTGAGTTTATCAGTCATCTCATGATTAATGAATGTTTTTATGAGTCAGTCAATGTTTTGAGTGGTCAATCAATTGTTGGAGGGACAGCAGTGATCTGTTAAATTGACTAATTTTTTATCCCAATTCAAAGTCAGTTTGAATGCTTACCAAGAGAGTAATGGTAATCAGTAAGTGCAATAAAGCATTTTTGTAAAGGTTTGATTTGGAAATGGTAATCTTGGTATTCCTAGAATTGCAAAGCTATATTGCACAACTATTAAGGCTTTGAATGTTAATTGCACACATCTATAGATACTTGAATTTAGAACATTGCTTTCAAAATTAGGATATAATGATAATGATAATCTTTGCTTGCTTGCATAATATATAGAGGATAATCGTTTGATTCAGAGTAAGATCGATTTATATTTCATTGAGTGAACATCAAAAGCTATATTTTCACGAGTGGCAGAGCCACGAGTGAAAATATAGATTTTGTTGTTCACGAAATGACATATTTAACGATCTTACTCGCAAAACAAACGATTATTCTATTTCTTTTATGCAAAAATGAGACAAAATGTGAAATTGCTAGGACATATTTTCGTAAAGCGCGTCATTTTGCATGTGATTGCTATGCGACGTTCATTGTGACGTCACTTATTTCGCCCCGCATAGATGACGTCAGATAGGGTGAAATGCACAAAAGCAGGGTATAAAATTTTGAAAATTTCACTGCTTTTGCGGTGAGATTATCAAGTGATAATCTACCGTTATTTATAGATAAACCACCATAAAGCATTAAAGAATGTTTTCTAATCATGGTCATGATTCTACTGATCTTACAAAAATATCATTTACAAACAATTTTACTTAATATGACGGTTTGATCCCCGACGGCGGCACTCATCCTTTCCGACTATTTGTCTACTACCTATGGGTTGATAATCGTAGACCTATGTAGGATAGTAGCTGGAGGCTAAGAAAAGGATGTCATTTATTATAGATAAACAATTTGGAGTGAGGAACTAAAGATCAATTTTACCTTGAAAATGAAAGACAAGAACATTTTCGATACTCACTTATACTTGTGGCTCAAAAGTATAACTTCACCCTTGTCATGCTGAATAAAATCTTGCTATTATCTGCTGAAAAATAAAAGATTGTGAAAGCACTAATTGTTGGTCATTATTAGCTCACCTGAGCACGAAGTGCTCAAGGTGAGCTTTTGTGATCGTAGAATGTCCGTTGTCCGTCGTCAGTCGTGCGTCGTCTGTCGTCCATCATCCACAATTTCTTTAAACATCTTCTCCTCCTAAACCAGTGGGCCAATCTTGATGAAACTTGGCAGGGATGTTCCTTGGGTCAAGCTCTACCAAAGTTGTTCAAATAAATGAAATCCACCCTTAACTTTTCCTTAACCCTTAAGAAAAAGGGTGAAAATATAAAAATCTTTAAAAATCTTCTTCTCTGAAACCAGAAGGCAGACAGCTTTCATATTTGGTATGTAGCATCATCTAGTGGACCTCTACCAAGTTTGTTCATATCAAGACCCTTGGGTCATATTTGGGCTTTGCCCGGGCCCAACCCTTTTTACATAGAATCAAACAGCGAAAATCTTTAAAAATCTTCTTTTCTGAAACCAGATGGCAGACAGCTTTTATATTTGGTATGTAGCATCACCTAGTGGGCCTCTACCAAGTTTGTTCATATCAAGACCCTTGGGTCATATTTGGGCTTTGCACGGGTGCATCCCTTTATCTCTTATGAGCACGAAGGGTAAAAAAATGAAAATCTTCAAAAATCTTCTATGAAACCAGAAGGCAGACAGCTTTCATATTTGGTATGTAGCATCGTCTAGTAGACCTCTAGCAAGTTTGTTCATATCAAGACCCTTGGATTATATTTGGGCTCCACCTGGGCACAACTCTTTTTACATAGAATCAAAGAGTGAAAATCTTTTAAAATCTTCTTTGATCAAAACCAGAGGGCACACTGCTTTCATTTTTGGTATGTAGCATCATCTAGTGGGCCCCTACCAAGTTTGCTCATATCAAGACCCTTGGGTCATATTTGGGCTCCACTAGGGCGCATCCCTTTCAGCTCATCTGAGCACGAAGGGTGAAATTAGGAAAACCTTCAAAAATCTTCTTCTCTTAAACCAGTCGGCAGACAGCTTTCATATTTAATATGTAGCATCATCTTATGGACCTCTTCCAAGTTTGTCCATATCAAGACCCTGGGGTCACATTTGGGGTCAGCCCGGGTGCATCCCTTTTTACATAGAAACAAAGAGCAAAAAGGCATATCTGTCTTGCTCTTCGCTGAAAATGTTCCATGGTATTGGTCTTAGGCAATTATCTTCTTTTTGACATCTGCCTATCTAATTAATGTGATGTCCCAGGGGTCAAAGAGACTCAGGTGAGCAATCTAGGACCATCTTGGTCCTCTTGTTTTTTCAAAATTTAGATTAATAGATAAACATTAGGATTAGACTAAGATCAGACTGCATATATGTGCAGGCTGATCTTTCTCTTTACCTCCTGCCAAAACAGTAGAATATATTATAAAATAATATATTATGGGTTCAGCATGAGAAGGCTATAGGTTCTCTATCATTAGATGTGTATATCAGTGACAAAAGTATGTCATCTTTGAGGAAATCTCAGTTCATAATTTCTCACCAAACTTAACCCTTGTAATGCTGATCCCGGAATATTCCTGCTTTGGCAGGAGGCATAGCCAAAGATCAGCCTGCACATATGTGCAGTCTGATATTAGTTTACACCACCTGTTTCTCACTTTCAAACAAGAATTGTCAATAGATTAGTTTTTCAAATAAAAATTGACCTACAGTTGGTACTTTCAGTGCTTTTTGCCTTTCGATTTTGATGGAAATTTTTAGCCAAAATTTATTCAGCATGATAAGGGTTAATAAACAAGCCCAGCTAGCTCAGCCATAACACTTTGGAACTGAGTTTGAGCTCTGGCATGTTCAACTTTCATCACATATTGGACAAAATCCATTGTGACATGAGTCATTTGTTTTCTACCAATGGGTGTATGATAAGTAGTACTCCTAAGTAGGATGAGTAGCTGTAAATGTGGTGGTTGTACTAGTGTGAGAAATGACAGGAAAGCATGGGTAGATAGACTTGCTGCAGTAATGTTGAAAGTGGCATAACACCCCATTCAATCAAAACAAAGCTAAACTGTGTAAGGGGAAATGTTTAAAGAAAACTCTGACCAATGTATGCAACTGAATTGTTAATAACGACTTGTAATACCATAAAAAGGGCAATTTTTATTCTAGACATTACAGGTTTTGGATCAAAATTGTGAAATCACATATAATGTGGCAGCAGAGGGTGCAGGCGGGCTGGTTTCCGCCCGAGATTTTGTTACCGTTCGTAGGTGGATGCCATTAGAAAATGGGTTGTATGTGTCGGTCAATGTAGGTTATCAAGGGCAACACCCTGATATGCCTCAACAGAAAAAATATGTCAGGTAGTTTTACGATGGCTTTGTGAAAATAATGTGAATGAGTCTATGCATTGCATAGACTCGTACACATTTTTTTGCAACTAGCCAACAAATATTGTATTATATGTTATGTATTGTTAATGTTTTGTTGAGGGGAAGTCTAGTATTCAGAGAAAATCCAGTGCAGACTCGATTATTTCTCAATATTTAAAAACGAAAGAATAGTCCCTTTTGCCTTTAATCAATATATAAAAAGTTCTGTTTGAAAAAGGATTATTTATTGATGAATAATTTAGATTTTAACAAAATGGCTATGGTGTTTAAGAAAAAAAAACAACAGTCTACTGCTGTATACTTGACTTCTCCCATGAGTTTGTCCGATTATGTTCAGATATAAATGTATCAGCAAAAATGAGTCATGAAGAATCCAATCAGATAAATCTACAGAATGAAAATTATAAATACTTATTATTGTCTGCTTTTCATAAATCCATTGTGATGGATATACTCCCGTACATTTATAAATGGATTTGCATGAATCCTTCTCAGAATGATGCTTTTCCATGTAGTCACAGTTTGATGCTTCATGTATGTTTTGTGCTGTGTCATGGAAAAAGGGGCCACAATGTCACATTTCGTGTGAACACAATTTTTCCAACATTTGTTGAAGATTTTGCAAGAAACCTCATTTCTTGTGAAAAGATCATGCCACAGAAAAAGGTACCTACATTTAAAATTTTCCTGTGACAGCGTAATCAATGGCTCACCTTAACCCTTTGCTGTTTAATCCCTGCTTTTTATGTGCCTGTGATTTTGTTATTGAGAAAACATTGTGAAAAAAGAAGAAATTGGCTCTGACAAGCAATTTCTTCTTTTTCCACACTATTTTCTACCACACTGAATGGTTATTTTTCAAATTAAATCCACTTTTAAGTTTTGTCTGTAAAACCTTTGAATTTGGTAAGGTCCAAAATTTTGTAAAACAGGAAAAGGTTAAGCAGTTGTAACTGCCTATAAACATGGCAGTTACAACTATTTTGCACAGAGCCATAGATATATTGTGATATGAATGTTTTGCTGATACATTTATACATATATCCTTATGGTTAAGGTTTATATATCATGCATGTGTATGTTAGAATGCTAATGTCAAGTCAACCCTGCATGCTTTCAGCCCTTACAAGTTGTAGATGATCACACCGAGGTCACTTATAATATTACTGCCGAGGCCGCAGGAGGTTTGGTCTCGGCAAGAGATTTTATTAGTGTTCGTTCATGGGAAGCCATGCCAAATATGGGTATATATGTGTCAATAGGTGTAGGTTGTACGCATCATTCTATGCCTGTACAGAAAAAATACGTAAGGTAGGTGTGGAACAGATTTTAGGAAATGGGGAGTCATTCATGTGATGGTCTTGATTTTTAGCTCACCTGAGCACCAAGTGCTCAAGGTGAGCTTTTGTGGTCGCATGATGTCCGTCGTCCGTCGTCAGTCTTCCGTCGTGCGGCGTCAACATTTACCTTGTAGACACTCTAGAGGCCATGTTTTTTGCTCAATCATACTGAAATTTGGTCAGAATGATTATCTTGATAAAATCTCGGTCAAGTCTTGTAGACACTCTAGAGGCCATGTTTTTTGCTCAATCATCCTGAAAATTGGTCAGAATGATTATCTTGATAAAATCTTGGTCAAATTTGAAATTGGGTCAGGTGGGGTCAAAAATGAGGTCACAGGGTCAAATCTAAGGAAAACCTTGTAGACATTCTAGAGGCCATGTTTTTTGCTCAATCATACTGAAAATTGGTCAGAATGATTATCTTGATAAAATCTCGGTCAAGTTCGAAATTGGGTCAAGTGGGGTCATAAATGAGGTCAAGGGAGCAAATCTTAGAAAAACCTTGTAGACACTCTAGAAGTCATATTTTTTCCTCAATCATCCCAGAAATTGGTCAAAATGATTATCTTGATAAAAACTCGGTCAAGTTCAAAATTGGGTCAAGTGGGGTCAAAGTTGAGGTCACGGAGTCAAATCTTTGAAAAACCTTGTAGACACTATAGAAGCCTTATTTTTTGCTAAATCATCCTGAAAAATGGTCAGAATCTCTGCATAAGTGAAATCTCGGTCAAGTTCAAAATTGGGTCAAGTAGGGTCAAAAATGAGGTCACAGGGTCAAATCTAAGAAAAACCTTGTAGACATTCTAGAAGCCATTTTTTTGCTCAATCATCCTGAAAATTGGTCAGAATGATTATCTTGATAAAAACTCGGTCAAGTTCAAAATTGGGTGAAGTGGGGTCAAAAATGAGGTCAAGGGAGCAAATCTAAGAAATACCTTGCTCAATGATTTGCTCAATCAACCTGACAATTTTTGCTCTATAAAAAAAAATTGTCTGAATATTGTCTAGATGAAATCTAGGTCAAGTTTAAATTTGGGTCAAGTTGGGTCAAAAATGAGGTCACAGGGTCAAATCTTAGAAAAACTGTGTAGACTCTCAAGAGGCCATAGTTGTTGCCCAGTCACCCAAAAAGTTGCTTAGGTTGATTTTCTTTATGAAATCTCAGTCTGGTTTAAATTTGGTCAAGTTTGGTTTAACACTAGGTTGAGAGGTAAGATCTTAAGACAGTTATCTCAGGTGAGCGATTTAGGGCCACTATGGCCCTCTTGTTATTCCTCTTCTATCACTTAGACATAATCTTTTTAGGCAAGCTTAAGAATAGTAATTTGATACATATTATGGGTTTCAAGGTATTTGTCTGCATTGCACTGTATTAAAAAAACTCTATTTGTCTTGTTGCAAGGAAAAGTATAAAGTTACTACCAAAAAGGGACATCAATACCTGTATAGATGCTGTTGAATTGTGCTTCAGGGTGAACACAAGACAACCTTTAGAATCTCAAGTTTTTGTTGTACCCTTTAAAACCCCTATTTTTCTTGTAAAACCTTTAAAAGCCTTTAATTTTGTAAAAGAACCGCTAAATTTCAGGTATTAATGTATTCAGTAATTATTGAACCAGCAATGTTGTTCTTTAAGTTTCTGTATTTATCCACTCTTTACTTTGTGTAATAATTTGACAATTACCAAAATACATGAACAGTAAAAGTGTAAAAAAAAAAAAGACTTGGTGGATAATCATTTTCATTTTAATCGTCGATGATAGCAGGATATTTAAAGCCAAAAACTATTGAAAAGATTTGACTTTTTCTCAAACTGATTGCTCATTATTGTGGACAGACTGTCACAAAATGATTCTTTATTTTATCTGAATTATTCTTTAGGTAAAACCTTTAATTTTATGGGTACTTGCTAAGGCCCCAGTGTTCAGTTCAGTTGATGCAAAGACAGATCTGCAGTTAGGAAGAATGATATTGATTTCAAAATATAAAGTTTATCTTTTTTGTTTATCAAACATTGTGTAATGGTTTGTTATTTGAATTGTCTATTCAATAAATACTGTATTTCTCATAATAAACGCCCCAAGGAGCTATACATAGCATGGTATAGGAACATTTATTTCGTATGCATTTTTAGCTCGACTATTCGAAGAATAGGGGGGCTATTCCAGTCACCCGGGCGTCGGCATCGGCGTAATGCTTTGGTTAAGTTTTTACATACAAGTGTTTAAAATCTCTGTTTCTATTAAAGCTATTGCTTTGAAACTTTGCACATGCTTCTGTGACTATAATATCAGCATCTAGACAAAGATTCATTACTCTGATATTGAATTTAGTAGAATTTTAACTCTTTTCGGACTTAGAAATCTTGGTTAAGTTTTTACGTGCAAATGTTGTTTATCTGTAATATTTCAGTTTCTATTAAAGCTATTGCTTTGCAACTTTACACATGCTTCTGTGACCATAATATCAGCCTCTTGACAATGATTCATTACTCTGATATTAAATTTAATGGAATTTTAACCCTTTTCGGACTTATGTTAGTTGTATATCTGTTCCTACTAAAGCTATTGCTTTGAAACTCTGCACATGCTTCTGTGACAATAATAACAGCCTCTAGACAAAGATTCTTTTCTCTTGACTTTCATTTTATTGAATTTCCAATGTCGATATTGATTTGCTGTTACTATCCAGCACTAGGAATAGTCGAGCTTCGCTGTCCTCCGACAGTTCTTGTCTGATTTAAAAAACATCATTAAAATTGATGTCTCTTAGGCCATTTTCCCTTTAATTTGGTCCGAATTTTCTGTAAACAATTGTATAAATGATTTTTTAGAGAAAATTCATCTCAAATTAGAGAAGAAGTCTTAAAAAAGTCCTAAAAAGTAACTAAAATTTAGGCATTTGAAGTGGAGTTTTCTGGTAAGAAATGTAGGGGTACTACTATAAGGGAGGGCACTATTATAAGAGGAAAAAATTATCAAGGATGAGTTAGGAAGAGGAATAATAGATTTAGAATGTCATCTCACCCTCCATGTAATGACTCCCTATGACTTCAAATCTGTTGAGAGTGTCTCTTTTAAAATTCACACTTTTGCTGTTTAGATTTCACTTACACAAACTAAATATCGTCTTCCAATCATCCTCTTTTTTAACCCACCTAAACCAGGGATATGGAATTCCCATGCCCTACTTGTCCAACGTGGGCTTTTTCACTTGCGGGCAAGTACATTTTTCTAGGCAGCTTGTCCGTGGACAAGTAAATACCAGAGCAAATCTTGAAATAGTACTTAAAGGATCTAGGAGAAAAGTCATCCTATTGTTTGTACCAAAGGGGAGAAAACATTGTTTTTAATGAAGAAAGTGCTGGGTTACAGCATTTGCTTCATTAAAAACAATGTTTTCTCAGTAATTATCATTCCATTTCTTAAAGGACAAGTAGATCCTGGACAAGTGAGAAATCAACTTTTACCTGTCCTTGGACAAATGGAGAAAATCCATATTCTCACAACCTTGCTTTAACCAATATCTTGTAGTTAACCATTTAGTCTCCTTAGTTTGCACATTGTCTTTTAAAACAAAATTTCCTTAATATTGATATAGAGATTGGAGTAGTTTTGGGTTAAATAACCTTATATCCCTGTTGGTCTACACTGTTTCTCACAAACATCTAAGGTCTATATAAATGATTTTGATGAAACTCAAAAATATTGCTTGAGCTTCGAGTTAAACCTTGTTCTCTTTTGTGTGCAAATTTTCTCAACCAGCATTGACATCATTTTCCATGGATGGAAAACAACTGTGGTGGTATATGGGAAATTCACATGAGTGTCAGCTCTTGGCAATTTCCCATATACCACGGCACGAGATTTTCTATTTGACTTACATATTACTTACTATCTTTCTCCAGTACTTATTGTAGATCTTTTGCATTTTCGTGACCATAGAAGATCTTTTTGAAAAAAGAGTTTGTATTAAATGCTCGTTATCTTCTTGAAATGACTCAGCATTCAAAACCTGTCAAGACTCATGACACACTACCATCGCATATCTGTAAATACAATGCTAGGAGTTGTATCTGATATATATACTTTTTAGCTTACCTGAGCATAAATTGCTCAAGGTGAGCTATTGTGGTTAGGTGGATATCCATCGTATGTCATGCGTTGTCTGTCGTCAACATTTGCCTTGTATGCAGAGGCCACATTTTTTGCCCACTCAACCTGAAATTTAGTCAGAAGAATTGTCTTGATGAAATCTCAGACAAATTCCAAATTTGGTAAACTTGGGTCCAAAACAAGGTCACGGGGTCAAATCTTAGAAAAACCTTGTATGCACTCTAAAGGCCACATTTTTTGCCGGATCATCCAGAAATTTGGTCAGAATATTCTTGATGAAATCTCAGACGAGTTTCAAAATTGGGTCAACTGGGGTCAAAAACAAGGTCACAGGGTCAAATCTTAGAAAAACCTTGTATGCACTCTAGAAGCCACATTCTTTGCAAGATCAACCTGAAATTTGGTCAGAATGATTTTCTTGATGAAATCTTTGACAAGTTCGAAATTGGATCAACTGGGGTCAAAACAATGTCACAGGGAAAAGTCTTACAAAAACCTTGTATGTTCTCTAGAGTCCACATTTTTGGCCCCATGAACTTAAAATTTGGTAAGAATCATCGGCTTTATGAAATATTGGACAAGTTTGAAATTGGGTCAACTGGGGTAAAAAACTAGGTCACAGAGTCAAATCATAGAAAAAACTTGTAAGTCAACCTGAAAATTGTAAAAAAAAGATTCTCAAGTTGTATAGAAGCAACAGCATTGCTTAGCTTAGTGACATTCTTTTGAAAATTTTAGACAGTTCATTCAGGTGATCGAATTAGGGCCACAATCTTGTTATTTTATTAAAATACTGTTTTCTGATTGGCAAAATTGCTTTAAGCCTGGAGCCACTGTTATAGCGCAGTTGGTAGCGCATAAGACTGTCAATCTAGAGGTCCCAAGTTTGATCTCTGTCAGTGGCACTCATTCTCTCCAACTATTTGACTCCCACCAACCATGGGTCAATAATTGTAGACCTATGTTGGATAGCAGCTGGAGGCTAGGAAAGGGTGTAATGGTAGTACAGTCAAATCTGTGTGAGCGGCCAACTATGCACAGCGGCCAATCTGCCGACAGCGGCCACTCGATTTCCCCCGTGCAAATTCCTTCTTTAATTGCACTGTGAATAGCGTGATCTCCAGAAATGCGGCCGGCGGTCACCTTAATTGGTCTAATTCCAACTGTATATCACACCTATACAACGATCATCTGACAAAACACGCGACTTAATTTAACCTGCTTCCGATATCAAATCTCGCCATAATGTCGCTTTCTAAACGTAAGTTCCTCTCTCTAGAGGATCGTGAGAAAGTGATACGCATGCTTGAATCTGGGTGTTCTTCCAGGATTATTTCTAATGAGTTCGGCGTAGGTCGTACGCAGGGCCAAACCGTGGCTAAACGCAAACGAGAAATTCTCGATGAATATTAATCATGCGTTTTCACAATATTTTTGTATGTTTATGGTATGATTCCTTATTCTTTTAATGACAAACACTTAAAATGAAACTTTGGAATTGCTTAGAATTTAGAGAAGTCTATAGTTTTGCGATCTGGTAATGAGCTTAACAAAAGTGGTACGACAAAATGGCCGCCCTAATGATACTGTGAACAGCAGCCAATCTGTGTACAGCAGCCAATTTGGGCCTCTCCCTTGACTGGCTGCTGTACACAGATTCGACTGTACTAGTTTTAGAAATTCCAGGAATCCATAGTGAGATGCTCCAGCCGCGATCTTACAGAAAAATTGTTGAGAGCGGCAGAAAACCCCATTTAGACAAACAAACAAAGCTTTAAGCCTGGTCTAAGAGTGGATTTGAGCTTACAAGTGCTGTAATTTAGGTCAAAGCTTGAAGTTGTAACGATAGTGAAATTCATCAAAAGCTGTCCTTGGATAACAATTGCTGTGCAAATAATTACTCTTGATGGCAATTACTTTGAATCTGTATCATGGCTCTCTTTTGTCTGGATCACATCTGGATTTTGTTACTACTTGGAGTTTTCATAAAAAAAAATGTATTCCATGCATTTATATTTTCAAAATAAACTTGTATACTTTCTTTTTAAATTCAAGATTGTATTGACAAGGAGCCTGTTTTACTAAATATCTTAAGATCTTTTTTTGCCCAAGTCAAAAATTAAAATTGCTTCCACTGTAGTAATTAAAATATTATGGAATTCTGCCATGCATCATCTCATTGGATTCCAGAGAGATATTGCAAGGCAGATTCTAACAATGAATGAAAACACCACTTAGGATTTGTGATTTTGACTTACAATTACAGTAGAATCCCTTCATTAGCAACTCGGATAATAGGGATTTTCGGTCATAAGCAACTTTTCCTCCAGCACAAAACCATTTGTTCTTTAGCCTGAGTAAAATTCGCCGAATAATCGGATTTCTGATAATAGAAACTTACGGATAACAGAAACAATTATTTTGCACCAGGACCCTATCATATTGGATATAAGAAATGATCGGGAGGCTACATCAGGACAAAAAATAATTGAAATACAAATCAATGAGTTTGACTTTAATTTCCCAGCATTGCAGAGATTCAAAGTACACATAGACGCGTCAACATGTCAAGTTGTTGATTGCGGGTCCCGTTGATCGCACCGTTATACCTCATTTGTAATTGTTATTTGATCGTGTTGATTAAGTGTTTGAACTTCTGCTCTACTTTGCATTTTCTTTAATTTTTCGAGAGTTGCCGACAGTTATTCAGACGACTGATTTCATCGCGCCTGTCTTCTTTTTACATTTTTCTTTCTTTTGGAAAAACAGAAATCTCGTTTGCTGCGGTTAGCAAAAAAATTCATGAAGTTATTTCATAGCGAAATTACTTACTTGGAATTTAAAATTATAATCCTAATCGAAATATCCAGTTGATAAAGGCGTGAGAAAATCATTAGCTTTCTTGTCAAATCCATTTTCAATATGACATCACTCTATAAATTTCTCGGGGAATGACCTGACTTCAAACGCGCCGCCAAACACCTGGCCTTGTCGTGAGTGTCGATGTTTTCACAACGCTTTTCTCTCAAGTGTCCTCGGCATTAAAAGTGGAATATTAAACATATAGCTGTCCTTCTTAGTAAAAGGTATTAAACATTTTCGCTAACCAAATTCACTTTGGAACTTTTAATTCACACCGATTGGCCACCTTTGGATTTAAAAGCCCTTGGTTCTTGGGATAATTGATTTTAAAGACGAAAATAAATTTTGAAACTTCATTTTTTCAATTTTATACAATTAAAAGGGGACACAGAAATAAGCAATTGATCAGAACTTGTCAAATGTACATATATTTATACATGTATGCCTTGATTCTAATGCCAACGATGTACTTGTACACTTCAGAGATTGGGATACTGACTGAAACGGATTTTCGGATAATAGAAACATCCGCTTAATAGCAACTTTTCTTCTGACAAATAGGTGTTGCTAATAAGTATATTCCTCTGTATTTTTTTAGTAAGATGTTTAGTTAAACAGCTCCTTTACTCCAAATATTACTTTAAAAGCGAGGTCTCTATCCTACACCTTTATTTTCTGAAACAAGAAATTAGACATGAACATTGAAAAATAGGTATCCTTTACTAATTTTGGACTACTAGTAACCATGGATGGACTCCAACAGACAAACAAACTTAAGTGTCTCTGCAACTCTGGAATATAGCAGAAATTCTGGAATCCTAAAATCAAAGAACATTACTATATATCTTATCATAAATTGAGTATGTTTTTGTTTGGATTCCTTCCTGAGAACAGGCTAGATATGTTTATACAATGGAAAGTTAAAATAAGAAAACTAGTACATAAAATTATATCATGAAGAAAAAATGTCTTCTTTGTTTTGGTTGTGTCTTGACGATTTGTAACCTGTTACACAGTTCTGATATTTTAGGAAAAATTGAGATGGCTTCATAATATTTAAGGGGTCATTGCAAAACTAAATAGACTTGCACTGATCCTTGATATTCTGTAAATTTTTGTTTTAGATCTATTTCTTTTGAATATTTTCTAATACTATTTGTTCTAATATATTCTATTTTGTTATTATTCATTTATCTAATTTGTAATGGACATGTAAAAGGTTATTTCATTAAACCTGAACTATACAGTTCTTTCTAACGGTTAAAACTATTGTCCCAAAGTGGAGGGGATGACATTTTGATTTGTTGCCTGATGCTGAAGGCATTTTTTTTCACTGTACATGTAACTGTTCATTAAAAATTTATTTATTGCCTGATCAAAATAACATATTGTAATGAAAAATATTATAAATTCAAAGGAATAGAATGAACATCAGATGAATTTCGAAAGGTGTGTCACTTCATAGAATTATGTTCATTTTATGAGTGATGTTTTGGAGCAGGAAATAAGTGAAAATATGGCCACAAAACAAGAAATAAATGAAAATATGGCTAAGCACTACTGCAAAAGGGTCCCATTAAAATTACATTAAAAGACCATTAATAGCCCATGAAAACAAGGAAAACCATTAAAATGAGCCATTAGTCCTTGTAAAAAAATAAAAATGGGTAACACTTTTAGCCATTAAAATGCTAACTAATGGCCATTAATTCATGATTTGACCATTCAAAAACCATGAAATGCAGATTAATATAATGGGCCGGCATAAAAGTATTGGCATTAAAAAAGTAATGGGTCATTACTTCTTGTTTTAGCTTTATTCATGCCCATCAACTACCATGAATATTTTTTCATGCCCATCAATCACCTATGAATGATGGCCATTAAATAAAAAAAAGGACAAATAATGGCCATAATAAAGATTGCTAAAAGTCACTGGCATTAAAATAAATTATGACAATTAATCATGGCCATTAATATATCATTGAATCTGAATCAGACCATTCATGGGGATTAACTTTGATTGTAATAAGATCAAAGAAATACTGAAAATTTTTATAGTTCTTTTATCTTGATTCATGCCCATAAACTACCATGAACATTTATTCAAGCCCATCATTATCCACTGAAGATGGCCATTAAATACCAAACGGTAACAAATAATGGCCATTATAAAAATTCATAAAAACCATTTGCTCTTTTAATATTGAATCATGCCCATTAACTACCATGATCATTTATTCATGCCCATCAATCAACCATTGAAGATGACAATTAAATACAAAACAGTAACAAATAATGGCCATTATAGAAAATTCATTGGCATGACAAAAATCTTGACTATCACTTATGGCCATTAATATATCATACAATTATGAATCAGATAATCCATGATCATTAACTTTATTTAATAGGGATGAAAAGAATACAGAAAAGTTATAACTTTTTTTTCATTTTGATTCATGCCCAGTTACTATCATGAACATTTATTATAGGTTATCACCCATATAAATTACGATAATTAAATACCAAATATGATAAATAATAGCCATAATAAAAAAATCAAGTCATAAATTGGCATTGAAACAATTCTGAAAATTAATTCTGGCCATTCATATACTGTTGAATTCTAAATCAGTTTATTCATGGCCCTTTACATTATTTGAAATGGGTATTAATTAATGAGAAATTAAATACAGAATTAAAGCTTTAACTACTTTCATTTTGATTCATGCCCATGACACAAACCATGAATAAGTCGTTATACAAAGTCATGGCCAAGAGTACCAGTCTAAAAGTGACCGTGAATCCAGTCTATGAAAATCCAACATGGCTGCTGTTTTCAAACAAAATTTCCAGTAAAAATGTTTTTTGCCTTATTCTCTTGTACATTGGGAAGAATAGCAAGAGGAAGGTATGTAAAAAGCTGAAATTTGATTATTTTAAATAGAATCTTGAACTGTTGGACTTAAAACAATTGCTTAACAAAATATAAGACAAATTTTAAATGAAGCCTTCGAATTTGCAAAAATTGAAGAAAATGAGATTTTATTTTTTTAAGATTTTAGCAATAAATCATTTGTGCAAATATACTCAAACCCCAATTAAACATTATTGCATCAATTTTATAGAAGAATTGTATGAATAATATCTGTCAAGTTGTTTAATCTTTGTAGATTCGTACTATTAATTTTCAACCCTAGGAAACAAAAGATTACAAACATTGAAGGGGAAACAATAATGGGCATGATTTGTATTGATGGGCATTAAAATAACAGACATAAAAAATTTCCATGGCCATCATTTTTGGTCCATGACTGGTATTTTCTCCCCATTGTTTGGCCATTAGAAAATTAATGCCCATTTACAACATTTAATGGGTAAACTTTAATGGTCATAATTTGTCTATTAAAAAAGGTTAAGTACTTTTTCATGGCCATTACTTGGCAGATATTTTGACCATTAATTTGTCACTTTATTTTTAATGCCCATTACATTTATTTCAGGGTTTATGGATAATGGGCATGGTAAAAGAGTGAAAATAAAATTCTTGCCCATTAATCTAAATTCATGCCCAGCACAATGTCGCTTTTAATGGCCACTGCCCATTAAAATATGCCATGAAAAATATTAATGGGTCATGAATATAGCAATTATACAAATTCATGGCTACCATTAATATTAATAATGGCTACCATTAAAAAATCAATGCCCATCAATAATTCATTTTGTAATGGTCATTATTTCCCCAGTAATTACTCCTGAAAATCTAATGGTGTCCTTTCTCCATTTATGGCCATGAATGACTTCTTTAATGGCCATAACTCTCCCATTGAAATAATTTAATGTTAAATTCATGGCATCTTGATGGTTTATTAATGCCCAGCACAATGTCGCTTTTAATGGGTGAGGTTAATGGCTCAAGCCATGAATTTTTCATGGCTGATTCATGGTTGATCTTGCAGAAGTGAAGGTTACTAAAAAAATATTCCATCGTTTTGATGATTTCACATTTAAAATATATTTGTATTTCATTTATGACATTCTCAAATATCCAGTTGAACAAATTAAAGAAAACACTTGTTTTCCTCATTAACTCAAGTGGACAATGGTTAGGTGCTCTGTGCCAGCCAATGAATCTATATTATAACCTGATCTATATAAATCTATTAACCCTTGTCATGCTGAACCTGGAATATTCCTGCTTTGTCAGGAGCTATAGACAAACATCAGCCTGCACATATGTGCAGTCTGATGTTAGTCTTCACCACCTGTTTCTCTCTTTCAAACCAGAATTGTCAATGGATTAAAAATTGACCTACAGTTGGTACTTTCAGTGCTTTTTGCCCTTTGATTTTGATGAAAGTTTTTAGCCAAAATTTATTCAGCATGACAAGGGATAACTATTCCCTAATATTTCACGGTTTATTGCACTATCCTTCACCTGATTGGGCAAAAGAAGGATCTCTTTCATCCATGCATTCTGAATTCGAGCACCAAACTTGCCTGTTTTCAAAATAACATCATTTTGTTGCTTTTTATGTAGTAACCATGTGAAGTGTCTCGTCTTGTCTCTGTAATATTATTTTACAAATATACAATTTGTATTTTTTATTACTTCAGAGGTGAGAATGGTCCAGGAGGTTGGATATTTGAACCAGTTGAAGATGATCCAGCTAAATGTTTGTTTACATGGATTGTGAACTCTAATCTCAAAGTAAGCTTTGTACAACTTGAATATGGTATTGTGACTTTTGATTACAGTAGATTTGTATACAATCAATGAGGCAAAAAAGCATAATTCAATGGCTCAGGGCAAAACGGTTGTAACTCCCTATAAACATATAGGGAGTTACAACTGTTTTGTGCTAAGTCATCAATATCCTACTTGTATATGTTAACATGGATTGTAATGGATTGTAAACTCCAATCTCAATGTAAGCTTTGTTTATGTTTACATGGATTGTTAATTCTAATCTCAAAGTAAGCTTTGTATATGTTTACATGGATTGTAAACTCTAATCTCAATGTAAGCTTTGTATATGTTTACTTGGATTGTTAACTCTAATCTTAAAGTAAGCATTATAGATGTTTACATAGATTGTAAACACTAATTTCAAAGTAAGCTTTATATATGTTTACAAGGATTGTTAACTCTAATCTCAAAGTAAGCTTTGTACATGTTTACTTGGATTGTTAACTAATCTTAAAGTAAAAATTAGAGCTATAGTTATAGCCTTGGGTAAATCTAGATGTATTTTGTGTGAATTATGCCCCTTTTTCAACCTAGATTTTTTTTATCCAATATCAATTAGTCAACATCTAGAGGCGGTGCTTTTGTTTAAATTTGTTGCCAGACATCTCAAAGTAAGCTCTTATCAATGTTTTCATATTGAAATCCATGTTAAAAGTTAAATCAAGATTTATATGTGTTAACACAAGTAGAAATTGAAAACTTCAAATCATCCATTACCTGTGTTCACTAGAAAAACCTCATCAGGGGTGTGAAAACATAAATTTTCTCCACTTGTCCATGGACAAGTAAAAGTCGATTTCCTTCTTGTCCAATAATCAAAATTATCGTGTCTGCAAAAAAATAGATTGATAAATATAGAGAAAAAATTGTTTTAATTAATAAAATTCTGCAAGCCAGCATTATTTTTAATGAATAAAATGCTGCAAGCCAGCATTTTATTCATTAGAAATAAAGTTTTCTACCCTTTGATACAAAGATTAGGATAATTTTTTACCTGGATATTCTAGTACTGTTCCAATCTTTGCTCTGTTATTTATTTGATGGAAGATAAGTGGCCAAGAAAAAAGTACTTCCCCGTAAGTGGAAAAAGCCCATGTCAGACAAGTCGGGCATGGGAATTCCACACCCCTTCTCATAAAAAATCTGACTGTTCAGCCACACTATTCATGACAGCGTAGCTTTCTGAGATTATTCCAGTTTAAACAGAGGATATAGATAAAGTTTAGCCTGCACAAATGTGCAATCTGATGTTAGTCTACAACAACTATTATTCTCTTATTATTCAGAGGAACAATTTAATTCAATTTTCAAACAAGAATAATTGGCATGCAGTAAAGGTCTCAGAGCCTTCAGTTTTTTGATTTAGAATTTATTTTGCAAAGGATTTTATTCAGCATGATAAGGGTTGAGATTTTCTCATAAAGTAAATTCTTCAGCAAATCTGATGTACTATTTGTAGTTTTCATTTCTGTTTACTTCAATATTTATATATATTCACGAAGTGCTCAAGGTAAGCTATTGTGGTTAGGTGGATGTCCGTCGTGCAATGTCCATCGTCAACATTTGCCTTGTATGCACTCTAGAGGCCACATTTTTTGCCCGATCAACTTGAATTGTGGTCAGAATGATTGTCTTGATGAAATCTTGGATGAGTTTGAAATTGGGTCAACCGGGGTCAAAAACTAGGCCACAGGGTCAAATCTAAGAAAAATCTTGTATGCACTTTAGAGGCCACATTTTTTGCCCGATCAACCTGAATTTTGGTCAGATTGATTGTCCTAATGAAATCTCGGACAAGTTTGAAATTGGGTCAACTGGGGTCAAAAATTAGGTCACAGGGTCAATTCTAAGAAAAACCTTGTATGCACTCTAGAGGCCACATTTTTTGCCCGTTCAACCTGAATTTTTGCCAGAATGATTGTCTTGATGAAATCTCGAACTAGTTCAAGATTGGGTCAACTGGGGTCAAAAACTAGGTCACAGGGTCAAATCTAAGAAAAACCTTGTAGGCACTCTTGTGGCTGCGTTTGTTGCCTGATCAACCTGAATTTTGGTCAGAATGATTGTCTTGATAAAATCTTGAATGAGTTTGAAATTGGGTCAACCGGGGTCAAAAACTAGGTCACAGGGTCAAATCTAAGAAAAACCTTGTATGCACTTTAGAGGCCACATTTTTTGCCCAATCAACCTGAATTTTGGTCAGAATGATTGTCCTAATGAAATCTCAGGACAAGTTCGAAATTGGGTCAACCGAGGTCAAAAATTAGGTCACAGGGTCAAATCTGAGAAAAACCTCGTATGCACTCTAGAGGCCACATTTTTTGCTCAATCAACCCAAAATTTGGTCAGAATGATTGTCTTGATGAAATCCAAGACAAGTTTGAAATTGGGTCATCTGGGGTCAAAAACTAGGTCACAGGGTCAAATCTAAGAAAAAACCTTGTAGGCACTCTAGTGGCCACGTTTATTGCCCGATCAACCTGAAATTTGGTCAGAATGATTGTTTTGATAAAAACTTGGACAAGTTCGAAATTGGGTCAACAGGGTCAAAAACTAGGTCACTGGGTCAAATCTTAGAAAAACCTTGTATGCACTTTAGAGGCCACATTTTTTGCCCGATCAACCTAAATTTTGGTCAGAATAATTGTCTTGATGAAATCTCGGACAAGTTCGAAATTGGTGCGACCGGGATCAAAAACTAGGTCACAGGGTCAACTCTAAGAAAAACCTTGTATGCACTCTAGGGGCCACATTTTTGCTCGATCAACCTGAAAGTTGGTCAGAATGATTGTCTTGATGAAATCCCGAGACAAGTTTGAAATTGGGTCATCTGGGGTCAAAAACTAGGTTGCAGGGTCAAATCTAAGAAAAACCTTGTTTGCACTCTAGAGGCCACAATTTTTGGCCAATCAATCTGAAATTTGGTCAGAATGATTGTCTAGATGAAATCTCGGATGAGATCAAAATTTTGTCACCTGGGGTTAAAAAATAGGTCACGAAATCAATTATAAAAATCCTTGTTAGTGAACCTTAAAACTGTAAAAAAGGATTCTCAAGTTATATAGAAGCAACAGCTTTGTTTAGCTCAGTCATTCATCATTCTATTTCTCATTCTTCTTTTGAAAATTCTAGACAGTTCATTCAGGTGAGCGATTAAGGGCCACTATGGCCCTCTTGTTCACAGATGTGACCCATCACACAGATAGGGACCATAGGGGAAATGGGAAAAGTGTTGATCTCTGCGAGACTGTTTGATCTGCACAGACTGATCTGGGACGATACATTTTCGCAAATAACGACTTTTCTGAATCTAGAATGATTATTCTTCCTTCCAGTGTAATTATTTTCAAAATGTGTTTTCTGGTTGACCTATGCTGGATCCAATCTTATTTCCAAACATTTATTTTACAGGTTCACAGATGGTCCCTTATCGTGTGATTGTCGCAAAATAAGGGTCAGTGCAATGCTATTGTAAGTGCCTATATATTTATAGGCACTTACAATAGTATTGCGCTCACCCCTGGATTATTGTAAATCTGTTTATTTTCAGGGTTGGTTACCCCAGGCAGCAATAGATCAAGCTATGTCCGGTGTATTACGAGACTATTTTAAATTATTAACCAATCATTACGAGGAAGTGATACAAGAGAGGGCCAATGCAGTATGAAACCGTTCATAAACCTTTGTTACAAAACTAACGCAATTCTGTGATACTCAAACATTCATTACCGTTGACTAGAGCTCTAGATACAGGGATGGATTTAAACCATTTCAGGTGTTTTTTAGTGCCTCCAATTCGGTATCCACATCTCCGGACGTCTGACCGTCCATTTGTACGTCTACATCATGTGAAGGCAACTTCTCCTACAATTATAAACAGATTTATTTGAAATGTTCACAAAATAATCTTAGTGGCTTGATTTGGGCTATATCCTCAGGGGTGTGGTGAAATACTTCTACGCAATTATGTGGCAGCATATTTTGTGACTTGTACTTGTGTTGGAATGTTTATAATGGTCCAAAATGAAAGAGACTATAGATAACAATAAAAACAAGGTGCAATTTGAAAAGAAGTCTTTATTTATGGTATAAAAAGTAGTAGAAAAAGAAGAAATTGCAAAAAATGACAAATAATTGAAATGATAATTATTAAATAACTGCTTTCACAATATATAAAACCAAGGATAAAAAATTCAGGTACTAGCAAGGCAAGTGTTGATATCATAAACATAAGCATTTTCAATCAACACTGCCCTGCGTTTAGAATGACAAATCGATGGAAACTGTGTGCAAATTACACCCTGCTTTGCATATGAACTTGCATGCAAAGCAGAATATAATTTGGAAACAGTTTGCACTGTTTTGTAATCCTAAAAGCAGGGGTGATTGAGGGCACAATCATGTTTGATTCAAACAACAAAGCTATTCAAAGCTATTCATCAGTAACAGGGAAAAAGACGAGCAGGGGCCCAGTTGTCCATCACCCCTATAAATGATGGGCTGAGCCCCTACATTTATGGAGAAAATGCCCATTTGCCTAATGTTGAATACATAATTTAGACAGTCTGGGTCTCTAGTTTAAAATTGTTACCATAATTCCTCTAATAATAAAGTGCTTAAAGTGTGGAACCTTGCAGACTGCACAGAATGACTAGGGTTGAAACTTTTCGCACTGTACCAATTTTCTGAATCTAGAATAATCAATCTACATGTTCTAGAACCAATATCTTTTTCAAATATTTATCTATGAAGTTCCCAGATGGTCCCTTTTGGTGTGACAGGTCACATTTAAAAAAAACCCCAGAAGGCTAAGTTGTTTAAGTATTATTCCTCCCTAGTATTTAGAGTTTAGATTGACAATCTGTGTGATAGTGTAAGTGCTTATCTCCTATAAATTTCTTTTTGTTACTTCCTCTTTAGGTGAGGGAATGTTATTTGTCACAATGACAACTTTGCGTGGGTGTGTTAGTTAGTTTGTTCATCTGTCGTTCAGACAGATTTTGTCTCGTCAATTACTCCTTAAATCTATGGATGGCTTTCCATGTCACAATTGTTCTCCACCATGAGTAGATGTGCTACTTGAAAAGAATGTTCAGATACCATCAAGGTCATTCTTCAATTTCAACTATTTGTCTCCCATCAATATTTGAGCAAAATTGATGTGGAAATATCTTGATTATTTTCCAACCAACATTATCAATAATATCAATTCTGTATATTGGAAATATTTTTGATCAAATGGAGGGTTTAGTGCAAGATTGTATTAAGTGTATATGCACTGAGTACAGTCTTGCACTGAACCCTTGATATGAGGGCCATATTAACCCTTTGCTGTTTAATCCCTGCTTTTTACGTACCTATGATTGTATGATTGAGAAAACATTGTGAAAGAAGAAGAAATTGCTCCTGACAAGCAATTTCTTCTTTTTCCACACTATTTTCTACCCTGCTGAATAGTTATTTTTCAAATTAAATCCACTTTAAATTTTCGTCAGCAAAACCTTTGAATTTGGACAGGTCCAAAATTTTGTAAAACAGGAAAGGGTTAAAGATTGGTAAATATATTGAAATTATAATTTTGTAGGTTTCATAGAGAGTGTATGGGGATCTTTAGACTGTTGTATACATAATGAGGTTGTTTGTATACATTCTACAATTGTTCTTTGTTATGATTATGAAATAACATGTTCTTGTCTATCTCTATTTGTTCATTTATAATGAAAAATCATGAAAATATTTGAATAAAATTGTTTCTATATTTATTTTCTCGTTCAATTTGATGTTTATATGAATGAAAAAAATGGAAGATTTGTCCAATATGAGAGTTAATGAAGAGAAATTCAAAGTTATAGGTTCAAGTTTTGATAGTGCTTCTTGTAATGTTGGTCAAGGATCAACTCCAACAATAGTCTTCTGGCCGGAGGCCTGTGTTTTTTAGGTCCTTCTAGCCTGTAGAAGTAGTTTATCTTTTAAGTTTTCCATACTTGGAAAACATTGTGGATGTGAAGAAATTGCTTGTCACAATATTTTACGACTTGTTAGCTCTACTGACCGAAGGTATAGCTGAAGTGATACCAATTATCCGTCCAGCCTCGGGCCAGCTGTTCGTCTGGCCATCCCATAGCTTTTGCTTGTTAATGGTCTAGAGTCCACAGGTTAATCAGATTGTCTTCAAACTTGGTCAGATCATAATGATCATTTATTTTGAATATGGGTCCAATCTGTCTAGGGTCACGCAAAAGAAGCCTAATTAAAATTTAATTAGAAAATCCCTTTTTACCCTTTACAGTCCACAGTTTTCATCCAATTATCTTCAAAATTCCTCAGAATGATTGTACCATCACAAGGATGGTTCCTTTCAAATATTGGTCCGATCTGTCAAGTGTCGCTGTAAAAATGGTAAAAATGAGCATATCTTGCTCAAGGTGAGCTTTTGTTATCATTAAATGTCTGTCATCCATTGTCAGACATCAACAATTTTAGTGTTTACACTCTAGAGGCTACAAAATTTATCCAATCTTCATGAAAATTGGTCGGAATGTTGAGCAGGTCAATGGGATGAACCCTATCGAAAATGGGAAATATCTTTGTCAAATCACTCGAAAAAGAGCCTTAATAATGATTTTCTTGTTTACGCTTTAGAGGCCACAAATATGACCCAATCTTTATGAAACTTAGTCAGAATGTTCGTCAGGTCACAAGGATGAACCCTTTGTAAAAACAGTAAGGATCTATGCCATATCACCGGAAAAGGGGCCTTAATTATAATTTTCTTGTTTAAACTCTAGAGGCCACAAATAAGGATTAATCGTCATGAAACTTTGTCGAAAAGACAGCCAGGTCACAAGGATGAACCCTTTTGAAAAGGGAAGGATCCATGCCATTTCACAGGAATCTTATTGACAAATTTCCTGTTTTAAGCTCTAGATACCACAAAATCAATATGGCCCAATCTTCATGAAATTTTGTCAGAATGTTGGTCAGGTCACAAAAATGAACCCTTTTGAAAATGGGAAGGATCCATGCAATATCATGGGAAAAGGGGCCTTAATGATAATTTTGTTGTTTACGCTCTAAAGGCCACAAATATGGCCCAATCTTCATGCAACTTGGTCAGAATGTTGGCCAAGTCACAAAAATGAACCCTTTTGAAAATGGGAAGGATCCATGCAATATCATGGGAAAAGGGGCCTTAATGATAATTTTGTTGTTTACGCTCTAGAGGCCACAAATATGGCCCAATCTTCATGCAACTTGGTCAGAATGTTGGCCAAGTCACAAGGATGAACCCTATTGAAAATGGGAAGGATCCATGTCATATTACTGGAAAAGGGGCCTTAATTATAAATTTCTTGTTTACACTCTAGAGGCCACAAATATAGCCCAATCTTCATGAAACTTGGTCAGAATGCTGGTTAGGTCACAAGGATGAACTCTATTGAGAATGGGAAGGATCCATGTCATATTACTGGAAAAGGGGCCTTAATTATAAATTTCTTGTTTACACTCTTGAGGCCACAAATATAGCCCAATCTTCATGAAACTTGGTCAGAATGCTGGTTAGGTCACAAGGATGAACTCTATTGAGAATAGGAAGGATCCACGCCATATCAATGCTTTCTTCCCATAAGAAAAATATTTTTCTTAGAATTCACTCAACTTTAAAATTGTCACCTGAAATATCATTCTAAATCTGCCCTGTGTTCAGGATGTAAAAACGTTTCGCGAGCGCATTGAGATGATACCCCGCTTTGCACGTGCACATACGTGCAAAGCGAGGTATCATTTCGAATACACTTCACTAACGTTTTCACCCTGATAGCAGGGCTGGAGAGTAAAATGTATTTGTCATTCAGCATTTGGATAAGTGTCCTTTTACTTCAGCATTGGGTTGGTAGAGAATTGACCAGCCATTACATAAAGTCATTATGCAGCATATAGTCAGGTGGCCTGGCATGTGACGCTATTGAAAATCTTAAACTATTTATAGAATTTCTGTATACGACCATAATTGTGTTGGGTCACTATAGGCCCTATTCACTATTGAGAATTACCAATATATTGACCACAGCTTAGTACAAGTAGTATTCAATTTGTTTAAGGAGAATTTATTTAACATCTTTACCAAACTGTGATATACATTTTACTTTTAAGTTTCAAGTAGCTTGCTTTATTACAAGACAATTTTTATCTGACACCATTGAATTATGTTGTTCTTTAAATAAAATCTTGCTTTTGGTGAAAAAGTTTAAGAAAGGTCCGTATTTATATAAAAAAAAATAAGATGGTATTTCAAATTGTGTAATGTGTCATTCAGGATAGCAAACAATGTAATTAACCCTTGTTATGCTGAATAAAAAAAATGACTAAATTGCATTAAAATCAAAGTGCCAAGAGCACTTGATGCATTAGTTGTGAGTTAGTATGTTTTGAAAATATAATCATACGCCCCTCGAAAGATCATACGTGTTATAATTCGAATACAGTATTGTTACTTGTGATTACAGTACTCTTGTATACTATCGGCGGGTCAAAATAGCAAATCCTACTTAAAATGTGATAACCTGTGGTGTAAGGGACAAGTGTGGCGTAAAACCTAAAGGATTTGGGGTGCTTAGAGAGAGTGAACACATTTCATCGTTTGGTTTCCAAAGCCTCATAACTTCAGATTGATTAACCTGAAGGTCCAAGGATTTTGTTACAAATCTATTATTTAAGATCTCGAGTTATTTATGTAGACTCTCTGTAGAAGTAAATTATTTTAAATAAAAACTAATTTACCTTCACCTTAAGTGCAATGACCCATTACTTAGGCTCTGCCAGTGCCAGGGCAAAAACTATGGATTATACTATAGTATGAATGCAATGCACACAAATAATTGCATGAGAAATAAAATTATGAATAAACAATGAAGAAATTTCAAATAGATTTGAACAGGTCTAGTAATGCCATTTTTATAATTATTGGTTTTGAAAGTATATATGTGAGAGATCAATGAAAAAGATTAAGAACGAAATTAGTTTTTATAACCTACAATTGACATAACTTAATTTGACATGAATATTGTGTACAATATAATATATGGTTATCTAGTAATTCACGGTAAAGCAAAATAACAAAATACAATTTTATTTGTATAGCAAACTGTATGCAAAAAATCAATTGCATACAAAAAATTAATTACACCATGACAATAAGACACACACAAAAAATAGATCTGAATAAAAAAAAAATGTATACGGGGATTGGAGCAACGAGTAAGACAGATTTAGAAATCATCACAGGCATACCTAGGATTTTAGACTCGGAAAGCAATGACCAAAGAATATACGGGATAAAGGCATTATGTTGAATGTGACAAAAGATGAATGTCCTCCATCTGCTCCCCTGTTCTATGATTTGAGCGTTGGTGAATAATCAAAACATCATAAATACAGCTTAAATAAGCTATAGTTTTGATCTTATGATAATTCATTAACAACATTTTCAAATAATAAAAAAGGGAAACAGATGGAGGACATTCATCTTTTGTCACAGTCCACATATCGCTTTTATCCTATAATATTCTATGTTGGTAGCCTCCTGAGTGTGTAGGAATTTCAAAATCCTCATTACACCAATGGACATGGCTATGTTATGGGAGCTAGGTAACACCCTCATGCAGACTCCCACCCTTCACTGTCTTTTATTTAATCATTTGCCCTCAATTGACGTCATTCGCGTCTTTTTGCCTGCACTTTAATAACTAGGCCATGCCCCTGAAAATTTAACCTAACATAAGGCTATAAGCTACGAGTGACAATATTCATCTTAATTTTTTCCTTAATTATGAAATGAAATTGTTTTTTCATTACATTTCAGAAGTATGACTGCTGTAAAATACTAATGGCGGTACTAATTATCCTTTTCTGACAAATGTCTCCCACCATGGGTTGATTGATAATCGTAGACCTTAGTGGGCTAGAAGCTGGTGGCTAGAAAAGGATGTGATTGTAGTACTGGTGAAAGAATACCAGGAATTCATTGTTAGCTGCTCCAGCGTATGACATATGACCAAGAAAAATTAAAAGCAGCCTTAAACCCCATTCAATCAATCAAGCTATACTGTATATTACTTTACTTCTATTAGATTGTCAACCATTTAAAAAGTGTAAAGTTATCATGTAGACATTATACCCATGAAATATACATGTACATGTTGGGTACTATGTTTTATGAAACCAACTTGCCTTATTCAAACACAGAATATTTGTGAGAGATACTGAACAGTCAAAACAGCAGGTAATTAATTATAATGTATTTATTTTATCAAATGTTAATTGAATTTAAGAATTAAAAATTGATTGTAAAAGAAATCTAGCTAAATAGTTCATCTTAAATTTTAGTATACAAAACCTACATTAGCTGTTAATATTATAATACTGTATCAATAGTGTTGGACAATTGGTTTCAAATCACAATTGATAATCGATTTTTAGTTGGAAGAGTAAGTCAACTAATGATCAATTAATTGTACAATCAGTTTCATAGAAATTACTACAGCACTCCCGGTATCATCCTTTGAAGAATAGAATGTGAAAGCTTCATAAAACTCATGACCTTAAGACTTTTTCTGCAGTTTTTTCAACCAACTTAATGTCTTGGCATCAAACAGTTGTAACTGCCTATAAACATATAGGCAGTTACAACTGTTTCATGCTGAGCCATTAGTCTCAATTTTGAACGTTATATATTTCATTGTCGGATGTGACCAGTCCAAAAATAGCATGGCATTCCGAGGACAGAAATCTGTACTAGCTGAGCCATCTAACTGATGTCGGTTTCAAAAAAACAATATGTAAAGACTTTCATAAATGTGTTACAACCTGATTAATTGATTAGGAAATTTCTTAGTGGATTATCTCAATTGGAAGCCTAAACCAACTGATTATCGATTAAAACCAATTAACCTGCTCACCACTATGTATTAACCCAAATTATTTTGACATTCAGGTCTAGAATCAAATCAAACTGCTCCCCAAGGAGTGTACAAATTTTAGTTCCACTGGTCTAAGGCCACTGGGGATATTCTCATGGAGCAGTGTCTGTTGTGCTTTCGTGCATCCGGTTTTAAATTTTTTTTTTTTAACATCTTCTACTCAGAAACTACTGGATGGACTTTAACCAAACTTCACAGGAATGATCTTTTGGTGCCCTTCTTTCAAAGTTATTCAAGGATTTTTGATCATATGAAAAACCAAGGCTTTATGGGCATGGGTAATTTCCATATATGGTATTATATGACTTTTCTCAGAATCTTACCAATAGATATCAACCAAATTTCACTTGAATGATCCTCCGGTGAACTTCTATCAGTCTACAAAAAGTCATTGTGATCAGATGGAAAATATGTCTTAAAATTAAGGGTGGATGTCATTTTTCTAGATCTAGTATAATTGAAACTGTTAAAATAATTTGCCCAAAATCTAACCAATGCATATCAACCAAATTTCACTGGAATGATCCTTGAGTGACCCTTTATCAGTCTACAAAGAAATATTATGATTAGATGAAAAATATGTCTTTTTAGGGCGGAGATCATTTCTCTATTATGTTATATAGTGGAAACTTTGAAAATCATTTTCTCAGAACCTAAGTAATGGAAATCAAGCCAATGTCACTGGAATGTTTCTTTGGTGACCCATTATCAGACTCCACAAAATTATTGTGATTGGATGAAAATTATGTATTTTAAGAGGTTGAGATCAATTTTGTTATGATGTTATTTATCAATTTTTTTTCAGAAACATTTCAGCATTTGACACTTAAAACACTTTATTTTGCTTGAAAAACAACCATTCAATCACTTAGATTCTAATCCTATCATGTCATCTGATTCAGGCCTGTGGAGCAATTCAGCTGCTCAAGCAGCTCTAGTTACATTTCCCTTAGCCTTATTTAGATGCAATAGTATGTATCATGTTTGTGTATCACTTTCTAAGGATTTTTAAAATTTCATCATCTCAAAAAAAATTTTTTTCAACTTCTTTCAAATTGAATGTATAAGGTCAATTTGAAAGTAGCTGAAAACAACAACAGAAAAAAAACAATGAAATTTTAAATATCTTTGTTCCTTTATGGAAGAAAACATGTTGGTGTTAGTGTTATTTATTTAATAGCCTATGTGAAGCTTACAAAAGTAATGGCTAGTATATATGCTGAATCCAAATCTCGTGATAGATCAACAGCTTGAAACAAGCTGTAGTTACAAGATTTTGCTGGCCAACAGGTAACATGTTGAATAAAGTAGTTCATGAATGGATCAAATGCAACACATGTACATTAATACAATTATATATGCATATAATATTTAAATGACACTTACAATATTTCTGCACTAACCTATCCTGGAGCCCAGGCATAAAGTATTACGGTACACTCCATAAATTACATTCGACAAATTGAGTCTACGGAATGGACAGACACTGGGTTACTAAGTATGCACTAACCATGCAATAATATAATTTATTTGTATTGAATAGAGGATAATTGTTTGTTTCAGTGTAAGATCGATTTATAATTCATTGAGTGAACAACAAAAGCTATATATATATATATATATATATATATATTTTTTTTACAAGAAAATATAGCTTTTGTAGTTCATGAAATGAAATATTAATCGATCTTACTCATAAACAAATGATTATTCTTTTTTTTATGCAAAAAAGAGACAAAATGTGAAATTTCTTGGACATATTTTCCCAGAGCACATCATTTTGCAAGTGATTGCTATGCAACGTTCATTGCGACGTAACTTATTTCGCACCGCATAGATAAAGTCAGATAGGGACTGAAATGCTTGAAGGCAGGGTTTAAGTTTTTGATAATTTCACTGCTTTTATGATGAGATAATCTACTATTATTTCTCGATAAACCACCGAAAAGTATTAAAAAAATGTTTTCTTCTTACAGGAATGGATTCAGCGAAGCAGGTATGTTACTATTGACAACCAGGGATGGGGTGGAATCCTTCCCCATACTAATTACAATTCTACAGTAGACCATAATATTAAATCTTTATTTACCTGTCCTGGCAATCATTAGTATTTGTCCATCTGTCCACAGGGACATGTCTCAGTGATTATTTAAAAATACATATGATAATATCATATATTTTTAAAAAAAATTAACGGGACATGTCACTGTGCATCTGTCTGCAGAAACCTACCATATTGTTTCTAATAAATGTACCAAGGAGCTATGTAAAACATGGGCATCTAGTACCCATTTCCTGAATCAATCTTTCCATCAAATTTATTTCTTACTACTTTTTCACCCATGATTTTAGGTCTATTTCCTCTAAACAATCATATAATGATTGTTTAGTGGTTGTTAAGCTGAAATCAAGTGAAAATTGTACCTTCAAAATGCTCACCATTAAGGTAAGTATCACCTGCGATGTGTTTTTCTTCGTAGAGAAAATAATAATATGTAACCTGTCATGCAAAAAAAAAGGGACCATCTGGGAACTCAGTGAAATAAATGTTAGAACAAGAGATAGGGTCCAGAAGAGGTCAACCAGTGGTTGTATTTCAGAATTTTTTCACAGAAAAGTAGATTGATCATTCTAAATACATGAAAAATTGTGAGGGGTCAGTGCAACACTATTGTAAGTGCCTATAAATACATAGGCACTTACAATAGTGTTGCACTGACCCCTTGAAATACCGTAATAGGAAAAGTTTTGATCATAGTCAGTCTGCATAGTCAGCACAGACTGACTAGGGTCAACACTTTACAGACTTCCCAGATGGTCCCTTTTTGAATGAACGGTCACTCAGGGGTGTAAAATTCCACTCGTTCCCTCGTATTGACGAGTAACAGTTGGCCTCGGGCAAGTGAAAAAAATTATAAGCTCATCCTACCGGTCAGTGCTTTTTTAAACAAAAAAGAATTAAATTTGTCATCCAAAACTCAAAAGTACAGGTAATTGTCGCTTATTTCCAAAACGAAAGTAAAACTGGAGTTCCTGAGTGTCATCGAAGTCTGAAATTGTTATAAGGACGAGTAACTTTTTCCATCAACTCGTCCTACAGGACGAGTAGACAAGGGAAAAATTTTGCACCCCTGGTCACATATTCTAATTTCACTGTAAAAAAATATGTTTTGTAGGCAGAGAGTGTGAAGATTTTAGAAGATGCAAAGAGTGAGGTTATGGATTTATTCAGGTCAGACAGTTGGAAAAAAGTGAGTGGTGATGCGTTGGAAGAGGGCATTATTACATATCAGACAGTGAAAAAGTATGGAAGAAAGGTTTTTAGATTACAGGTAAGGGATCAAACATTAAACTGACAGATGTTATTAGTCCCCCACCGGTTACCGGTTGGGGGACTATAGGTTTGCTCGATTCCGTCTGTCTGTCCGTCCGTCCGTCCGTCCGTCCGTCTGTCCGTCCGTCCGTCTGTCCGTCTGTCCGTCACGCTTTTGTCCGGGCTATATCTTCTAAACCATATGTGCTAGCAACTTCAAACTTGGTACACTTATAGATCTCATTGAGGAGAAGTGTCATGTTCAAGAACCATTACTCTGCCATGCCCACTTTTTGAGTTATTGCCCTTTGTTGTTTTTACCCTAACATTCTTGTCCAGATCATATCTCCTAAAGTATAAGTGCTAGCAACTTCAAACTTTGTACACTTATAAATGTCATTGAGGCTAAGTGTCATGTTCAAGAACCGTTACTCTGCCACGCCCACTTTTTGAGTTATTGCCCTTTAATGTTTTTACCCTTACATTCTTGTCCGGAACATATCTCCTAAAGTATAAGTGCTAGCAACTTCAAACGTTGTACACTTATAGATGTCATTGAGGCGAAGTGTCATGTTCAAGAACCGTTACTCTGCCACGCCCACTTTTTGAGTTATTGCCCTTTAATGTTTTTACCCTTACATTCTTGTCCGGAACATATCTCCTAAAGTATAAGTGCTAGCAACTTCAAACGTTGTACACTTATAGATGTCATTGAGGCGAAGTGTCATGTTCAAGAACCGTTACTCTGCCACGCCCACTTTTTGAGTTATTGCCCTTTGTTGTTTTTTCCCTTACATTCTTGTCCGGATCATATCTCCTAAACTATAAGTGCTAGTAACTTCAAACTTTGTACACTTATAGATCTCATTGAGGAGAAGTGTCATGTTTAAGAACTGTTATTCTGCCACGCCCAATTTTTGAGTTATTGCCCTTTGTTGTTTTTACCCTTACATTTTTGTCCGGATCATATCTTCTAAACCATAAGTGCTAGCAACTTCAAACTTAGTACACTGATAGATCTTATCAAGGACAAGTGTCATGTAGAAGAACTGTTTCTGTGCCATGTCACTTTTTAGAGTTATTGCCCTTTGTTGTTTTTAGTCTTACATTCTTGTCCGGATCATATCTCCTAAACTATAAGTGCTAGCAACTTTAAACTTTTACAGTTATAGATCTAGTAAGTAGGAGGTATATTATAAGAGAGGATTTTTTGTTACTGGTGGGGGACTCCTGTATTGCATCGCAATACGACATGCACTTGTTTTTTGACGTTTCAAACAAATTATGGATTTTAGAACATTTTAATTTGTAAAATGGGTAAAACTTGAGCCAGATAAGTTTAAGGTAGTGGAACATAATAGTTCGTCAACATTTCGAAACTCATGATCTTTCACAATGTTGACCAAGGTTTCCTAATGAATATCATTAGGAAACCTCGGTTAACACTGTTAAAGTTCATTACTTCCAAAACATTGCATATCTATTACAGGTCCACTACTTTAAAAGCTCCCTAAAAAGCTTTTTGTCTAAATTAGAATTCAAATTCAGCAGGATAAGGGTTCAAGTCCTTCTCCTAGAGCTGCATATCTTTAGTACATAGACTCATCACATGATTATAAGCCTTATAAAATGATTCAGTGGGAAAATTAAAAAAATGGTATAAAAATATATATAAATATAGTATATATACCATTTTTATATTTTTTCTTGCCAAATCATTTTATAAGGCTTCTATTTGTCATGTGCTGAGTCCCTGTGATCCTTAGTGCATTCTCGATGTTTTTTGTTTTAGCTCACCTGAGCGCAGAGTGCTCAAGGTGAGCTAATGTGGGGGATGGATGTTTGTCATCAACCTGTCAGTCAGTCAGTAAACAATTACTGAAAATCTTTTCCTCTGAAACTACCGGACAGAATTTAACCAAACTACACATAAAGAATGATCCTTGGGTCATGCTTTTTCAAAATACTTCAAAGATTTTGAATTGGGGTCAAAAAGGGGTCTTATTTTTCCTACAGTTTTGACTCGATCTTTCTTAAACTTACTTATTGTCTTTGTCTTGGCTTAAGGAAGATCTCTTTCAATTTTGGTTGTAATCAGACTTCAGTCAAGGGAAAAGGAGTCTTATAAACAATTTTCTTGTACCACTCAAGTGGTCAGAATCATGGCTCAATATTTCTCGAATTTGCTCAGGATGTTTGTCTGGTCATAAGAGGAACATTATTGATATTGATTGCATTTCCAGGTATGTCATAGGAAAAGGAAGCTTATAGTCAATTTTCTGGTGACCACTCTAAGGTTTAACAATTTTGGCTCAATCTTTCTCTCACTTGCTCAGGATATTTGTCTAGGCTAAAGGAAGAACCATTTTGATATTTAATACATTCCGATATATGTCACAGGAAAAAAGGGAGCCTTAAAGATAATGTCATTCTTACCATTCTGGAGGTCATTATTTTTGCTCAATCTTTCTCAGAATTGCTCAGGATGTTTGCTTGGTCATAAGGATCGACCTTTTTGATTTTTGATGCATTCCAAAATATGTCAAGGAAAAAGGGGCATTATAGATATTTCTTTCATGCCAAGAGGTCACAATTTGGGCCAAATCTTTCTCCAAACCCCTGAAAATGTTTGTCTGATCATATGGGAGTACCCAATTAATTTTGTTTGCGTTGCGAAAAAAGGATCTCAACGACAATGTCCTCATTAACATTCAAGAGGTCTTTCAACAAAATTTTTCATATATTTGACCTGGAGATTTAAGTTTTTGACCCCACTTGACCAAATATGAATTATGTGTAAGATTACATCATGACACTCAATTTTACATATTAATTTGGCAAAAAGTTAGGCCTCTATTGAAAAGTATCAGTAATAGCAATTTTCTTGAAATCAATGGACATGTATTTATGTAAATTGTTTTGAAACATTCAAAGCATTTTTCAGTATGGGGTAACAGTAAGAATGTAAATTGTAATAAGAACATTTCTGTGTATCATATAATTCTTGATGAAGGCACTTGTCAAAAAATTTTGAAAAAACAGTTGGCAATATTATAGTTGATCAGGTAATTATTTTGCCGATCTTGGTAATTCAATTTGATAAAGAAGGAGTCAAAGACACAAAGATGAGCAATGTAGGACAATTATGGTCTACTTGTTAGTTAAATCCTTCATAACACAATACTATCTGACTGCATTAGTCAACAGACTGCAATAAAACCCTGCTAGTTTAACCCATTGCTGTTAAATCCCTGCTTTTTACGTGCATGCCCTTACAGAAATACAAAGTTTGCTGCAAATTTGCAGCAAATACAAATTTTGTTTCAAACTAATCTGTTTGCAGGAACAGTTAGCAGCAACTTAACATGTGTTTGCGGCAGAAAATCAAATTGCTGTAAACATTCTGCAAACTCCTTAGATAAAAAAAATATGTTCCTGCAAACTTTTCGCAAACAGGAAGTTTGCAGTAAGTTTGCGAGAACACATTTTTTCATTAGTTAGATCATACACTTAGCAGGAAGTTTGCAAGAAGATGAACTTTGAAAAAAAATCTTTAAGTTTCATCCCAACTGTACACAGCTATTTTGAGTCATTATTAACCCTTCCCATGCTTATTTAAGTATTTTCTGCTGTAGGCCTACATAAGGCTTTAGCAGACAGTATAGACTAAGATCTGCCTGAATATATGTGCATTCTGATCTGATCTAAGCATACACTGTATCTGAGTGTGAAAATACTGGTGGAAGAAAATTTACTAAGAATTTTTTATTATATCAACCAGTCCCTTCATTATACCGGTACCTAAAAAAGTGTTTACAGCAGCCGAATACTCCATTTTTAAACTAATATATGTCATTTTCTTTAAATATTGTCAAAGGTATATGAATTTTTGTGCACATGCTCAAAGAAGCTAACTGTAAATAATTCAAAAGCCATCCCAAACATGAAACGATACATCTTGGTAAAGTATAAAGTGAATATTGAAATAATAGGTCAGATCATTCAGCAGAGGTTACCCAGAGGTTCAACACAGAAAACATTGCTATATGGTTAAGGAATATTCATTCTAAATTCCGAAAGTTTTAAACCCAGCCAGCCTACCCAATGTAGTCCCTCCCCAAGTTGAATCTTTTCACCCTCCTAACATGGTTCTATTTTGCTTAACGTGTCACGTATATAAAGTTAACTACTTCATCATTGCTGCAAACTTGCAGCAAACTGTTTGCGAGAACAGTTTGCAGCAAATTTGCAGCAAACTGTTCTCGCAAACAGTTTGCAGCAAGTTTGCGGCAGATTAGAAGCCACATTAAGTTTATTATTATATAAGAGCTCATCTCAACCATCTGCCTCAGTGGTCCAGTGGTTGAGCGTAGCAGTTAAAAAGGTATGGTTTATCAGTTTCTACTTAGATAGGGTAATAGTGTAGTTGAAGGTCAGCATAGGTCTACTCTGACAAATGAATATAGAATCATGAAATTTGAGAAAGAAATATCAGATTTACATATTAATGAAATATTTTTTTTACCTTAACTAGAAAAGTCCTGCAGTCTCCACTATTTTTTTTTTCTTTTATTGAATTTGATTTGAATTGGGGTTTTACGTCGCTTTCAACAATCTCTCAGTTATATCGCGACGACTGGAGCACCTAACGATGGATTCCTGGTATTTCTCACACCAGTACTACCACCACATCCCTTTTTCTAGTCTCCAGTTGCTATTCCACATAGGTTTACGATTATCTACCCATTGGTGGAAGACAAATGTCAGAAAGGATAAGTGCCGCGGCCGGGGATCGAACCCGTGCGAATATAGACCTCTGGATTAGAAGTCCGGCGCGCTACCAACTGCGCTATTGCCGCGGCTTTTTCTTTTTTTACTTAAAACCTTTTGAAACCAAAACATTGCACATAAAAACATTTATGACCCATGGATTACAAAAGCAACATATTAGAAATGGAAAAAAACCTTATTTATAGTAAGACAGTTGTTGAAAAGATTGTTTGCAGAAGTTTGCAGCAAGGTTGCAGAGTTTTTGCTGGGACTTTGTGAGAACAGTTTGCTGCAAGTTTGCGGCAAACTGTTTGCAAGAAAGCTCATTTGCATACGAAAAATGAATTCACAGCAAATTTGCTGCAAACATTTGTTGCAAATTTGCAGCAAATGTTTGCGAGAGGCAATATATTTTGGTAATGGTGCCTGTGATTTTATGATTGAGAAAACATTGTGAAAAAAAGAAGAAATTGCTTCTGACAAGCATCTTCTTCTTTTTCCACACTATTTTCTACCCCACTGAATGGTTATTTTTATGCCCCCGATAGGGAGGCATAATAAATTTGACTTGTCCGTCCGTCTGTCCGTCCGTCCGTCTGTCCGTCCGTCATTCCGTCCAAAAACTTTAACATTGGCCATAACTTCCTTATTACTATCAAAGCGGTGTCGGGGGCATTGTCATCTTACAGTGACAGCTCTTGTTCAAATTAAATCCACTTTAAATTTTCGTCTGCAAAATCTTTGAATTTGGACAGGTCCAAAATTTAGTAAAACAGGAAAGTGTTAATCAAAAACACATAATTAGCTGGTATGTTTCAGGGTCTAGTTAATATACCAGCAAAGGATTTATGGGACCATATGGCCAGAACGAACGATGAATCTGTGAAGTGGAATAAATCTGTTACCTCTATAAAGGAAAGTTTTAGTGTCATTTGAACAAAATTTCTTTTTCTAAAGACAACATGGACGTAGCCAGCCCTGCTTTCAAGATGAAAGCGTTAGCGAAGCTTTTTCGAAATGCTACCTCACTTTGCATGTATGTACTAAGCGGGTTATTATCTCAAAGCGCTAGTGAAACGTTTTTACATCCTGAACACAGGGCACCTTAAATGAATCTTACTAATCAAAGGTTAAGCGCAAAACAGTTGTAACTGCCTATATGTTTATGGGTAGTTACAACTGCTTTGCCCAGAGCCATCGAGTTGTAATGAACTCGTACGTGTTTCTATGACTTATTAATCAAATCATGTTTGAATAACTCACTGAAGTGTTTCTTTTATGCAATAAAAGTGTAAATTCAAGTTTTTTCAGGTGTTGATAATTGCAGTTAGCATCAAGTTAGTTTAACACCTTAGTGCATAATCCATTTTGAGGGCCTCTGCAAATGTAAATGCCCCTAAAGCCCCAGTCTGCATTTAGGGCAAAAAAAAGCCCTTTCGTGAATATTCTTTGAATATTTTTTCTTGATGTAGTCTTATGGAAGATGAGTTACATAAATATACAAATCAATCACAAATGGCGGCTTTTTTGTGAAACGCATGATGTGCAGTATAAAGTAAAATATGTAAATTAGATTTTGGTCTGTGAAATACCCCCGCATTCAGGAGCGGTATACAAATTGTAGTCCGAAACGTTGTGGGTCATAAATATTCATCAAGTTAGACCAATATTTGAATTATTGCTTCTCAATCAATTGCATTACCGAATATTGAAAGGACAAATTCATGCTTATCTTTGATAATAAAATTTTAGTTTTTTGTGTCGTCTAAGATAATTGTCTTGTGTTTCGGAAATGTTGATGAACACAGACAGGGGCTTTAAAAAATAGTGAATGAACCCTATATGATACAGTCCACTTGTTAATATGTATTTACAATTTTATTCCTGTGTTTCAGACACTAGACACATTAAATGATCACACAGTAGTTACATACAGTACAGCGGCAGAAGCTTTGGGAGGTCTTATATCTGCACGAGATTTCGTAAATTTACGTCAATGGATAGAAATTGATCCCAATACATTCCTGATACATGGTGTATCATGTTTGCATCCATCCATGCCCGAACAAAAAGGAATAGTAAGGTATGAATTTCAGATTGTCAGGGTCAATTGGTACAAGATTTCGTAAATTCATGTCAATGGATAGAAATTTATCCAAAAACATTCCTGATACACTGTGTATCAGTTGTTTGCATCTGTCCATGCCAAAACAAAAAGGAATTGTCAGGTATGAATTTACAATAATCAAATCTTACCACCACAAGATTGCCTAAATATATGATAGTGGAAGGAAATTGATCCTAAAATATTCCTAATTAATGGTGTGTCATATTTGCATCTTCTTTGACCTTAAATTGTAAGGGTCCATACTACACAAATAGTCTATTTTGAAATTTTTTGCCTAGATATTGATAGATCGGGGGCATATTGTTTTACTAGTGTCTTTCAATCTGTCTGTCTGTCTACAAAATCTTAAATTTGGCATAAATGTTCCTCTCAACATCTGTATCTTTGAAGGTGAAGGTCATCTGACAAGGTCAATTATCGAGGTCAAACTTCAAAAAACCTTTTTGTGGGCATTGGTGTTTTAAGATCACATTCTTGTTTATCTTTGAATTCAATAAGTAGGGCTCTGACTTCCTGATTGGAGTATAAAGTACCTATGTTACTCCATTTTTATCATTTTTGAAGCAGCTGATCAAGGGCTAATCTTGGATTTCATATTCAAATATATTGATTATATTTTACAAAACCTTAATATTTTGTTTGATACAAAACTACAAAATGTATGAAATTAGATCATAGCTAAATATAAGCTTATGTTTTCATGTTGGGTGATTTTGTTTGGTGTATGGTTCCATATATTATAAAGAATGAAAAATAGTTAATGTGTATACAATTTTACAGAGGAGAGAATCATGCAGGAGGATTGTTGTATGAAGTCAGCCCCAATGACCCAACAAAATGCAATTTATCATGGATAGTCAACACCGATCCAAAGGTCTGTGTTTTTTAATTGGAGAACAAATTACATGTACATGTTTCATTATCCTGAAACTAGTGAATCTGAAATTTTATTTCTAACAAATAACCAATATTTGGGACATTTCTTCTATTCTTTTTAACTCTTGTCATGCTGAATATACCATGGTTTAAAAGGGAAATTCAGAAGGTATAGACCAAGATCAGACTGCACATAATGTGCACATAATGTGCAGACTGATCTTTTCCTATACCTCCTGCAAAAGCTGAAATATTCCTGGTTCAGCATGACAAGGGTTACTATGCATCTTATTAACCAGACTTATAGTTAAAATTCTAACAAGGTCAAAGTCCCTAATATCAAGGTTAATTTTGTAAAACAAGAGGGCAGTGAGGTTTGAGACTGACTCTGTATGGGCCTTTCCGAAAATATAGAAATGGAGTTATCGAACTTGAATACTCTCCGGTGCATTGAAAGAACAAACGGTCATAACTCTCCATTTCTGGGTAGCAAATTTCAGATCGATAATATGGTTGATATAGAAGCGTCTTTGAAATCAACGCGAAAAAACAGGTTTATAGGAATTTCCGAAAATATAGAAAAAGAGTAATCGGGCCTAACTACTCTCCAGTTTATTTGAACATGGAGACGGTCGTCAGTCTATTTCTAGGTAGCAAATTTCTGATTCAAAATGGCTTAGAAAAAAATCCTTTGGGTCAGGATTAAACAGGGACACTCAATACTGTATAATTAGGGTCCGTGTACAAACCCATTACCAGACCACAAAATTTTAAAGTTAGTCTAAATCAAAAGAGTATGCGAATGATATTTTTAGCAGACAAAACTTTGAATGTCTTTGAAGAACAATTACTCTTCTTTATTTCATTTATGTATATCTTGATAATTCAGTCTATTTTGACATTGAATGGATTAGATTATCGAACCTATATATTTTAAACCAATCCCTAGAAATTAAATTTGACTTTTTGAATTTTTATATGATAAAGAAAAAAAACGAAGAAAGGAGACTATTGATTTATTAGATGAAATGTAATATGGTGTTTTTTTCTTCTTGATAAAGTGTCGATGTCCGTCCATGAAAATTATTTGACACATCTTTTGAAAACAACTTTGATTTGATTGTTTGTGTGAATTTCTTTCATGATGACTATTCATTATCATTATTTCAATACAAGCCCTAGCATAATCGTTTGTAACAAAAAGAATGCGCTGATTAGCAATAAACCAGACGACAAAAATGAAAGGCGGTCAAATTTAATTCTATACAGATATAAACTTAAAGTATGGAAATAAAAGACAAATACAGTTAGCTGTAATTTCAAAAATGTAGAAATAATTCCAAGCAGTTGGTATTTCAAGTCTTAATGATCCAAATTAATATATGTTCTTATATCGAAATTGGCTTTTTAAGTACATGTAAAAATGTACTCACAATTTCCGTTAAGACTTTTCTATTTAATTTTTAAATCGCCAATAATTATGCATGTCATATTACATGCATGCATTTTGAGGGTTAACCATAAATGTTCAAGTTGAACAGATAAATAAAGATTCTTTTCTAATCTGTTAAGATTTAAGTTTAACACTAACCTCATATGAATCCATAATATTATCCAAATTCTAGTACTTTCGAAACGCAGTAATATCCCTTAAATAAAATTTTGTTTTATCTATCTCCTTGTTAATATTTGATTAAAAAAAAAAAAACAATTACGATTACGTAATGTCATATGCCACGTGCGCCGCTTCATTGTCAACAGTGGGATGTTTATTTAACACACGTGTTGTAATTTATGTCTGCTACTGTCATGGTTTACCGCTCTTCGATCCCTATGGCTTCCTCTGCCCATCGAAAACCCTTTCTACAAAGTAACACATGCATACGTACAAAAAAAGATATGATCATATTTTTTTTCTAAAACTATTATTTATTTTCGGTCACTACAGCCATATTTCATGAGTGTCTAATCATTAAAAATAAGCAGGGCAGGTCATTTGCATTCATTGCCAAATGTACTTAGCTCAACCCTGTCCTATTCACACTTTAATTTAACAAGTATACAACAAAGGCAAAATGAAATTTTGAACAGGACTGAAAGGGGCTCGTGCTGAATAAAAATGCTTGACTCTAAATGAATATTTTATACATGACCCCTATACTGAAAAGAACGTGAAACCAACTTTAACCTAGTCTGACATATCTATGCAATTAACAAACTGCGCTGACATTATCTTTGTTCCATACGCGGTGTGAACATTTATTGTGCCAAAACAAATCACTGCTGTGAAAATTAACTTTTCACACAAAGAAATGAAAAAGGTATGGTAAAAATATCGCAAACGCTAACATATCCATAAACATGCTTCATTAACTGAAAGATCGCCTATACGACGGTTTGAGTTCTCTTTTTGCCATGAAGTTTCAATATCGATATACCACCATTTCTTCAACGTATTTGTAAATTTCACTTAGATTAAGCGCCAACTGATATTTTTTTAAATTCTGTCTTGAGCATATATTTAACTTTTTGTTTTCTAATAAGAAAAAGAAACATCCTAGTTATTTTTATTTCGTGATTGGTCAACTTTTAAAAGTACAAAAATGAGTAAGTTTGAACCGCGATTACGACGTTAGTAGGAACTGGAACAATGATTTATATAGATGAACAATAATTTACTATTGAGCCGGCTACATATTGTATGATTTAAGATTACCATTGGATTTTTATCGAAAAATACTTAACTAAATAAATAAAGGATCTAGTAAAAGTGTACAAACAATGAACTACCTGTAAAATAACTTAAATGAAAACGAAAATTACAAAAATAAAAAGCTTTTAAACAATTATTATCGGCATTATCGTCTACAAACGGACTTTCATCTGTAATCTTTCAATGTTTTCTGTAAAGATTTGCTACCTGAACAAGGGAAGCCACTCTAGCGGATTATAGGGAAAAAGGGAGGTAAACCACTTTTTTCGGAAAGGCCCATTAGCTACTATAATATGTAACATGGTACCGTATTGGAAATTATATTTCTAAAACTAAATTGAATATTGCTGGTGCTTAATTCCATACAAGTATACAAAAATATATTTTGCATAACAATTCATAAGGCTCCTACTACATTTTGTTTTCTGACTAATCCAGTCCATTTTCAATAGGAACTTTTGTGACCCTTATAGACATTCTGTGAAAATTTCAAGGGAGTATATTTGTAAAACAAATTTAGTACAATTTGTGTGTAATGATTGCTTTTTTTCCAGGGCTGGATACCCCAGGCAGCAGTTGAAAAGGCTATGAAGGGACTTTTGGACACTTATTATAAAGCTCTCAAACAATATTATAAAGATGGAATTCCAGCTGAGTGATGGTTCTAACTGGAGTGTTTTGGGTTGTTTATTTTTTTCAGGGTCAAGCACAACAAATCTTCATGAATTTTAACACTTTCCCTATTTTCAAAGTTTTAGACTGGCCCAATTTAGAGAAAGTGAAGACCATATAAAATATTGGGTCCAATTTCAAGAGAACCCAATGATTTTGATAGAAAATATCGTGGGAAAGAGAAAAATTGCTTGTGACAAGTAATTTATTTTTTCCTGCAATACTTTCTCTGGTATAAAACCATGGGGACATAAATCTTCTGACAGTGAAGGAAGGGTTAAAGCTCATTGAAGGACAGAGTGTTTTGAATTACCTTACCAGTATTTTATGGAGGTTGAATTCCACTTAATTGATTCATCTATACAATACAAACTATTTCTTAAGGACTGATTCTGTTATTATAATTTATTGGCTCAGTGCGAAACAGTTGTAACTGCCTATAAGCATACAAGCTTTTACAACTATTTCGTGATTAGTCATGTTTTTTTTTTTTTTTTTGTGCAAGGTCTATAATTCTATCAATCAGTAAACCACAAATGATATATACTCCTCAAAACTCCTAAGCGGCCACTTGCCTTTTTGGAAATATGTTATTAATGCCGAATGGCATCCTCCCATTTTTGCTTGAATAATGTAGCCAAATCATTTATGAAGACAACAAGAGAAAAATCGATGAAATGATTTAACAAGAAATGTTTTAAAATCAAACGAAAGTAGGAGTACCCTCGATTTCAAAGTTAACATTGGTGGGTGGGGTATTTTCGACATTTCTTGTTAGGATAAGGATTGTATAGAAAGATTTGGCATTTCTTATTAATTTTAGAAGTCCACAGGCACAGACTTTTGAACTTGAGGGTACATGCATTTAATTCCGTCTTTAGGACTTACTGATGCATTAGTTTACAAAACAATGGGATAGGATGATGACTGAATGGCCACTCTTTCGAAAGACAAAGTTCACATTTCAAAATAAAAACGGTAAATGTGTGAAAGATCGTGAAAGGTAAGATGGCCGCTTAGAACTTTTGAGTAGTATAGTTTCACAAGTTGTTGAACTTTTGTTGTTTGCAGATTGGAAGATTTATATATCTTACATGAAAAACAAAAGATTCTTCTAAAAAAAATCATAGAAAAAATGAGATAACTTACAAAACTATTAGGATTAATTCTCTTCTAAGGAACGTCATTTTGAATGCTATTACAAGTTCAAGTAATGACATCATCTTTTGAATGGCCCCATTAATTTTATAAACATGACATGATTGAAGGCAGGGTTAATTTTTTTTATAATTTCACTGAATGGTGTAATCTAAGGTAAAATTATCAAGTGGTAATCAACCGAGAAATCTCTTTATTCCACTAGGGCCCAGTTGTATATATATAATCATTAGATTCAATGTAAGATTGATTTATATCTTTCATCAAGTGTACAACATAATTTACAGGAGTGGTGAAGCTAAATAAAAGATTTATTGTTCTTACATGAAAACAAATTGTTGCTATTTTTCTTTAACCCTTTGCTGTTTAATCCCTGCTTTTCACGTGCCTGTGATTTTATGATTGAGAAAACTTTGTGAAAAAAGAAGAAATTGCTTCTGACAAGCAATTTCTTCTTTTTCCACACTATTTTCTACCCTACTAGATGGTTATTTTTCAAATTAAATCCACTTTTAATTTTCGTCTGCAAAACCTTTGAATTTGGACAGGTCCAAAATTTTGTAAAACAGGAAAGGGTTAAGACAAAAATTATGTGAAAAGTGAAAATTCTCTTAAAGAATGTCATTTCGCCTGTGATTGATACTTGTATGTCATGACATCATATAATTTGGCTCCACTTTGGTGATTTCAAAAAGAGTGAAATGATCGTAAGCGGGGTATGAATTCTGGATTGGAAGTAAAATTATAGAGTGATAATCTAATGCTGTTTCTTGATAATCCACCAAACAGCTTTCAAGTGAAAGAATAAAATTTTAACTGGAAGTTATGCTCAGCAAATCTGTTGGATTGAGCTGATATTATGGTCACAGAAGTATATGCAATGTTTCCAAGCAACAGTTAAATAAGAAACAGAAATATTACTGATAAACAACATGTATGCATGTAAAACTTAACCATAAATTCAAAGTCTGAATAGGGTAAAATTCACATGAAATAAGATATCAGAATAATAAATCTTTGTCTAGGGGCTGATATTATGGTCACAGAAGTATGTGCAAAGTTTCAAAGCAATAGCTTTAGAAGAAACAGAGATTTTAAACACTTGCACATAAGAACTTAACAAAAGCATTATGCCAATGCTGACGGCCCTATTCTAAGAAAAGTCAAGCTTAAAAGTAATTTTCTTTGGGCTTTTCTTTGATTTTTTAAGAGTACTAAATTCTGGATTATTCAAAAGACCTGTAAACTTCACTCCTTAACTATGGTAAATTGCATTTATTAATGTATCACCTTCAGTTTTGATCTTGACTTTCCAGTCATACTTAATTAAATTTCGGGCATTTGTGGCTATTTCTTAACTTTTTGTAGCCTCTCATTAAGCCCCGCCCCCCCTCTATTCCAATAGAAAGGTAATAAATCTTATACAGTCAAACCTGTCTTAGTGGCCACCTGAATTCAGCAAGCAACCTGTCTTAAGCAGGGGCTTTTTGAATGTCCCATGGGTGCTTGCTTAAGACATGTTTGACTGTAATACCCCGGGGTTGTATTAGAGCGTTTACGGTTTTTGATATTTTATTAAAATGTTGTCATATTGTATTCTATTACATTTTATATTTTTCTTTTTTGTAGTAAAAAAGAAACTGTTACAATGGATATTGTTGTTGTTCATGTGTTCCATGAAAAAACTTGTAAGACCTTTTTTAAGCTTGGTTCTTTTTTTTCGAGAAAATCAGTTGTTGTCACCATCAGTGTCCTTCATGTTGGTATGACCTACTTAACCTTGGTCATATCTCTTGATATTGAAGATAACTTTATGAAACTTGGCATGTGCGATCACAATCACCAGAGCTATCCAAACTGTTATGCCCCCTTATTTGACTTTTACTTCTTGTTTGAATTGGGTTTTACGCCACTTTCAACAATCTTTCTGTTATATAGCAGCGGCTGAAGCACCTAACAATTGATTTCTTGCATTTCTCACACCAGTATTACCATTATGTTCATATCCTTTCCTAGCCTTGAGTCAGTCATTTTATCCTGTGTTTTCTGACAGATCAGCCCGGGTTTTTTTAAAAGAAGCTTCCTTATGGCACTACAATCATCCTGTGAAAGTTCAGAAATCAGATAAAGTTTGTGGACTATTGTATAAATGAGAATTGTATATGGACAGACAGAAAGATGGATGGACGGGAAATACACCTTTGCTATAGCTCTTCTTACCCTCAGTCAGTAGAGCTTAAAATCAGGCCTTCGTTAACCATTTCTCCCATGGTGACAGATATTGAGACTCTGGCGGGACAGGTCATATTTTCATAGATCAAGAAAGGTCAAGACAAGAAAAACACTGTTTATCTTTGATCTTTTTATTTCTACATCAGTGATCTTACTGTCATTTGATTTATTTTGACTAAAGTGCTCTACAGCGACACCATTTCATCTAAAAACTACAAGAATTTAAACTAACAAATTTTTGTTCACAAACTGTTTGTAAATGCAGCTCACCAAGTACGCAACATACAATTTCCACATGTACAAGCTTAAGTGATTCTTAAGCAACTATTTCTAAGACAGTCAAACTGTTATCACCTTTTATTTTCAATTTTCAATTGATCTTCGATTACTCAATCTTACTTAAATATCTATCTTTTAAGCTTAAACAATGTTAACAGAGATTTCCTAATGAAACCATTAGGAAAACTCGGTTAACACTGTCAAAGTTTATGATGTCTGAAACATTGTGGAACTATTTTGGGTCCACTACCTTAAAGAGTAAAAACCAATTTGGTTAATCAGAGTAAATATTCTCCTATTGAATAATCTTTTTCTTTGTTGTCTGCCTAGTCTGTTTTGGACCAGTCTAGAAATTTCCCTGTTTAACCCTTATCATGCTGAATTAAAATCCTCTTTCAGAATTGCACTCATATCAAAATACTAAAAGCCCTAGAATCTAAGGATGTAGTGAAAACTTTCTGTTTAAAACAATGTCATATACAACTGTGAAAGGTCACCAACAGGTGACCAAGATCAGACTACATGTGTGTGCAGGCTGATCTTTGAATATACGAAAAACTATCGCAGAAATTATAGACCATTATCAGCCTTCACAGATGTACAGTCTCATTTTGACCTACACTGCCTGCTATGAAATTATTTTGGGAACATCTATAGCAACCCTTGTTAAAATGTACTAACTATTGGCAATCTGTTTGAAACAATTTATCAATTCAGCAGGATAAAGGCTAATGGACTTATCTGTTTGTTTGTTTGAATGGGTTTAATGCCGCTTTCAACAATCTTTCAGTTATATTGCATAGGCTGGAGCACCTTTCAGTTATATTGCAGAGGCTGGAGCACCTAACAATGAATTCCTAGTTTATTTCACAAAAATTGTTACACCAGGACCACCACTTCATCCTTTCCAAGCCTACTGCCGCTATTCCACATAGGTCTATGATTATTAACCCATGATGGAAGACCAATAGTCGGGAAGGATCAGTGTCGCCGTAGGTGACGGAACCCGTGACCTTGTGATTTGAGAGCCAAGGCCTTACCAACTGTGCTATGACATAGCTCCAGATTAATGGACTAAAGTAAACTGCATTTACAGTTTTTGTAAACCACCATTACATTTCATCTAGATTGAATTTAAGTAAAATTTGCTTACAAAATAGAAGTCTATTATGATGTATTTAAACCATCAAAACTAATAAGGTTCTATGACATGAAATAACACAACTGACAAATTTACAAATTTTGGTAATCAAAGTAGAATTTGAAGATTCACTATCAAAGACAAATCTTATCTTTTTTTCCTTTCTTCTAATTTCATTCCTTGAAGAAATTCTGAATATCCACCCCTCCAGCAATCTCACCTAGTTCCCCTAGATTAGCAACAGCTTGTTCCCTGTATCAAAAATTTTGGTTTGCAGGAAAAATATACCTAATTTCATGCTAATATAGATCCACAAGTTTATGTGAACACCAAGAAACCCTTGTTGCTAATCATTTTCAATGTAAAATTGATCTGACACCTCACTCTTAATTGTTTATCTATAGTATATCTTTGGGGTTTTTTAATGCTCACGAAACATGGACAAGCATCAATAATTATTTTACACTAATTGTGGGGTCAGTACAAAACTAATGTAAGTGCCTGTTAGCGCCCTTCCTCTTATAACGGCGTCCACCCAAATAAAAGCACCCCTACATTTTTTCACTCGGAAAACTCACTTCAAATGCCTAAATTTAGGAACTTTTCAAGACTTTTTCTCTAATTGGAGAAGAATTTTCTCTAAACAATCAGATAAATGATTGTTTAGAGGAAATTCACCTCAAAGGAAAGGGGCCTAAAAGACATCAATTTTAATGATAGTTTTTATATCAGAAAATTTATACTAAATGAAAGCTCCCAGACCATGTTATGTATAGCTCCTGGGAGTGTTTATTAGGAGAAATACAGGACACTAGTTTTATGCCGACCCTCAAAATTAGATTTGCTACATTATAACAACATTTCATTTAAACATACAAAGTTTATAGTTAACCTACTCTCACAAGCACAACAAGTCCCCTGGAATCTTATATATCACAGATTGCCCGAAGTGCCCTCTCACTGCAGAGGTAACAAAACTTTGCTGTCAAATTTACAAAATAATTCATGTCCTTAGGCTTGTCCGTTTCAATAAATCGCCTATTTGTTTGTATGGGGTTTTATGCTGCGGCCTGCTTTTCACAATCTTTGTCATATTGTGGCAGCTGGGGCACCTCTCAATGGATTCCTGGTATTTCTCAAACCAGGACAATTACATCCTTTTCTAGCCTACAAATGCTATCCCACATAGGTTTACGATTATGAACCAATTGGCGACGTTTAAAAGACATGGAAATGTTAGAGCAATAGGTTTTATTATAACTCTATCAAATGTTTGGTAAAAAGGAAAATAAGTTTTTCGACAAGTGTCAATTTAAAGATCTTCTTAACTTTTATTCCATAAGCTGATTGTTTTATCTGCAATAAGATAAGCATGCTGGGCACTCCCAAGCTTTTACATAGATACCAGGCAAACCATCCATGCATTTGTGTTAACATTTTTCATATACTAAACAAAACTTCAAAAATAGCAGCGAACATTGTCACTGAGAGATAATGATATTCATTAACCCATTCTTGTACAATTAAATGATTATAATATGTCCCTGCAATTTCATAGAAAAAATATTGTGGAAAAGCAAGAAATTGTTTAAAACAAGCAATTTTCTGCCTTTTCCATAATATTTTCAACCAAGTAGGATAGTATTGGGTAAAAATTTAGCTAAGCTAATTAATCAACTTGTGCAACCTCTCTTAATTTTGACATTTTGAAATTTCTTAAGAGCAAGAAGAGGTTAACTATTTCAACCAAAATCAACAACAATCCTTTAGACATGCACAGGTAACCACATCATGAAATTGACATTCATCTCATTCAAAATCACTCACTGAATGCTCCAATCATGCATTCTAAACACTTGCTTCAATCACTCATAAACCCTCGCTCCACACATTCAATATCATTCAAAATTCATTCCAAATTCATTGTCAACTTGTCAATTTCACAATGTTTCCTACTGGTAGGTTTTGTTGGTAGAGCCTTTCAGGCATTTGAGTAAATATTTCAATTCATATAACATGAGTAAACAATTGAAAACTATGTACAAATTTGGTCCCAATACAGCTACAAAATTGATTCATTGTAAAATAACATACTGTACAAAACTTTCAATAAAACCCAGGCAAGAAATTAGCCTTTCCTTTTGTTCCTGAATTCTGCCTGTCATTTAAAACCTGAGAAAATACTGAGGAAAAAGAGATTAATTTCCTTTTCCAGCAATATTTTCTACCACATAGGCTACCTTTAATCAAAGTTCATTCAAGTTTCACTGTATAAAAAATGTGAATTTTGAACAACTTTGGTCACAATACCAAACAAGATGTGTTTGTGAAACACGGATGCCCCTGTAACGGCATTTTTTTTTTTCAAAGTTTGACCTTGACAGATGACCTTGACCTTGTCACATGACCTTGACTTTGGTACCAGCGGATGTGGATTATTGAGATCTATCATCATGCCAAATATTAGCTTTGTATCTTGAATAGGCTTGAAGATATTGGCAAGGTTAAGTTTTCAGGTTAAGTTTTCGGACAGACGGACGGACAGACAGACGGATGGACAGACAGACAGATGGACATGAGTAAAACAATATGCCCCCGATCTCTCGATAGGGGGCATAAAAATGGAATATTAAAAGAATTTACATGATAAGGGTTTTTTTTTCTGAATATCAATGCCAATTAAACAGCCATTTTTCATCTCATACTTTTTGCAAAATTTACCTAAATGAGTGATTCATAAATTATATGAGTGATAATATGTTATATGAAGTAGTAAATAAGATTTGCTTGGTTTCACATTGCCTTTTACATTTTTTTCATTCATACTGCAGAGGCCGGAGCACCCAACATTGAATTCCTGGTATTTCTCTACACAGCACTATCTTTACATCCTTTCCTAGCCTCCAGCTGCTATCCGGAAAGGATTTATTATTAGGGTTCAACTTAACTACTTTTTGCCACCAGCCTTAAGGACCTGTTCGCTCTAATAATTTAAAGGTCCTCCCCATCCCTCCAGGAAAACTATGCTTTTTTTTTTTTTAGGAGTATATTGTAAGAAAAACATTGAGAAAAGAAGAAATTGCTTGTGATAAGCAATTTCTTCTTTGTCAGCAATGTTTTCGAGAGGCTAATGGAAATTTCAGATTTGGAGATGACCAGATTGAAAGAGATGAGGTTTTTACAAATAATTACTTACAGCCCGAAGGACCTGCAGCATTGCGACTTCTACCAATCCTCCCTAAAATCCAGTCTTGGACCAGAGGACTGGTGTTAATGTCAACCCCTGATAATTATTCACCCACTGGTGAGACACAAACGCTGAGAGGATATATATGTCCCCCTGCTGGGGATCAAACCCATGAAATCCCATGATTGAAGACTTCACTATGATGGCTGCTTACATATGTGAGAATAAGAGGCAGCTTAATTCAACACTGAGAATAGATAGACACCAATATAACAATATGTCCCCTATTTTATCAGTGCAAGAACACAAACATTTGAATAACTGTACACAATGCATGAGGTATACACATTTGAACACAATGTTGGTGGTATTTTACCTAAACGAACTATTTACAAATGAGTGATGAAATCACAATTTAGAAAATTACATACAGAAAAGAAAAACAACTTGTTTTACACAATAATATTTACACATGAAGTTGCTTCACTCAAAAATATTATCTTTTTTGCTTAATTGTTTTTTGTAAAGTCAAAGGCTAGCTGTAAGTTCTGTATCGTTATAGGTGATAGTGATGACTGATTAATCAATATAATCTTTAATCAGTTGGTTTAAGCTTTCGATACAGATTATCAATTAAGAAATCTCATAATCCATTAATTGGTAAATTGCTACCGTTTAATGATTTGAAAAATTTATGTCACTTACAGACTTCACGAAATACACATATTTTTTACTGGACAGTGGGTCTGGTAAATTTAAAATTATTACCAGACCGACCGATATTCCACCAGACCGACCTAAATTCCACCAGACCGAACCATAGAAAATATTGTGTATGTGGCTAGATTTTGCCGGTCATTCGGTCCTGTATTCATGCAAAACTTATAGGACCAGCATGATTTTTACCAGACATGTCAGTGGGACCGGCGGTATTTCGTGAAGTCTGCACTTATTTAGTCTGGAGTACTTCTTATTTTCTGGTAACATCCTTTTATCGGTGCTAAACAATTAATTTCCAACTAACCCTGAGAATGGACCTACACTTAACCACCGGTGGTCATTGACCACTGATGGTTCAATGTAGGTCCATTCTAGATACACTAAATGACACATTAAATTACGTGTTTTCTATCATATGCCTAGTTAGGGCCTTAGTGTTTATTCATTGAAAATAGTATTGTTTTCCCAGAAACCAATTGTAGAGTTTGCAAAGCAAAATTTAACTAAGTGAAGAATTTTGTTTTCTCAGCACAAACCAATTGTATGTGCCTGTTATTATAATGACATTTACAACTATTTCGCACTGAGCCATTGGTTTGTTAAAATTTCCCACCAAATATTCTTAATTTCTCATTAGATTCAGGTAAATGAAATTTTTTTGCTTATGCTATTCCTAGCCAGAATTATCCCTGCAGAGGCTATAGAAATAACAAATTTTCTATTAATAGCCATTATGAAAATTGAAGTTAAAAAGTATAACACAGATAACAAAAATTGATACAAAAATATACAATTCTATTGAGCAATATAAAATGAATTGTTTAAAAGAATGAATGTTGAACACATTATGTGGTAATGGCAGATCTTGCTATTTATGACAAATGTTGTGTAGAAAAATATATTGCTATACTTTAACCCTTGTCATGCTGAACCCAGAATATTCCTGCTTTGGCAGGAGCTATAGACAAACATCAGCCTGCACATACGTGCAGTCTGATGTTAGCCTACACCACCTGTTTCTCACTTCCCAAAATTGTTGATAGATTTAGTTTTTTAAAAAAAAATGACCTACAGTTTGTACTTTCAGTGCTTTTTGCCCTTTGATTTTGATGAAAATTTGTAGCCAAAAGATATTCAGCATGACAAGAGTTCATGTTGAATTTTATAAACCTACAAATATTTATTACATTTATAAAAGTAAAAGCAGTGGTGTTTGTTTGTAACATAGACAATACAAAATTTCATGGAACATAAAACATAAAACAAACACTACTGTTGTGTCTTCATTATAAAAAGATTATGTTTAAGGTAGTCGACCCGTAATAGTTTTGCAACATCTCAGAAATAATGATCTTTAACAGTGTTAAACAAGGATCCCTAATGATTTTCATTAGGAAATCTTGGTTAACATTGTGAAAGATTATGTGGTACAAAATGTTGCAGAACTATTACGGGTCCACTACCTTAATGGTTTACAGTTTTCCAGCCAAGATTATGTTGGTAATACCGGCTTTTTTGTTCAAGATAGATTGGACTTGATAGTCTCCACTATTGAGTAATTTGATCTTTCCTTCATTTTTTGTGATTACATAAAATCTTCAGCTATATTCAAATTTAATCAATAGATTTCAAAGCTATGAAATTGTTCTCAGCTAGTTATTTCTACATCATCAAATCTACATCTTAAAGTTCATAAAAATATAGACATAATTTCACTACTGAATTATAAACAAGTTGCATAATAAAGGCAAATAGCACTTCATAATATAGGCAACAATTGATTTATGGCATAATTCTTTGTATAATTTGGTCCTACATTACCTTACAAAACAAAATAACCCTTTTCCATACAATTAACAAAATCTTTGATAGCAAAGAAAAACATTGTGCAAAGGAAAATTAGTGTATAAATGATAAAAAATCAATGCCTCTTTTTTTCTATCCTGTAGATTTTTTGTAGTTTACTTTTTTTTTTCAATTTAGCAAAAACAGGGTTTGACACTAAGGGAGTACCTGTTTGGACAACTCTCCTTAGATTGTAAGTAAGGAGACCCATCGACTCCCTGGTTAATACAAGAATAATTAAACAAACATGATAACAAGAGCTGTCAGAGGACAGCGAAGCTCGACTATTCCTAGTGCTGGATAGTAACAGCAAATCAATATCGACATTGGAAATTCAATAAAATGAAAGTCAAGAGAAAAGATTATTTGTCTAGAGGCTGATATTATGGTCACAGAAGCATGTGCAGAGTTTCAAAGCAATAGCTTTAGTAGGAACAGATATATAACTAACATAAAACATTTGCACGTAAAAACTTAACCAAGATTTTCTAAGGCCAAAAAGGGTTAAAATTCCACTAAATTAAATATCAGAGTAATGAATCTTTTTCTGTGGGCTAATATTATGGTCAAAGAAGCATGTGTAAAGTTTCCAAGCAACAGCTGTAGTAGAAATAGAGATAATACACAAATACAACATTTGCACGTAAAAACTTTCTAAGTCCATAAAGGGTTATAAATCTACTAAATTCAATACCAGAGAATTGAATCTTTATTAAGAGGCTGTTGTTATGAACATTGAAGCATGTGCAAAGTTTGAAAGCAATAGCTTTAATAGAATTAGAGATGTAACTGATGTACAACATTTGCACGTAAAAACTTAACCAAGACTTTCTGAGTCTGAGTCTGAAAAAGGTTAAAATTCCACTAAATTCAATATCAGAGTAATAAATCTTTGTCTAGAGGGTGATATCATGGTAACAGAAGCATGTGTAGAGTTTCCAAGCAAAAGCCTATGTAGAAATAGAGCTATAACTGATGTACAACATTTGCACGTAAAAACTTAACCAAGATTTCTAAGTCCGAAAAGGGTTAAAATTCCACTTAATTCAAAATGAGAGTATTGAATCTTTGTCTAGAGGCTGATATTATGGTCATAGAAGCATGTGCAAAGTTTCAAAGCAATAGCTTTAGTAGAAATAGAGATATTACAGAAATACAACATTTGCACGTAAAAACTTAACCAAGATTTTCTAAGTCCGAAAAGGGTTAAAATTTCATTAAATTCAATATGAGAGTAATGAATCTTTGTCAAGAGGCTGATATTATGGTCACAGAAGCATTTGTAAAGTTGCAAAGCAATAGCTTTAATAGAAACAGAAATATTACAGATAAACAACATTTGCACGTAAAAACTTAACCAAGATTTCTAAGTCCGAAAAGGGTTAAAATTCCACTAAATTCAATATTAGAGTATTGAATCTTTGTCTAGATGCTGATATTATGGTCACAGAAGCATGTGCAAAGTTTCAAAGCAATAGCTTTAATAGAAACAGAGATTTTAAACACTTGCACGTAAAAACTTAACCAAAGCATTACGCCGACGCCGACGCTGACGCCGACGCCCGGGTGACTTGAATAGCCCCCCTATTCTTCGAATAGTCGAGCTAAAAATAATTACTAAGGTGTTTCTTTTTCAATCCTCGTTAAAACTGTACATCTTTTTCAAGTATTAAAGTGTTGAAGTTTGATTGAATCTACAAGAATTTAGAAACAAAACCATCTGTTTAGAAGGAGAAACTTGTGGAAAAGAAGAAATTTCTTGTGATATGAAATTTCTTCTTTTCAACAAAATTCTCCCCATTATGAAATTTGTATTCATTACTTCCAGCTTAGACTCCTTGATTTCCTTACTCATAGAAGTAAGTGCCAAACCCTGAAAAATATAATTTTGTTGTCTGGAAAAGGGCTATGAAATTGATATACATGTATTTCATTGAAAAGATTGCTTAACTATTTACACTTCGAGATTTTTTTCTCTACAACTTCTAAAACTGTACTAAAATCTTTGGCTAGTTTCATGGCTTCTTCTACCCTGAAAAATAAAGAGAACGAGAATAAGCAGAGACACAGATACAGTAAACAACATTGTGAAATTGACAAGGTGAATGATTTTGGAGTGATTAGGGATTGAAATTGAATGAGTGTGTGGAGCGAGTTTGGAGTGAATTTAATGGGAGGTAATCCAATATTGCTAATTTTGGTCAGGACAAACAAAATTGGCAATATTGATTAACTCCCTAAAATAAAATATGCATACAGGTTCTATAGATAGCTTCCTATTTCTTCAAAAACCTATTGGACCCTTACAATTTGAATTATGTCAGTGAAATAGTGATTTTTCTCTGTCTAGATTTATTTTGAATGACATTGTTGATTATGTAGTTTCCAATGGGTTTGAATGTTTTTGAATGGTTGTAGTGAGTGTTAGGAATGAATGAATGGAGCGCTGAGTGAGCGATTTGGAATGGTTTCACGGATGTGGAAATAAGACTTTTCTCCACTTGTCAATGGACAAGTAAATGACGATTTCCTACTTGTCCATGATCAAAATGAACTTGCCCGAAACAAAATGAATGGATAGAAAAAGAGAAAACATTGTTTTTTAATGAAGAAAATGCGGCAACCCAGCATTTTCTTCATTCAAGACGATGTTTTCTTCCCTTTGATACAAACAATAGGATGGCTTTTCTCTTATATATTCGCTTGTCAAAGGACAAGTGGCCTAGGAAACAGAACTTGCCCACAAGTTAGAAAGCCAATGTCGGACAAGTCGGGCATGGGAATTCCAAATCCCTGGGTTTTGATTGAGACAAATGTCAATTTCACGATTTAACTAACTGTAAAGGGGGGGGAGGAGGGAGTAAAGCCAGTCTGAAATCTTTATTTCTAATTGAAACCATATGTTGTAGGTACTTATTTGAATCTTCTAAAAAAGACACAATATTGGATTCGAAAGTATAATTGAAATAATTCATTTTAAATTCAAAATACCCCCTCTCTAAATGTAGCTCTGGATTAAGTTTACACAACAATGAGTGGTTTTAATTTTTACAACCAAACTACCACTTGAGCAAGAATAAAGGGTTCTGCAACAAAACAACTATTACATTCTTCCCACAAGGTTTCTGTCTGACATCCAAAAATGACAAAAGGAAATCTTTATTAATAAACATTTATCCTATGGCGTTCAAAGATGGTCTTTTTTTACATGACAGATCGTGAACATGCATGAAATGAACAACTAAATGAGCCATTGTGCGACATTTCGGACAATTTCATATGTGTGCAAAGCAAAGCTTCTGGCCAGCCTGTGCATCTGCACAATCTGACCAGTCTCTTCACTGTGCACATTACACGTATAGATAGAAAAGGTCTTAATTTCTCTTCTGGCCGTCAGCATATCAATGGCTCAGCAGGAAACAGTTGTAACTGCCTATTTGTTTATAGGCAGTTACAACTGTTTCCCACTGAGCCATTAATATATTCTTATTGCATTGTGTCATTGTTTTCACTGCTTAACGTTTGTATCTCGCTAACATGTGAAATGGAAATGTCATGCATAGGCTCATTAATTGTACTTACTGAGCTTTAATCTCTGTATATCTATTTTTATCTAGATTGCTATGTTTGACGGCAGATTTACACTGGGCGGCTGCCCCTTTAAAACATTGTTGTTTGGTTTTGTTGTGGGCATCGTTATCCCAGTCAGGTAGCCTGTCTATAAAATCCACAGCCTTGATGGTATACTCGATACAGGCGTCCCATGATTCCGTCTCCAACAACTGTTTGCCTTGAGCCATGCAGGATAACTGTAGAGGGAAGGGAAATACGAGATAAGCCTAATTCAGAGTATTTGTTTGAATGGGGTTTTACGCCGCTTTTAAGATTAATGCAGTCATATTGCAGTGGCTGGAGCACCTAACAACGGATTCCTGGTATTTCAGGGCTTGAAAATTCTACTCGTCCGCTTGTCCTGAATGATTTTTTCCTTCTTTGTCTATATAAGCAGGACCAGTGAATTTTGCAAAATTTCACTTTTGAAATTAATGTATAACTATATTTTCTTATATAGCAGGATGAGTTGAAATTTCAAGAATTTTCAAGCCCCGGTATTTCTCACACCAGTACTACCACCGTGGACATCCTTTCCTAGCCTCCAGCTACTTTCCCACATAGTACTATTATCAACCCATTGGTTGGAGAAAAATATTCAGAAATGATAAGTGCCCCGTCAGGCATCGAATCCGAGACCTGTAGATTTGCAGTCTGACAAGCTACCGATTGCGCTATGATGCGGGCTAATTCAGTGTAAGATCTATTTATCCTTCATTGAGTTATCAATAAAAGCTATATTTTTCTGAGTGGCAAAGCTTTAGATGTTCATAGAAAAATCAAGATGTGTTTGTGAAACACGAATGCCCCCGGAACGGCATTTTTTTTTCAAAGTTTGACCTTGACAGTTGACCTTGACCTTGTCACATGACCTTGACTTTGGTACCAGCGGATGCGGATCATTGAGATCTATCATCATGCCAAATATTAGCTTTGTATCTTGATTAGGCTTGAAGATATTTGCAAGGACAGACGGACAGACAGACGGACATGAGTAAAACAATATGCCCCCAATCTCTCCATACGGGGGCATAAAAAAGATTTTTCTTATTGATATTACATGAAGAACAAACAAATCTTCCATTTCTTTTATGAAAGAATTGGACATCAGGTAAAATTTTGGAGAACAAAAAGGCACAAGTTATAAAACCCATTTCCAGGCATAATTTCTCCCAAGTTTTGTTTCCCTTTTGTTTTTTAATAGACAATCAGACAAAAACAACAGTAAAACACTTTTCCCACATTAAAAATAAAAATGTAAGAATCTTTCAATCCTTTGGCCTATGAAAAACAGTTAACTTTAAAATTATCAATGAAATCTAAAACAAGATATATCCCTTAAGTTTTATTTAGAGGTCATGAAGTCATGATAGGGGTTCTTAATGACTCAATACTAACTTTGAAGTCATCTCTGCTGCAGCCCTGTTTAAATTGAAATTGAAATAATAACAAGAGATGTTTGTAAAACATTTATGTCCCCCTCCCATAAAAGCAGGTCAATAGCTTATTCTTTGTCAATCAACAAAGGGCTATGACTCAAAAAATATGATGAGTAGAGTTATGGTTCTTGTGCACTGCACGTCTCCTCAATTAGATTTATCCACCTGTGAATTTTAATGGTTAGGGTTTTCATACTTTTTGAGATATGCTCTTCGAAGGGGGACATAACTAAGCAGAGGAACAGAAAAGAGGGGGTAACTCCAGTCTAAAAACTTTATTTTCAATGAAACCCTATGATGTGGGTGCTCAATTGAATTGTCTCATCAAGACAATTCAAATGAGTACCCACAAGATAGGGTTTGAGCAAGAATTAGTGAAATATTAAAATTTGAAATCCAGAATATCCTCTCTATCTGCAGCTCGGCTAAGAAATGTTGTCAGCACTTGAGCTTGACCCTTAACCCTTTCCTGTTTTAAACAATTTTGGAACTGTCCAAATTCAAAGGTTTTGCAGACGAAGATTTAAAGTGGATTTAATTTGAAAAGTAACCATTCTGTTGGGTAGAAAATAGTGTGGAAAAAAAGGAAATTGCTTGTCAGAAGCAATTTCTTCTTTTATCACTATGTTTTCTCAATCGTAATATAACAGGCACGTTAAAAGCAGGGATTAAACAGCAAAGGGTTTAACCAGGATTTTGACCCTCAAAAAACATGAAGATATCCTATTTTGATCCTAAGGAGGCTAAGAAGTCAATGACTCCTCATTTCAAATACTAACACAAGCCCCCTATTTTACAGGATCATTTTTGTTGAGATCTGTGCAAATTTTCTAATTTTTCTGTAAGAAATCTCATTCAATGTGGCTAAATGAGAAAAAAATCTACAGCAAAATATATTTTTAACAAAGGATTTGATTGAATCTGCCCTTGAAAACTTGGTATATCTCATAAGTTTTGGGTGAATGAGATTTTTCGCCCATGACATTCAGGTCAATAATTTCCCTGTGTTATGTTTCTATTGTTTCGTTGGATCATTTCAAATACTTACTTTGAAGTTATCTAGATGTGTTTTGACTCGTCTAAAACAGAAAGCATCTCTACTGGAGCCCCATTTTGAGTGGGGTAATGATTTATAGATGTCATGTCTGTAATGCTCCAGTTGATCTAACATCGGGGACACATCGGGCTCTGGTACAAGTCTCTCTATCTCCTATAATATGAAACAAATCCAGTTTTTCAACCCTTATCATGCTGAACCCGGAATATTCCTGTTTTGACAGGAGTATAGACAAAGATCAGCCTGCACCTATGTGCAGTCTGATCTTAGTCAACACCACCTGTCTGTCCCCTGTCAGGGCAGAGATGTTAACTAATTTAATCTCCAAAAAGAAAGATTATCTTCACCCTTGGATTCCAGGGCTTTCAGTTCTTTGTTATTAGAGCCATTCTGAAAGAGGATTTTAATTCAGCATTCATGACAAGGGTTAACCTTTTGCAAGACAACCAAATATTTGGGCAAATCAATAGAAGTCGCAATCTTGCAGATGACTTTCTGAAGTTGATGAAAATTTGAAGATTTTTTCTTGTCTTATTGGGATGAAAATATTGTGGACAATGAAGAAAGTGCATGTCACAAGTAATTTTTTGCGCATCAAAAAATGTATTGGAATGGGTTAACTGAAAACTTACGTTCAAAATTGTCTTAAGGTAGTGGACCCGTAATAGACCCACAAAGTAACAGATGTCATGAACTTTAACTGTGTTAACCGAGGTTTCCTAATGATTTTCATTAGGAAACCTTGGTTAATACTGTGAAAGAACATGTGGTCCAAAATGTTGCGGAACTAGTACGGTTTCACTACCTTAATTTATGAGTTGTGAAAGTAATCACAAGAATCTCATAAAACAGGGGCTAGCATCATTTGCGTTACATTAACACCAGTAGTGCTAGCAGAATTAAACAGCAATAAACGTATAGTGATGTTAGAAGGGTTAATATTTTGCAGACTTTTTTAAATGTGTTTTTATGTCCTCCAGTACATCCCAACATGAATTTATTTTGAAAGTGTGCAGTAGGCAATTTACTGTCTGAACAGATCTTACAAATGTTATTAACCCTTGTAATGCTGAATGAATATTGGCTTAAATTTTTCATCAAAATCACAGGGCAAAGAGCACTGAAAATTTCAACTGTAGGTCAATTTTTATTTGAAAAACTAAACATATTGACAATTTTGGTTTGAAAGTGAGAAACAGGTGGTGTAGACTTACATCAGACTGCACGTGTGTGCAGGCTGATATTGGTCTATAGCTAATGCCAAAGCTGTAATATTCCGGGTTCAGCATGACAAGAGTCAAGATATGATCCATGATTTTTTAAATGATCTTGATCATGGTACAGGCTATCATTGTTACAAGTAACAACTTGTACCAACTTTGTGTTGTTCAACCCAAGCAGGCTTATCAATAAAAATTTATGAACAAGCTAGTTAATTGGTGATTTGGTGAAACAGTAATTAGATGATAAATCATTTTAATAACAAGAGATGAAGCTCAGCTTACCTTTTGTACCTCTGGTCTATCTTTAGCCATTGCTTCAAACAAACATACTAGCTGATCTTGGCTCAGGGCTGACAGCTTCCGTCTCCACCCTGGACCAGACACTATACTACCTTTCTTCCTTTTGGATGGAGTACAGTCCTGCAAAATGGCATTACAAAATTAAAACTTTAACCAAATCCATCAAATCATGCTACTTAAGTAAACAAACATATTGGAAAACAAGAGCTGTCACTGTAAGATGACAATGCCCCCGACACCGCTTTGATTTTAAATTATGGCCAATCTATGTTGAAGGTCAAGGTCATCCAGGGGTCAAGGTCACCAAAGTATGTGCCTACAGAAAGGTAATGTACCAAGGAATGTTGTGGTAAAGTATGATGCGAATATGTTAAGTAATAAGGAAGTTATGGCCAATGTTAAAGTTTTTGGACGGAATGACGGACGGACGGACAGACGGACGGACGGACGGACAAGTCAAATTTATGATGCCTCCCTATCGGGGGCATAAAAAGCTGCTTGGGGGAAAGAAAGACCCACTTGAAGGATTTTATGTTAAAAATAGACTCTCGGCTTGGGGAAAATAACACACATACTTACTAAAAGAAAAACTTGAACTTAAAAGAATATGTGATCATGTCTGAATTCCTTGCTTTTTACTTATGAGATAGCTCTCAATATTTGGGGATCCCAGGCATACTTCAACATTTGCAATGTCAAATCCTAACAAAAACCTTTTTGCTGAACAGATGACAGATGACAAGTGTTTTTTCTAAGAAATTGTAGCCGATGATCAGCCCCTTCCCTTCTTTACAAGGTTTTCCAATGGTAGTTTTTACATGAGAAATATAAGTGATTGGATGATCATATCAGCTAATAGACTACTTTTAAAATCTAATATCTTGGAGTTTATTGAAATCTTTCAAGCATTTTTGGAAGTCAAGCAAAATATACTGCTGACAATTTTCCCCGTGTAGGCTGAAACAGCTTATTAAACATATTTTTCACCAAATAAGGAGCCCCAGCCCCTTCCCTTGACCTTAAAAAAAGCCCTGTACAAAACAACCCACCTTGTTCATGCTAGTGTCCATCTCCTCATGGCCCAACATAACCAGTCTTTTTCGTATCCTGTCTGTCTGAATTCTTGGACCTTGTACAGGGGTGCTTGTACTTATATCCGAGCCAAAGCTTGTGTCAAATGTTGTGTCAAATGACGAATCTGGCGACATCCCTGGACTTCCTGCATAATGAAGCAAATAAAATACTGTATTTCTACTATTTAAAGCTCCCAGGAGGTATACATAACATGGTCAGGGAGCCTTTTTATACATCTTCTGATTAAAAATAATCATTAAAATTGATGTTTTTTAGGCCCTTTTCCCTTTAATTTTAGGTAAATTTCCTCTAAACAGTCAGGGCTCTCATTAGGGTTTTGAAAGTCGGATTCTAGGAATTCAACTTCAGAAAAAGTTGGATTCCACACAAAAAAGTTGGATTCCATCATTATGAGGGTGGATTTTGTACCGTGCAAAACTGATATTGAAACTACAATTTATTAACCCTTTACTACACAATCCAATGTTTTACTCACCAGAATGGTTATCTAAAGGAAAACATTGGTTGAAAAGAAGGAATTGCTTGTAAAAAACATTTTCTTCTTTTATCCCAATGCTTTTTACATTTTTTTATTCATTTTTGGAGATGGTCTCAGTAGATGACAAAACTTTTCCCGGTTCAGTTTAAAACCATTGACTTGTACAGAAGCAAGTCTTGAAACAATTTTATATCTACTTTTTGCCAGAAGTTAAAAAGAAGTAAAAAAATGTTATTATATTTTTTAGACTTTAAAAATTTCTCAACTTATACCGGTAAGTCTATGCCATGATTCTCTTTGCAGATGTTGTCAATTGAGAGGAAAGAGTTCAGAATTGATATTCATTAAAAAAGAATGTATGTTTGACTTGCATTGGTTATCTCTTTGTCTTTTTTTTTTAGATTGAAATAATTAAACTTTCCGAACCACCTGTCTTTTGATTTGTGTTCATTTTTTTTCTTTTTTACTTCAACACATGTCTAATCAGTGGGCTGATCCAATGCTTTCCATTTTCGAAATACGTTATCCGACGGAATTACGTACATGCACGGCGTTCCAGAGATTCGCCGCTAGTGATAATTCATTTCATAATTTTCCGGAACATTTCTTTAATTTAATAATTGTTTTTACTCAAATTACCGATTTTACGAAAGGTAAAAAAGATTCGGGACAGTTCAAAGGACACGAAGTAATCATTTACTTGTTACGAATAAACTGGGTCGATTATGTTGTCTTACTATTGCCTTCGTCGCATTGGGGCCCTGCTCGAATTCAATTACCGGTATATAATTAGTGAATCAACTGCTTCAGTCAATATATTAATGGTTCACATGTTTCGTTTATGCATAATCGCCAAAACACATCGCTGGGCAGAGTCTAGATTCCATTCATTGATAGTCAAGCTCCGCCTACAAGGTCTACGAATAACCGATCACGATTGGCTGTTGGCGTCAATTAACGCCACGCCTACCGCACCCGTCTATCGGACTTCAGATATGGCTATTATCGATTTTTCACGCAACAGTTAACTTACGTAAACAATCAACTACATGTTACACACAGCGGAGAGGTTATAAGTCGGGACGCGTGCCTTAGAAAAACTTGTCGTCCGGCGGAATCTTTTGATAGGATTTTTTGTCGTCCGCTGAGAAAAGTTGTCGTCTCAGACGCCACTACTGTCGTTTCCGAGAGCCCTGTTAAAACAATCATATAAATGATTCAGAGGAAATTCATTTCAAATTAGAGAAGAAGTCTCAAAAAGTTCCTAAAATTTAGGCAATTGAAGTGGGTTTTCTTAGTAAAACAAAATGTAGGGGTGCTACTATTAGGGAGGGTGCTATTATTATCATTTTTTTTTTAGTTTCTGTTTTCCAATTTCATTTTGGTTTACAATATTTTTATTATCTGTGATTTAGAAGCTTCAGTTGAGGATCCAGAGTTAGGGTGAGGGGTCAATCAACAATCCTTCTGTAGCCTTATATTTTCTTTTTCACTTGGATATTTAATCAAAATTGCATAATAATTTTTAAAAACCTCTCATTTGTAAGTTTGAACCCGCCATGCAGATATCCGGAACCTGTAACTTGGTTTCAATGTATTATCTCAGAAGTTTGAACAAGGGCTAAGCTGCTCGAAAAAAGGTAGTTTTTCCAGTGAAACTACAAAAGTGTTGACGTGTTCACTAGTGATGATATCAAAATTTATTACACTTGGAAATCTCAAGATTTAACTGCTAGAAATGTAATAAAGAGTCTCATAACACTTGATTGATTAAATTTCGATTCATTTATGTACAGTAGTTCATTTAAAATGTTAAACTGATAAATATATTATTTTGTAAGCTTTTTGACCCCTTAAAAACTGGTGAATCACATACTGTAGTACGTGAATAGGCACCCTGCCATTATGGTATAAGACAAGAGGACCAAGATGGTCCTAGATCGCTCACCTGAGTCTCTATGACCCATAGGACATCACATTAAATAGATAGGCAGATGTAAAAAAGAAGATAATTGCCTAAGATCAATACCATGGAACGTTTTCAGCGAAGAGCAAGACAGATATGCCTTTTTGCTCTTTGATTCTATGTAAAAAGGGATGCACCCGGGTGGACCCCAAAAGTGACCCCAGGGTCTTGATATGAACAAACTTGGTAGAGGTCCACTAGATGATGCTACATACCAAATATGAAAGCTGTCTGCCTTCTGGTTTCAGAGAAGAAGATTTTTGAAGATTTTCATTTTTTTACCCTTCGTGCTCATAAGAGATAAAGGGATGCACCCGTGCAAAGCCCAAATATGACCCAAGGGTCTTGTTACGAACAAACTTGGTAGAGGCCCACTAGGTGATGCTACACACCAAATATTTAAGCTGTCTTCCATCTGGTTAGAGAGAAGAAGATTTTTAATGATTTTTGCTCTTTGATTCAGAGTAAAAAGGGTTGGGCCCGGGCAAAGCCCAAATATGACCCCAGGGTCTTGATATGAACAAACTTGGTAGAGGTCCACTAGATGATGCTACATACCAAATATGAAAGCTGTCTGCCTTCTGGTTTCAGAGAAGAAGATTTTTGAAGATTTTCATTTTTTTACCCTTCGTGCTCATAAGAGATAAAGGGATGCACCCGTGCAAAGCCCAAATATGACCCAAGGGTCTTGTTACGAACAAACTTGGTAGAGGCCCACTAGGTGATGCTACACACCAAATATTTAAGCTGTCTTCCATCTGGTTAGAGAGAAGAAGATTTTTAAAGATTTTCGCTCTTTGATTCTATGTAAAAAGGGTTTGGCCCGGGCAAAGCCCAAATATGACCCCAGGGTCTTATATGAACAAACTTGGTAGAGGTCCACTAGATGATGCTACATACCAAATATGAAAGCTGTCTGCCTTCTGGTTTCAGAGAAGAAGATTTTTAAAGATTTTCATATTTTCACCCTTTTTGTTAAGGGTAAAGGGAAAGTTAAGGGTGGATTTCATTTATTTGAACAACTTTGGTAGAGCTTGACCCAAGGAACATCCCTGCCAAGTTTCATCAAGATTGGCCCACTGGTTTAGGAGGAGAAGATGTTTAAAGAAATTGTGGACGACGGACGACGGACGACTGACGACGGACATTCTACGATCCCAATAGCTCACCTTGAGCACTTCGTGCTCCGGTGAGCTAAAAAGTGGGGACATTTTATCAAAGTTATGGAACACTCTTATGGATCTTTAGAGCAATTTTTTGTATGCTTGACAGGGTTTAACACCTACTAATTCTTAGCACCTGCCTTCAGGACCTATTCATGCTAAAACGGTTTGACACTAACTTCTGAGAGCAAGGAGCCCAGCAGACTCCAAAATTATGAAATCAAGGAGTCCAAGCTAGAAGTTAGGAGTCTGAATTTTGTACTGGTAAGGAACTAGTGTGGAAAAGAAGAAATTGCTTGTCACAAGCAATTTCTTCTTTTCCCAATAGTTGCTCACAAATTAGGTCTATAAAAAGGTTTCCTTTCAAAATTTTTCATAAATGCAAGCAAATGACTTATGTTCTTCAAAATAATTGAACAGATTTAAAATTTTGATAGACGGATATGGTCAGACCATTGGACTCCCATCTGGCAAAACAAAGGAGCCCTGTCTTGAAAAATAAAGTCTCGAACTCCAGACTCCCCTCAGTGTCGAACCCAGGCTGAATCTTTCAGGTCCTTCTGCATAAAAAAGTCCTTGATAAAAACCATTGTTATTGTAGAACAGTAATCAATGATCTTTAAGAAGGAAAAACACCTTTTTTTCCTTTGAGTGATGAAAGTCTGATTACAGAAAAGGTCCAGGTTTTTACTCAACCTGACAAGGGTTTAAGACTTACCTAGCAGAGATATTTCTGATGAAGATAACAGGGAAGTTCTCCGACGGGGACTGCTACGCAGTGTCCTCATCCTAATAACATGTTCATCCATTGAAGTAAATGATTGGTTTAAATCGTTTATATCTGAAACAAACATTTAGAACAATTTAAAAGATGTAATCCCCTTAAACCATCTTTTGAATACATCAATCTTCTAATTATTGATTGGAGGACTATTATACTAGGCATACAACAACAACCCATATTGAATCAAAAAGATGGAAAAAGCCCCATTTTCAGACGATGATACTGATTTAAGTGTAATTCTTAATATATTCATATTTGGAAAAAAATTGATTGGCACTTGTAAACTAGACTGTCAGAAAGTGGACTAATACCTCCCTACAAATACTTGCAAATAATGAAAAGCCATTTTCCATTAAAGGGGCATAACTCTGTAAAAAGTAATTGCATTATAACAAAAATTCACTTACACATCTCTGCTTGTTACTGATCACATCTATTAAGTTAAAATGAATTCGTCCCAATAGTTGCTGGATAATTGAGCCAACATAAAAAAGCTGACAGACCAACTGACCGACCAACAGATGGACTGACTGACAAAGAAGCTGACTCCTATTATTACCCAAAACTTAATTTTGCTCGTATAATAAGCTACCAAGGTGGGTTCAAATAGTAAACTGGCCGGCAGAATTTTTCATTTATGTATATATATGTTGTAATATAGACAAGGGTTGGTTTTCATTTGGAGGAAATATCACCGGTACGAATCGAGAGTAAATTTCTGTCTTTTCACAACCAATCTGAATGCCCAATACAGGATTTCACAGCTAAATAGATAAGCTATTATTTTATTCCCAATTTTACGACCAAACAAACTTCATTTCAGAGATTTGTGACAGCCAAAACTCAAAATGTTATGCAAATTGACGTCAATGTCGCAGAACAGACAAATGCCTTTCACATATTACAGGAGCAAATCTTCAGACAGACACCTGAATTGTTGGTATTTTCTCCAGATTCAGGTTATAAATATATAGATGACCAATTAAAATGGTGCTTTTACCGATTATTTTTTTAATATGATCATCATTTTTTAGCATGAAAAAAATACAGTCTGAACAGATCAGCCTTTCTGGTATAGAAAGATTTTATTGGCTAACTACAATTAATGAGCAGGGTTCATCACTAACTTCATTTACCACCAACCAGAAGGACCTATAAGTCCAAAACCTACGGGGCATCCCTGGTAAGGTAAGATCCTATCTGAAGATGTTGATTATTTAGAGCGGGGTACCACACTGTTTACAAATTATTTTCCCAAGGTCCTCATTCCATTGTCACGGGAATAGTCGAAAACGATCGGTAACATCCGAGTGCGCATTTATAACGTTACTGGCAATGGGGATCCTTCGGCAATGCTACTTTCCACTTTACAGAAAAGTCTGAGCGGGTAAAGTAGATGCTCAGGAATAGCTGAAATGATGATCTAAAATTCTACAAGAGTAACTGCCCTTTGATCTATGTGTTCATACACAAAAATATCCGTACCCGTCCAAAACAATCCATATCTTTTACGGAGTTTTGCTAAAAATGATGCGTAACGAGTAAATTTACATCCATAAAATACAGAAAAATGGACCTTATCTAGAGCGCTGTATTACTTCTTCTACTTCTACATTTTACTCCCAAACCATCAATATTGATTATTACTGGGCGGCTCTTGTCAGGATAAACTGTGTTAGTAAAAATGTTAGATGCATAATTAAGAAGACATAAGATCCACGTATCTGGATCAATGGTAAAGTAAAATAAAAAAGATAAAAAGGTGCAAAAAAATTAAAAGATTGGTTGGTTAAAAGTTGGTTTATGGACATATTAAATACCAATGTTTGTGGCGTCTGTTACGTATATAAGGTTTGCCATGTTGTGTGTGCAGGCATTTGTCTGAACTGCCTTCAATGACATTCTTCAAATGACTTCAAATTGCACAAACTTTAAACTTTGATTAGTCATGAAATGATCTATTGTGCTTTCAGATTGGGTGTAATTTGACAAGGAAATCAATTCTTTGATCCTTACCGGGTGGGTTTGCTCCTCAGACCTCTGTCTATGTCCTATTTAAACATATCAGCTGGCCAGTTGTCAATGATTTGCACCATCAAAATATAAAGAGCAAGGCTACTAGATAGATCTTAGGTCTGAATAGGCGAGATATCGATGGCTCAGCGCAAAACAGCTGTAACTCCCTTTATGCTTATAGGGAGTTACAACTGTTTCGAGCTGAGCCAGCGATATGAACGGGGCCAATAGATCTAGTTGAAAAAATAATTTTCATGGACAACATCCACAAGAAATTTCTATCATAAGTTGAAATTGATTAAATTAGTTACCTATATTTCTTGTTTCCTCTGAATATAGCGCACCCAATGGCCGGCGTCTCCAGCGTGTATTTAGCGCCATTTTCTAAATTCTAGCTGCATTCGACCCCTTTTTTGCACTGTAATTTCTCCATGCAGCGAAGTTGTTGGGGCATTCCGAATGTTGATTTCTGTCAAGTGGGATACCAGAAGATTGCACGTTACCTTTCTGTACTTAAAATTAACTTAGTTTCATTTTTCTAAAACTTTTTTTTCTTCCTCAACTTTGTTTCTTTTCACTTGGTAGGCGCGCGATTTGTTACTCGGCATTCGGTATTTTTCAAATCCGAGCGCAAAAACGCGGGGTACAAGTAGATGCCTGAGGGCAAGCTTGTGTTTTCTTTGATTTGATTGGCCAGTTCCTTCCTTCCTTTTTAGACTGGCGAACTATCACCCTATTTGTTGATGTTGTAATTGCTCAATTTTGACACGTTTATGTTAGAAATTTTGTTATTTTTAAAATGCAAAAACATTAATTTTCATAAAAACTTTTATAAAAGATAAAACGATTTGAATTTTTTGTTTTCCAAAAACCCCAAAATTTAATACTGTCTGCTAATTTGAGAAAGGAAGCTCACTCGGCTTTTTCCTACTATCAACCCCCCCTTTTTAGGTAGCACTTAATGTTTTATTTCAATTTTTGAAAAGAAAAAAATGGGGTCATCGTGTTAGTATTTTCCTCAGAGCCCTTCGAAAATAGACATATACCAAAATAATTTTGTGCCCTGGAAGTCAAGTTCCTTTGAATTTCTTTGAAAATTACACCTTGATTTGGCGTTATCATTTTTGGACTAATCAATAATCTGACAGCCATTGATTTATGTGTTGTATTAAAAAGAATACACATTCAACTAAATGATTAAAAAAAACCATGAAATTTTCATGAAGCAAAAGAAAAATATGACATCTTCATTTGGTCCTTAATAGAAGTATTTTTCATTTAATATTGAGGGCTAATATTAAATGCTTCAAAGTACATAGATAAAGTTCTACTTTTAAACTTTTTCTTACGCTCAGTATAAATTTGTGGCATAGTTATGAACATTTCGATCTAAAAAATGGGGTCACAGTCTTACTTGTTTACATTATTTGACTTGTTTGTTAAAATAAAGGGAGGTTATTCATAAAAAATAGTTTTAATTTCAAAACACATTGCCAATGTTGAAAATAACAAAATTATCGATATTTTAGTTTAGGTATATGAGGTAGGGATTCTTTTTACATAATTTGCATGTAAGGTTATGGAACGACTTATCCGAGACGAAATAACAACACACATGGAACCAATAAGTTTGCTTTCTTCCCGAAAGACAGACAAGGGGTAATGTTAAATGCATGCTTGTCGTTTTCTCTGAATACTGTAAAAAGAGAAAAAAATGCTAACAAAACGGCGAAAAAATAAGTTTTATTGTTTATACAATTTGTTGCGTGTTTTGTTACCATTAAATGCAGTTATATCTAAGAACATAGTTTGAATTTGGATTCAGAGTCTTATGACGGCCGCATAAATGCAAACAATCCAAAACCGGACGAGCGGACGTCTTAAGAAAGTAAAGTACAAAGTTCGTGTAAAGATATCACATGTACACAAACGTTGAACTTTAAACATTACTCAACTCATTTACAGTTTTTGGCTTAGTTAAAAACATTTTATATGAAATACAATGCCATTTAAATTACACAATCCGACGATGAACATAGGCAACGTCGTGATTTATGATCACATTTCCTTCGGCTAAACCGTGTGCAGATAAGTTTACAGAATCTAATTTCAATGACGCTAAAACTGTAAGAGTAATAAGAGAAAAAAGACAATGTTAATAATTTGCGGATCTGTTTACTTTTTAATTTCGCGCACAAACTTTGTGTTTGTGTGTTTTCTTTTTTTTTAAATGAATGAATGATCAATAGTTTGAATATGGAAAACAGGTCGTTTGCTCTTAGTTTATATGACGTCATAGTGCTGCGCAGCTTTAGACGACGCACAGGATTACTCGACATGAGTGTATAGAAGTACAGCATTTTTTTATTTTGTTTTGAAACTTATTACCATGCATTGTCACAGCAAAATATTTCCTCTTTTTTTTTTGCAGATTACTAGTAGATTGTCTTCAATGCATTTGAGATTATTTAGATTACCCCCCCCCCCCCACACACACACACACGGCAACTACATCCACATACTCCCAAAAACCTCGTAGAAACGATGAACCCCCAATTTTGGCGTATCAATCTTCAACTTGGTCAACATGATTGTCTTGGTTAAACCAATCACAAATTCGAAGACAACTGGGGTCAAATGCGTGGTTACAAGATCGGACATAAGAAAAACCTGAAGACATCACAGAAGCTACATTTTTCCCAATATACCTGAAAATTCGTCGGAAAAGTCGTCTTGATGAAATCTCAACCAAATTCGTGTAAGCTGGGATTAAAAAAAAATGAAAGAGAAAGAAACACTAGCTAGCTTGGCCAAATCGTAATAAATACTTAACAAAATCAACATGAAAAATAGGTCAGAATTGTTGACTAAATATACTTAATCATAGAAAACTTAGTGTAAACTTGGCCAAAATTTACGTCCTTCGGCCAAATTATAGAGGAAACGTGTTGATTTTCCGACACGCTCGACGTGAAAATGCAATATTATTGTCAAAATATTATTTTTATTTTTAACTGTTTGGGCTTTTAATGTTTTTCCTTATTTTTTTTAATCATCTTGATTTATACCATTTACTTACCAGGGTCAAGACTTCTATCTAAGACGAGCGATTTATGGCAACTATAGACCTCTTGTTAATCTTTATTTTCGGTGGAGGGATGTAAAAAATACATCAATTATAACACCGAAGATAGATTTTTACCCATGATATAAAAAGAGACCATTTATATGTATCCACAACATAATTTTATTGTTCAAATCGTCATTGATTTTGTTTTACAGATAATTGAAACACTGCAGTCACTTCTTTGTAGATCTAAACATCTCAGTTCATGTAAGATAAGATTATAAAAGCGAACACAGGAGCAACTGCGAGAGCTGTCCAGAACTGCATGGTTCCCGTTCCGCTCACCACCTTGGCATACCCAGAACTGTCGAGACAAACCCTAACACGCCAGGAACCATCACCATTCATCAAGACTGTATACTGGTTAGGATACAGAACCCTCTCTTGTTTGGTTAACAACATGACGTCACCAGGTACTTCCAGGTGGTATTCCTCTGGTCGTAATTCGATTTGCTCGCACATGTACATGCGATCATAGTATACACGGGACCTTGGGCGTGAATCCGCTTCATAAAGGTTTTTCCAGATGGGCTGGGTAAGATTAGCTGTATGGTCCGAACCGTACAGTGGCCATTCTGCAGTCACATCACCGTATAATCTGCTTGAGCTTGTCTTCCCGTGCTTTGTGATTCTCTGCTCGAAAGGTGTTGGCTTGTCAAGATTGACCATCCATTTCTTGGATAAGCTTGAATGTATTTCATGATTCAAGGATTCGAGGTTCACTTGTTTTGTCCCCAATACCAAGCACACCAAGAATTCAGACCACATTGGCCTCTCGCCTTGTCTCGCTGAAATGGAGAGGAAAAGCCACTGTTTCGACCATGGAGAGTTTTCCTCGAACAAAGACCGGATCTGAGTCCTGGAATTTGCGTTTGTCTGAACGTCATGTTTGACTGGACCGTTTTCGACGGATACGTTCAAGCAGAGGACAAGGTTGTCAATCAGTGCAAACTTGGCGGCAAATCCACATTTACCGGACCGAAGGCGAGTCTGTAATGCAGGACAGTGTAGTTTCTCACAGGCGGCTTTATTCTGAAACATTGAAAATGCCGGTTACATAAGTTACAAAAGCAATTATTGTTTTTGGAAATGAAATAACTTTTCTTGTTTTAGAAAAAGTAAATTTTGCATTTTTAACGGGTCAAATGAATGGATAAAATTTCAGTATCTGCAATTTCAGCTACAGCTACGACGTATTGGTCGCCTAACGTTGATCATTAAAGAGAGAGAGAGATTTTGGCCAGAAAAAGTAGAGAAACCACGGACCCTTTCAAGATTTCTGTAAGCATTATAGGGATGATGGTGTTTTTCCGTAGGGCGTTATCATTTCGCTGCGGCACGATTTTAGATAGTTTTTGTTTTTTGTTTTTTCGTGTCGAAGTAAAATGACATTAAGTTTTACTAACTTGGTGGACTTTATGGTGCACAAATACACGATGAATTTGAATTCGTAGATGTACTTATGAAAAAAATACTCCTGCTTAGTCATTCTGCTTTTTAAAACGAAACCGGTTTGCTCGGGCTAAGTTGAGAGGGCTGCTTGATGGTCATCGTCAATTTGCTGTGAACGTCTGCTCAAAATCAGAACTGCATCCTTGTAAAAAATTTTCTTTCGAAAATATCTCAATTTTCAAATTATTAAATAGACCTAGCAATTCTAGGTTGTGGAAGAGGAACGATGGTTATTCGAGCTCCTACAACATTAGACTTACAGATCGAAAGTCGGAGGTTTTCCCGAAAGACATATTTCAATTTATGCATAAATAAAGTGCAATGGAATTCCCATCGCGATGCAATTTTAAATCAAAGTCATTTATTTTATTGAATTGCAATTTTAAGAATTAACATGTCCTTGCGACTCAACTGGTAACATCCTATCAGCAGTTATTTTGGTGGGCTTATTCCACTGTAAACCACGGAAAACATGAAATAAGGCGAATAATTGCCTAATAGTACTCTGAATAATCTTTATTTAAATTTTGTACAGAGAGCAGTAGACAAAAAGGGAGGATAATCAATTGTTTATGTCTGATATGAAAAAAATATTTTATGAGAATGCGTTATAGGCTGTTAAAAACGAGTCCGAAATTTATTTATCACATTCTCTACAACCTTTTTTATACATCCGTCGAAAATGGAATATGTTATGGAATCATCCGTGGCATCCGGGCATCTTTATTCGGGGCATTACTCTATAACCTAAACCCCGATTTGTTTTAAACTTGGCAGCTATATTCTTCTCCTAATTTCGGAGTGCAGTGAACAAGCGGCTTAACTCTAACCGTCCTATTCTTTAAGTAATTGTTCTTAAATATTTTTTCACACTTGAATCTTGTCTTGAAACATATCAGCAAAAATATAGGAGCTATGATCATGAAGCTCTATGGGAAGATAGATCTCACCATGTTGACGTGCAGTGCAAAAGAGCCATGACTCATCTGGCTAATTTTTTGAGTTATGTCCTTTGTAGTTTTCCATACTTGGTTCTTGCCCTGTGCATATCTTTAAAAGAAGTTGCGATATGATCATGAAACACCATTGGTAGATAATCTAATCTAGGTAAAGTGAAGTGCAAAAGGTCCATAACTTGGCTTATTTTTTTTATTTTTTCCCTTTGTTTTTCTCATACCTGTACTTGGATCCTGTCCAGAGGTCATCTCTTATAGTGTACGAGCTTTAATAATAATGATAATATACTCCAACTACAATTGTTTATCTGATTGTCTACACAAGAATTGTCTCAAAAATCATTCAAAATTACTTCAATAGTACTCTTAACCCATAGTTACACCAAGCTGCATGACGGGTGAATCTTGTGATAATTTGGCACCTTTGTTATTTCCTAAAATTATGTATTTTGTCATTTTCTGACGTCCACGGCCCTCGCGAATTAATTGACACAAAAAAGATATTTCCAATAATTTCTAGTCGACACTTTGGATTACGTGTTAAAAGATCGAGGAAAAAAGTATGCGTAAAACAAAAATTCTATGTTGCACGTTGAAAAGTTTAGACGAAGAACGAAAATAATTTGGGATAATCTTACACTGTATAGATATATAGAAACGACAACTTTGTCAACCCTTTAAACCTGGAACTCCGGGAATTTTTGGAAAGTGACGGGGTACCTAGATGGGGCATTCAATTTTTTTCACGGAACGGAATAAAAACATAATAAAATAGAACGGAAAACACGGAACAGAATAAAACGGAACGAACACACAGAAAAAAGGAATGGAACAAATTCGGAGAACGTAAATTATGCAGTTGACAATTTAGGGACGTCATTGGGGATGTCAAGAGGTCGTATTGTAGCCAAGTAGCGACGTCTAAAACAAAGGTTGATATTCTTTCGAAATGGACCCGTTGATGTTATTTAAAGAATATGTGATTAACTTCAATCAACCCAAATGGCACAAGCACGTGCTGGAGCATCTCGACGACAAACACAATAGGGAACGCTATTTGGATCAACTGAAATATTGTTATTTCTCAAGTCGACTGAAGTTACAACTGTCTCAAACATTCCATGCCGCCCATCAGGTGGCGGTTTATTCATTTTTAACACAACTGCAGTTTGACGACTGGAAGTCTGGTGGCCATTTGTAATTTTATCTTTTTTTTTAATTTATAACAAATATTCTTGTATTGTGTCTGCTTGATCTTGTGAAATGACTAATTTGATATATTCGGTTTCGACCTTTTCATGTCTTTAAATGATGGCGTATTTCCTTTTCATCTTCTTTTGGAGATGCAATAACCAATTAAAGAAGAAAAGACTTGCAAAAACAAATCCAAAATGTTTAAAATCATATCATTAATGAAAGTCAGACAAAAGAGCCCGTAAAGGATTTCGAAAAGATGATTTTCTTTCCAATGGACACACAGTTGTGCACTAAATGAGCGACGAGAAATTTGTGATGAGGCCTCGTGGAAATGCAAATACAAATGAATCATAATTTCCATCAAAACCATCGGTAAGGGAAGAATTTCAGAAGAAAATTGTAGTCGAAAAAACATACATAGTTTACAAAAACTTGGTGTGTAAAAACACTGACGAGCATGACGCCATTTCTCGGGGTGTTTTATACATTTTCTGTCAACTAATATCCCGATCTCGAAGTTGTCGACGGTGATAGTGAAATGATTAAAGAACTCAACACATTACTATATCTTAAGGACGAAGACATGTCGTTAAGCAATGACACTAAATTCAATTTTTGGGAATTAAACGTATCCCTTTTAGTATTTCAACATGTTGTATTTGAAAGAAATCCATTAGAAGCTGGCCCTTTTTTAGTACACGAAAGAAAACTTAGCGAAACAGACGAATATTTCTTTTAAACCTTTTCTTCTTTAATCAAAGTACTTATGGAGTGCAAATCGAATAACGCTTTAATTGTCAGAAGGTTTTAACTTTCTTTTAAAAGACTTTAAAAAACTGGAGGAAGGTTCCGCTAGATTCCTTGTTGATGTCATTTAAACTTATCCAAGGCTTTTCTCATGAGGAAATATATAGGGGAAAAGCCAAACTTATAACATTCAAACTCAAAGAAAAATACTCGAGGTTTGCTTTTAATATACTTGAGTTTGAAACTAGAAAACTTATATGCCACTCGAAAGATAATCTATCGTCCTTAAAAGATCGGGTACTTAAAGAAACAAGCGAAACTATGCAAATTCCAAAGTCTAAATAAGCTGACAACATTACACTGGGATGCGTCCCCAGATGCTATCGTCCACTGACAGTTTCGCATTTTCCTCCAAACTTGGGGTTTTCATTGTTTCTGATCAAACATTAGTATATACAGTCAACTTAATCCTATAGAACCATGCTCGTGTCCGATAAAAAGAAATTGTAACCACATACAGTTAAAATACGTCAAAAATGGATCTTGTGACGAGTATCTTGAAATAAAAAATGTAGAAAACAACACACGCTCTTAGGCAAAAACCTGGTAGAAAGCGCTGAAGGCCAGAAGATGCATCTCTTGTTCAAAGCAAAGAGCCGAGGATCAATCTAGAGGCAGCTTTGGATTAATTTGAAGATTCAGTGATTCGCGCCTCTCTGACTTAATTGTGCTCGAACACCAAATATTTGAGGAACTTGTTGACGAAAAAAAATAGAGAAACGAAATACAGACGTAACAGTAATAATTGTGTGGTGTCCGTGGTCTAGAGGTAGAGCGTCGGCCTCTTGACCCAAAGGTCCTGAGTTCGATTCCCGGGAGCGGCTATCGATCTTGGTTCTTTCATTGGACCACACATTCGGCGCGAGTACTGGTGAATTTTCCAGGAAGCAGAATCGAGAGGGATTAATCTAAGTTGTAAGAACTTGTTTCCCAATCGATGTAAAATAAATAGGTTTAAACCAAACTAAACCAGTAATAATTGAAGAATATCACAAGCAAACTGAAGTTCAAAATGAAACGGAACATTCCTTAACTGATCTTTTGACTAATACACCTTCAAGTAGAAGTCTGTGGAGTTATTGAAAGCTGTCTTGAAGTTTCGGCGCCTGCAGACAAACAAAAACTATCACATTATTTAAACGTTAATGACACAAAACAAATTCAACAGAAATCTGGTTGGATGAATGATACAATAAATGAACAGTGCCCTGAAATTACTTCAATTTCATTCTCCGGATTTAGAGAGATTTCAGCCCTTCACATTGGGGATGCAGGTTGATTTTGACCGGCACAAAAACTGTTTATTCAAATTATTAATCGTAGTCGCTGCGACACTTAACGCATTTAGCAAAATCATGTGTATGGAATATGAAGTCATTGTTTACGATTCGGCGTTTGAAGATCTGCCTTACATTGGGCAAAAGGTCGTTACTTGTTTGGTATTGATATATATATAAAAGAAGTATTAAAAGTTGAATTCAGCAATGTGCGAGGGTTGTCCCGGAAACTTGTGAACTTTTCGATTATTCCAAAATCCAGCGTCTGACAAAAATAAGACTCTTAAGCTGGTAACACGCGATAATTTGCAACATATATATATAAAGGTTTTAAGATTTTGGTATGTCCATGTTCAGAAATGCAGCTATAAAAGACACGCTCGGTAGGAGTGGTTTGTTTAGTCGGAAAGAATGTTAAGGATCATACCCAGAACCTCTAGATTTAAAGTCAGACGCGCTACCAACTGCACTACATATGACGGCGGCCATCGGTAGGGGTGATCGGCGCACTCCGAATTTGTCGCTTACGAATATTATAGGGTAGATGTTTGAACGTCATTTATTGCAATATTCGTGATAAATTTGATATAAAACTAATATTGTCGAAACAGTTAACTTTGGAGTTCACGCACGTGTATTTTAATACAAATGGCATTACACAGGGCGCAGTTATGAAGTTTTGTTATGTCCGAGTGCAAGTCTGATGCCGTGAAAATGGCGACGTCAACGGAACGCTTGGTGCACATAATCGTTCATAATTAGGTCTGGAACGCAAAATAAGACCTATACAGACCACAAGAGAATTCGAAATAATGAATGACCATAACTCTGGCGCATACTCATTTTTTACGGATGAACGAGGTATAAAAGAGAAATTGACTAATGATGGTAGGCAAAAAGATCGAGTTAGGAATAACTAATGCGAGAACGCCTGGTGCGATAAACAGAGACTAAGAATAAGTTAACTTGATCATGAGTCGCGCCATTAAACGATAGGTATCGATGCTTTAAAGAAATATGCATGCATTTTCGGCATCAAGAGAGTTTTGGAAGCGGTACCAACGACATCCCAGATTTCTTTGGAGGGTCTATCTCGATTAATTAAGAAAGAGGTAGTGATTTACATAGGTATTCAAAGCAACTTCAAACAATTATTTCCTGTAAGTATGATACAGTTTAAGTTCCTATTATGAAATGTCTAAAGATATCACGACTTGTTATGAAAAATGCACAATAAATTTACCCATCCCTTCTCGGGTAAAAAAAAATACGATATTGCGTATCCACACAAACGAATAAGGAGAATGGTTTTAAAATCAAATATTTTTTAGCTCACCTGAGCACGAAGTGCTCAAGGCAGCTATTGTGATCGATCGGCGTCCGTCTGTCAATCTGTCCGTCTGTCCGTCACGGCGTCAACTTTTTCTTTAAACGACATCTCTTCCCAAACTAATGGGTCAAAATCAACCAAACTTGGCAGAAATATTCCTTGGGTGGTCTCTTAAAAATTGCTAAAATAGAAAGGATCAGTGCCATATCACGGGAAAAGGGGCCTAATGTTTACACTGTACAAGCCACAAATATGGTCCAATCTTCATGAAACTTAGTCAGAATGTTTGTTAGGTCATGAGGATGAAGTCTATCGAAAATGGGAAGGATCCGTGCCATATCACGGAAAATGGGGCCTTAATGACAATTTCGTCTTCAATTTCTTTAAACGACATCTCCTCCTTAACTTTTGAGTCAAAATCAACCAAACTTGACAGAAATATTCCTTGGGTGGTCTCTTTTAAAAATTGCTAAAATGGAAAGGATCCGTGCCATATCACGGGAAAAGGTGCCTAATGACAAATTTCCTGTTTACACTCTAGAAGCCACAAATATGGTCCAATCTTCATGAAACTTGGTCAGAATGTTTGTTAGGTCATGAGGATGAAGTCTATCGAAATTAGGAAGGATCCGTGCCATATCACGGAAAAAGGGGCCTTAATGACAATTTCATCAACAATTTCTTTAAACGACATCTCTTCCTAAACTTTTGAGTCAAAATCAACCAAATTTGGTAGAAATATTCCTTGGGTGGTCCCTTGGAAAAATTGCTAAAATGGAAAGGATCCGTGCCATTGCACGGGAAAAGGGGCCTTAATGACAAATTTCTTGTTAACACTCTAGAAGCCACAAAATATGGTCCAATCTTCATGAAACTTGGTCAGAATGTTTGTTAAGTCATGAGGATGAAGTCTATCGAAAATGGGAAGTATCCGTGCCATATCAAAGGAAAAGGGGTCTTAATGACAATTTTGTAAACAATTTCTTTAAACGACATCTCCTCCTAAACTTATGAGTCAAAATCAACCAAACTTTGCAGAAATATTCCTTGGGTGGTCCCTTGTAAAAATTGCTTAAATGGAAAGGATCTGTGCTATATCATGGGAAAAGGGGCCTTAATGACAAATTTCTTGTTTAAACTCTAGAAGTCACAAATATGGTCCGATCTTTATGAAACTTGGTCAGAATGTTTGTTAGGTCATGAGGGTAAAGTCTTTAAAAGATGGGAAGGATTTGTGCCATATCATGGGTAAAGGGGCCTTAATGACATTTTTTTCGTTTACACTCTAAAAGCCACAAATATGGTCCAATCATCATGAAACTTTGTCAGAATGTTTATTAGGTCATGAGGATGATTTCATTTGAAAATGGGAAGTATCCGTGCCATATCACGGGAAAAGGGGCCTTAATGACAATTTTCTTGTAAGAGCTCCAAACGCCACAAATATAGTCCAATCTTCATGAAACTTGATCCAAATGTTTGCCAGGTCACAAGAATGAACTCTATTGAAAATGGGAAGTTTCATGCCATAGCATAGGAAAAGGAGTCTTAATGATAATTTACTTGAAATATCAGGTGAGCGATTTAGGGCCCTCAGGGTCCTCTTGTTTAACAAAAGTCTTTATCAAAAATGCTTTGAGGTATGTATTGACAAAAGGCTCTTTCTTTGTAACAATAAGGACGCTACTTTGATAAGAAGAGATTCAGTTTCAATCTTTGGACGTCATCTCCTCTTAAACCACTGGGTTGATTTCAACCAGAATGTTCCTTGGGTAACCCTTTACAAAGATTGTTTGCAAAATTCTGATTGACCCATAAATATTGGCGTAGCAGGGCGGCGCTTATTTTGAGTCTTCTTAGTAATGAATGGTTGGGCAGGGTTAGTTTTCACTTTAAATTTTTAGAATAACATCTCCTCTTTAACAATTAGGCAAGTGTGAATGAAACTTTACCAGAAAGATACTCGGATGAGAACCACTGAACTTGGTAGAATTTTGCATCCTTTTGTAAATGGGTTAAAACAACACCTTTAAGGAGGGACGATGCAGTTTTGGGGAGACAACTGGCCTAGAAAAAAATGTGACGGGAAGCCTTTTTAGCGTTTTAGACCCGATCTTATTTATTATCTTCAGAGTGATCCCCCTTTTTGCTCTTTAGAAAATGGAAAATACGAAAGGTCAAAATGAGTTGCGAAATCGATAGACTGGTTAACCTGTATCAATCTACGCTACCCTCCTATACTGTATCGATAGATTGAGACATGCTCGCCAGTCAACGAAATCGATCGATTTTAAACATGTATGGAATATCATAATCTGTTTAACTGTAAATGACGTCGTTGAAAACTTTGAGCAAATGAAAAAAATCTTTATCAGTTTGAACGCCAAGTAATGTCCAGCAGTCAAAATAGCAGACCTTCAACGAGTATTTTCCAAATTAAACAAACTTCATATGAAGTTGCACGTGCAAAGCGGAATGATATTTTCCAAACAATCGTAAGTTTGCCATCCTGCACGCAGGTTTGCTCTGCATACAAGATAAAAAAAAAACGTTCGCAAAACATTTCAGAAACGTAAGACCATTTAGCGGGATCACACACTTTCTAAACGTTTGCAAACGTTGTTTGCACCCCACACTCGGGGATTGTTAATGGTCATGAGGGAGGAAGAACAGACTAGCCATGTGTTCAGAATAATGAATCTCAAGCGATTGAACGATAATTTGTATCCTGCATTGCCGTGTAAAGCGAATGTAATAAGTGTTTCAAACTTAGGGTGCACACATGTTTCTCGTTATCTTAACGCAGGACAGGCATAAATTATCACCGAAAAGAAATATTCGAGTCCGAGTTATATCCTTGTAAGTATACAACTATCATATAATTGACACCGAAAAAAGGGAGCCTTCATTCCGATTGTTGAACATTGCTCGAAAAGGAGAAAAATGGAACCAAAAAAGCGATTTCTCTCCTTTTCTTTTTTTTTCTCTCTCTCTCTTTGCCACGTTTGTTGTCTGTTAGTTTTTCGCTGTTTATTGTAGAAACGTTCAAAAATAGTTTACACTTTTCTGCAAATATTCAAAAAATCGATATAGAAAAAAGGAATATTTCAATTTATCAGAAATTCCTTTCTTCTCTCTTTATTTCTTATCTATGTATTTGGGAGTTATTGTGTCTGCTCCTTGGCCAAGAAGTTCTGAGGTCGGTTACAGGGACCTTTATCCTTTAATTGGCGAAAGTACTGATGAATTCTCCGGTAATCTACAGAATCGAGGGATCTGGATGTTTTGGGGGTGCTGTAGTGTGTAATTTAAGAATTTGCATATTGTTTCCGAACCAATGACAAATAAATAGATTCGAACCTTAATCATAATCACAGAACTCTACAGGCTTCAAAATCAATCGGAAATTTCCCTTCTTAACTAAGTAATAAGCTATCTAATCTTCCGCGGCAATCAGAGTTATACATGTATTTAATATTTACATTTATTGGTGCACATAGAAATCGGGGTTTTTGAGAAAAACAACGTGATTTTAATTGAAAACTGACAGTATAATGACGTATTCAGAGGGCGTGAGTTGTTCGTTTTTTATTTATTTATATGTTTATCTATTTTTTTCATTTTCACTTGGGAATTCGGCAAAAATTTTGTTGCCTGGGATATCAAGGGAAGTAACAATGTCTTGACCAAATAAAGTGACTGAATTAAATTAAGGGGTACTTTACTTCAAACCACCGAAATTGACCAAAAATGCCTGGATACATGTACTTTTCTTTTTTTTATTTTTAGTTGTACTATAGTTTGTCTCTTTTTCTAAAAATATATTTCAATTTTATTTAATCGACATCCCATCTTAACCAACCACTTTTTGAAGGCAAAGTTTCTTTGTCCATGACACTGGCTATATTCAAGTAGATCAATTGCACCAGGTAACTAAAAGCTCAAGCCTTAACAATTACCAAGATCAGAAGCAATGCAGACGAAATGGAAATTTTTGATTTTTAACCCATACTAGTTTCATATGAAAAAAAATAATATACTCAAGCGCAATGAAAACGCACTACCCAAAAATTTGAACAAACTGTCCTAAATAATAATATTTTCATTCGACTTCTTTTATATCGTCTTTCAACCTAAAAAGGAATATGTAGTCATAAAATGTCTTAACATCAACCGTGAGACGTCGCTGTATGTTTGGTGGCCATTGAAAATGCCCCTTTGGCATTCTCATATAATTGTACTTTTGAAACAAGTTTTAAATTGCATAATTAAAAGTACCGTTTCTTAGAGAATGAAAATACAGCATTAGATTTCACATTTGCTCTGAGCAAAAAGCAGTAAAGTGTTCTCAACTTACGTATGGTTTTGAATTAATTAAGAACAGTATGTAAATTCATTAAAATCAAGGAATAGTAAATTACCTTTTGGCACTCGTGTTTTCGACTGATTTGAACTCCAAACGACATGTTAAGGTCCATCAGTGACGCCGAAGGTACGGTGTAGGAAATGATTAACGTTAGTCTGTGCACGAGTCAACAGGCTAGACTATGACAACAGTTCTTCAAAGTGATAGCCAGCATTTTGCACTGGATTAGAGGTTATGTTACCAAAACAACTGAAAGGGTTTACATGTTAGATATATAATTAACGATTTTTAACTTTTTTCTTAAGTCATAGGTTCTAAAACCTTCGAGCGTTTCTGAGCTTACTATAACACTATTGTGTAGTAAATGGTCCATTACAAATTTATTTAGATTGGCAATATTCATGTCTGAAGTTTTGGTACATTAAATTAATATGCGAAGAAAAATTCAAGTGGTGCGTTTTCATTGCTCGTGAGTATTTATACAAATTTTTAAGGTACAATTATATTTGGGTTTTCTTGAACTAGCTATTTTCCCTTACTAACATTTTTTCCAGACTATTGTACTTGTAAAAAGAAGCAGTCATTTGTGTCAAAATATGCATAGAATGAATGTATACATATTCTAGAATTAAGCAATCCGTGGGACATGCTCATTCGTATTTGTTCGTAGAATTCTGATCCAGCTGATGGGCTGGGCTCTACGGGCTGACGCGCCACTGAAAAAGAGTCCCATATGATGAAATATAAAAATCTTCTCTTAAACTACTGTTAGAATTCAGCCAAACTTCACAAAAATTATGCTTAAAACATGCTCTATCAGATTTGTCTGAAAGATTCTGATCAAGCTGACGACATGGGCTCGATAGGACGTCGTGTCACTGTTGAAGGGCCCAATATGATGAAAAAAATGTTCTTCTCTGAAACTATTTTTTAGAATTCAACTTAACTCCCCAGAAATGATTCGGAAAACATGCTCTTTCAGATTTGTTCGTTGAATTCTGATTGGGCAAGTGTAATGGTCTCTATGGGCTGTCGCGTGCTTTAAAAAAGGCCCCATATGATGATATATTAAAAAAAAATCTTCTTCTCTGAAACTAGTAATCTGAATTCAATCAAATTTTACAGCAAAGATGCTTAGCACATACTTTTTTCAGATTTGTTCGTGGAATTCTGATCGGGTAAATGTAATCGGATAAATGGGATACCGCGTCACTGAAAAGAGGGTCCCGTTTGTTGAAAAAAAATCTTCTTCTTTGAAACGTCTGGTTAGAATTTACGGGAATGATGCTAAGGACATGCACTTTTAGATCTTTAAAACCTTCTCATGCTGTTTACTTTGGCGCTACAGGCTTTCGCGTCATCCGAAAAGGGCCCCTTATGGTGAAATATATCAATTATTATTAAACATTGTCTTTTTTCTTATAATAATTCTATGTAAACTAATATTATTCTATTTGCAATATATGAAAAAAGGAAATATTGTTATTAAATTACACCCTGTCATCAATTTCGTGCATTATTATCAAAACTTAAATAAAACATGTACGCTACCCAACGGTCAAGTTAAGGCACTACTAGATCTAGATGACAAAATCTTAGACTTTTTCAATTTAAAACACATTCTAATTTCAATTAAACAAGACAAGAAATTTAAGGTGATATTTTATTAATCCATATACTGTTTTTGCCGACTTGAAATAACATGAAATGGTTTTGAGTTAATCTATTTCCACCACCACCACACACATACCAACACCCCTCCGCGTCATAAAGCAAAGTCCGTAATATATTTCGGAGTAAGAAAACAAACAAACAACAACAGCAAAAAAAACATTATGACATTTGAAGAAGTTATTTTGAATAAGTAACGCGTAACAACTTTCAGGAATATATTAAAAAAACGTAAAATTGTTTAATAGAAGAAAAGTTTGACCCCCCTCCCATAAAAAAAACTATAGTATAAAATATGAGGAAAAATAGGCAAGTTCGTTATTTTTTGTTTTATATTGAAAGAAAATGAATTCCCATAATATATAGAATATAGTCAACGGGCGATCAAAACTACTTAATCATAACTTGAATAAGCTGTAGCCACGAGATTTTTGACTGCCCAATCACAATACACGAATATTTCAAATATATAAGAAATGACAATCAAATAGTCCCTTTTTCTTAGAAATACATTTGTAATTCGAATTTTATTTAACATTGCACGGTATTGCTTCGTTTAAAACGTCGCGAATAAATTGTTTCATAGCAAGTTTAAATTTTAAATTTATAGAAACCTCGTGACTACCTACAACACAGGTATCTTTCAAATTAAAATGAATATATAATAAATTCTATTTATTTCTTATGTGCTTAAAGAAAAACCTGATGAAAAAGGCGGGGGAAAATTTCTGAAATAAAGAATTAATATGAAAGTTCAACTCAATTCATTATTTCTATGAATTATTTCTTTAAGACGGCTTAATTACTGAATTCATTCCAAATTCCAAATTTCGCGCTCTTCAATATAGAAACATTCTGCTTTATTGGAGTTTCCTTTCGATGAGGTATAAAAACAGTGCAAACTTAAACCGGTATTGATGGATTACATTCAATTAAACATTGAAAAACCGTAATACACCGAGGGCAAAAAAGCTGAATTTGAGAACCTTTCAATGTACCATCAAAGATAAATTGTCACACAAGTTGTCATTTGGAAAGATATAGGAATTTCGCACAGCTTTTTTGATTGTGTATTTCAGTCTTACTAAGTGTCACTGAAAACTGAAGGGGTTAAGCGCAATTCTAAGGGTTAAATTCACATCTGGCAAGTAGCCGCGGGGCATATTGACCTAACATACCTGGTTACACTCCTGTCTGATTTGGCCGTGTTAAGTTATATAGTAAATTGGCACATTTTGACAGTACGTAGCTCCTCAAAAAAAGTCGTTTGGGCTATAAAAGTTAGCAAGTCTGAAAGAAAATTCTTTGTTCTTGAAATCTATGTCCAGAAAATGCATTCATGAGCGGTTCATTTTCCCACAATTTTTAACGGCGCACAACCACCCTAAAAATTCTCATGGTACAAACTAGTTTCCTTACTTGGGAACCACCATCAAAGGTCAGGCTCTCAGAAAAAATAGTTCCCACTTAGATTCATTTAAAACTATGCATGAAATGTAGCAGAGGTCTGGCACTTGGCTGAACCTTATTTCAAGCACTTTACTGTTATTTAAACATTAAAACAATGTGGCAAAAGGAGCACACCATTTTTTCTAACCGGACTATTTTAGGGTACAACGACCTCGGAAGTAATTCAAGACCGGAGCGGATCCTAAATATCAAACTTTTTTTTAAAAATTTTGACAAAACCTCTTTCAACTTATGCATTTGTGTATTACAACATGCCTTGTTTTTAAATTTTTCAAAAATATGACTTAGAAGTGAAATGGGAGGAGAATTAGTACAAGACCTATATTTCTGAAATTAGGACCAAAAGGGAACATATTCAGTGTCCTTCACATGATGATTAGAAATTGACATAACTTTTGAAATAAGTGATCAATTTTCATAAAATAAAAAGTGTTTTGTAAAAAAATGGCTCTTCTTTACTGTGTGCCCCTTTTCAGTTGTCTATGCTTAAAAAAGGGTTGCAAAAAATATCATTATATTAAAAAAAGATTGAATTTAAAATCAATTTAAGTTTAATTATTCTTTAAAAATATAACAACAATCAAGAAAAAAAGCTTATGAATGGCTTATTTTGTTAGTTTGATATCTAAAAACTAAGTCAAAGGTACAAAACACCTAAGAAAAGGGAAAATACAGTTAATTGGACAGTGTTAAAAAGGGTATAGTTCAAAATAAGAATTAGGATTTGAGCCTGTAGAGCAAAATAGTAGCAGTATTAATCCTTAGTATAAGATATTAAAATCTTTTAAAAGTACTGTTTTTTGCTTTAACCCTTTTGATTGAAGAAGCTGAGCTGTATTCGATACAAAAATATTTACGAAACAGTGTAAAGGAAATCCCTAACAGGAAATATCCATACAGGGCTTAGGGTTTGGAAGCTTATCATCTTCATTTCAAGTGGTCACTTAGACTGCCAGCCAATCAAATTAGTGCCGTTTTGGTCATATGACACTGACATTGCGGGGTAAGTATAAAAGAAGATGAAGATTCCTTCCAATACCCAAACCAGCTATTCTTTCATTTTCTTGACATCTAAAAACAGATTCTCATTCAGCATGATTTAAGGCAGCAGATGCAGAAGAGTAAACTTTTTTCAAAAAGGGAATATGTTTCATTTATTGATAAGTAACCAACCAGGCCCTTGCAGTGAAGCTGATGAAAAAAAAAAGAAAGAGAGAAAAACAAGTACTATTTCTACTACAGATGACACTATATCCAATGATCATATCAATAACCGATGACAATGACAAAAACAACCACTTTTAGAATCAATCGCTTGAGAAGTAGAGCCGTCATGGAATTACAATACCGTGAGGTTAAGAATAAACAAAATAAAAGTAAAATAGAGGAATATGTTGAAGCGATGACATACATTATTATGCATAAAACTGTCAACTACCCGTGAAATCAACAAGCTGAAACAGAGCCACCTCTCACTTGAGCTCAAAACTATGGATAAGCACAAATTTGTTGTAACTGCATATAAGTAAACTTCAGTGTACACTCAAAATGCAATGAAATAGGGGGGGGGGGTATATTATATTGCAACTATTTCCAGAGTGAGGAGAGAGAGAGAGAGAGAGAGAGAGAGAGAGAGAGAGAGAGAGAGAGAGAGAGAGAGAGAGAGAGAGAGAGAGAGAGAGAGAGAGAGAGAGGGGAGACAGGCAGAGAGTCAGACAGACAATGACAAAGACACAGATAGAGATGGAGGCGGTGGACACACAGCTACTGTAAGGAAGCTCATTCAAGCAAAGTTTGATTTTCCAACAATATTTTGTGTTTTTGGTCTTGTTGAGTTGATCTGTTGATTCTGATCAGATAAAAAAATATATAAGGTCCTATCGACCCTCATTCATACCAACGAGGATTTTAAGCGGCTCATATTCTAGGGTTTTGGCATTATGCATACCTTTTTCAGATGAAAATTTAAGTTCTTTTCAGCTAAAACTTCTTTTTCAGGTGATCAAATTGTGCAGACAGCTTGTTATGACATTATGGGAAAAACCCAAAGCATTCCGGAAGGAATCAAAGTACTTAAAGGGGTGAAATCAACATTTTAATATTTTTTTAAAAAATCAAATTTAAATTCCAATTATATTGAAAGATTTTTATTGAAATTGAATTCTTGATCACATTTACTAGTTGACTGTGACATTTGAGTCAAAAATTTATGAAAACAACATAACAATCAATATTTTTGTGTGACCCCCCCTTCCTGATATAGGTTACACTCCTGTCTGATTTGGCCGTGTTAAGTTATATAGTAAATTGGCACATTTTGACAGTACGTAGCTCCTCAAAAAAAGTCGTTTGGGCTATAAAAGTTAGCAAGTCTGAAAGAAAATTCTTTGTTCTTGAAATCTATGTCCAGAAAATGCATTCATGAGCGGTTCATTTTCCCACAATTTTTAACGGCGCACAACCACCCTAAAAATTCTCATGGTACAAACTAGTTTCCTTACTTGGGAACCACCATCAAAGGTCAGGCTCTCAGAAAAAATAGTTCCCACTTAGATTCATTTAAAACTATGCATGAAATGTAGCAGAGGTCTGGCACTTGGCTGAACCTTATTTCAAGCACTTTACTGTTATTTAAACATTAAAACAATGTGGCAAAAGGAGCACACCATTTTTTCTAACCGGACTATTTTAGGGTACAACGACCTCGGAAGTAATTCAAGACCGGAGCGGATCCTAAATATCAAACTGTTTTTTTAAAAATTTTGACAAAACCTCTTTCAACTTATGCATTTGTGTATTACAACATGCCTTGTTTTTAAATTTTTCAAAAATATGACTTAGAAGTGAAATGGGAGGAGAATTAGTACAAGACCTATATTTCTGAAATTAGGACCAAAAGGGAACATATTCAGTGTCCTTCACATGATGATTAGAAATTGACATAACTTTTGAAATAAGTGATCAATTTTCATAAAATAAAAAGTGTTTTGTAAAAAAATGGCTCTTCTTTACTGTGTGCCCCTTTTCAGTTGTCTATGCTTAAAAAAGGGTTGCAAAAAATATCATTATATTAAAAAAAGATTGAATTTAAAATCAATTTAAGTTTAATTATTCTTTAAAAATATAACAACAATCAAGAAAAAAAGCTTATGAATGGCTTATTTTGTTAGTTTGATATCTAAAAACTAAGTCAAAGGTACAAAACACCTAAGAAAAGGGAAAATACAGTTAATTGGACAGTGTTAAAAAGGGTATAGTTCAAAATAAGAATTAGGATTTGAGCCTGTAGAGCAAAATAGTAGCAGTATTAATCCTTAGTATAAGATATTAAAATCTTTTAAAAGTACTGTTTTTTGCTTTAACCCTTTTGATTGAAGAAGCTGAGCTGTATTCGATACAAAAATATTTACGAAACAGTGTAAAGGAAATCCCTAACAGGAAATATCCATACAGGGCTTAGGGTTTGGAAGCTTATCATCTTCATTTCAAGTGGTCACTTAGACTGCCAGCCAATCAAATTAGTGCCGTTTTGGTCATATGACACTGACATTGCGGGGTAAGTATAAAAGAAGATGAAGATTCCTTCCAATACCCAAACCAGCTATTCTTTCATTTTCTTGACATCTAAAAACAGATTCTCATTCAGCATGATTTAAGGCAGCAGATGCAGAAGAGTAAACTTTTTTCAAAAAGGGAATATGTTTCATTTATTGATAAGTAACCAACCAGGCCCTTGCAGTGAAGCTGATGAAAAAAAAAAGAAAGAGAGAAAAACAAGTACTATTTCTACTACAGATGACACTATATCCAATGATCATATCAATAACCGATGACAATGACAAAAACAACCACTTTTAGAATCAATCGCTTGAGAAGTAGAGCCGTCATGGAATTACAATACCGTGAGGTTAAGAATAAACAAAATAAAAGTAAAATAGAGGAATATGTTGAAGCGATGACATACATTATTATGCATAAAACTGTCAACTACCCGTGAAATCAACAAGCTGAAACAGAGCCACCTCTCACTTGAGCTCAAAACTATGGATAAGCACAAATTTGTTGTAACTGCATATAAGTAAACTTCAGTGTACACTCAAAATGCAATGAAATAGGGGGGGGGGTATATTATATTGCAACTATTTCCAGAGTGAGGAAGAGAGAGAGAGAGAGAGAGAGAGAGAGAGAGAGAGAGAGAGAGAGAGGGGGGAGACAGGCAGAGAGTCAGACAGACAATGACAAAGACACAGATAGAGATGGAGGCGGTGGACACACAGCTACTGTAAGGAAGCTCATTCAAGCAAAGTTTGATTTTCCAACAATATTTTGTGTTTTTGGTCTTGTTGAGTTGATCTGTTGATTCTGATCAGATAAAAAAATATATAAGGTCCTATCGACCCTCATTCATACCAACGAGGATTTTAAGCGGCTCATATTCTAGGGTTTTGGCATTATGCATACCTTTTTCAGATGAAAATTTAAGTTCTTTTCAGCTAAAACTTCTTTTTCAGGTGATCAAATTGTGCAGACAGCTTGTTATGACATTATGGGAAAAACCCAAAGCATTCCGGAAGGAATCAAAGTACTTAAAGGGGTGAAATCAACATTTTAATATTTTTATAAAAAATCAAATTTAAATTCCAATTATATTGAAAGATTTTTATTGAAATTGAATTCTTGATCACATTTACTAGTTGACTGTGACATTTGAGTCAAAAATTTATGAAAACAACATAACAATCAATATTTTTGTGTGACCCCCCCTTCCTGATATAGGTTACACTCCTGTCTGATTTGGCCGTGTTAAGTTATATAGTAAATTGGCACATTTTGACAGTACGTAGCTCCTCAAAAAAAGTCGTTTGGGCTATAAAAGTTAGCAAGTCTGAAAGAAAATTCTTTGTTCTTGAAATCTATGTCCAGAAAATGCATTCATGAGCGGTTCATTTTCCCACAATTTTTAACGGCGCACAACCACCCTAAAAATTCTCATGGTACAAACTAGTTTCCTTACTTGGGAACCACCATCAAAGGTCAGGCTCTCAGAAAAAATAGTTCCCACTTAGATTCATTTAAAACTATGCATGAAATGTAGCAGAGGTCTGGCACTTGGCTGAACCTTATTTCAAGCACTTTACTGTTATTTAAACATTAAAACAATGTGGCAAAAGGAGCACACCATTTTTTCTAACCGGACTATTTTAGGGTACAACGACCTCGGAAGTAATTCAAGACCGGAGCGGATCCTAAATATCAAACTTTTTTTTTAAAAATTTTGACAAAACCTCTTTCAACTTATGCATTTGTGTATTACAACATGCCTTGTTTTTAAATTTTTCAAAAATATGACTTAGAAGTGAAATGGGAGGAGAATTAGTACAAGACCTATATTTCTGAAATTAGGACCAAAAGGGAACATATTCAGTGTCCTTCACATGATGATTAGAAATTGACATAACTTTTGAAATAAGTGATCAATTTTCATAAAATAAAAAGTGTTTTGTAAAAAAATGGCTCTTCTTTACTGTGTGCCCCTTTTCAGTTGTCTATGCTTAAAAAAGGGTTGCAAAAAATATCATTATATTAAAAAAAGATTGAATTTAAAATCAATTTAAGTTTAATTATTCTTTAAAAATATAACAACAATCAAGAAAAAAAGCTTATGAATGGCTTATTTTGTTAGTTTGATATCTAAAAACTAAGTCAAAGGTACAAAACACCTAAGAAAAGGGAAAATACAGTTAATTGGACAGTGTTAAAAAGGGTATAGTTCAAAATAAGAATTAGGATTTGAGCCTGTAGAGCAAAATAGTAGCAGTATTAATCCTTAGTATAAGATATTAAAATCTTTTAAAAGTACTGTTTTTTGCTTTAACCCTTTTGATTGAAGAAGCTGAGCTGTATTCGATACAAAAATATTTACGAAACAGTGTAAAGGAAATCCCTAACAGGAAATATCCATACAGGGCTTAGGGTTTGGAAGCTTATCATCTTCATTTCAAGTGGTCACTTAGACTGCCAGCCAATCAAATTAGTGCCGTTTTGGTCATATGACACTGACATTGCGGGGTAAGTATAAAAGAAGATGAAGATTCCTTCCAATACCCAAACCAGCTATTCTTTCATTTTCTTGACATCTAAAAACAGATTCTCATTCAGCATGATTTAAGGCAGCAGATGCAGAAGAGTAAACTTTTTTCAAAAAGGGAATATGTTTCATTTATTGATAAGTAACCAACCAGGCCCTTGCAGTGAAGCTGATGAAAAAAAAAAAGAAAGAGAGAAAAACAAGTACTATTTCTACTACAGATGACACTATATCCAATGATCATATCAATAACCGATGACAATGACAAAAACAACCACTTTTAGAATCAATCGCTTGAGAAGTAGAGCCGTCATGGAATTACAATACCGTGAGGTTAAGAATAAACAAAATAAAAGTAAAATAGAGGAATATGTTGAAGCGATGACATACATTATTATGCATAAAACTGTCAACTACCCGTGAAATCAACAAGCTGAAACAGAGCCACCTCTCACTTGAGCTCAAAACTATGGATAAGCACAAATTTGTTGTAACTGCATATAAGTAAACTTCAGTGTACACTCAAAATGCAATGAAATAGGGGGGGGTATATTATATTGCAACTATTTCCAGAGTGAGGAAGAGAGAGAGAGAGAGAGAGAGAGAGAGAGAGAGAGAGAGAGAGAGAGAGAGAGAGAGAGAGAGAGAGAGAGAGAGAGAGAGAGAGAGAGAGAGAGAGAGAGAGAGAGAGAGAGAGAGAGAGAGA